>OZ024740.1:86912194-86931505 GCA_964016885.1 Eledone cirrhosa | reverse complement strand
TGTCACAGTTGGGTTTTTACCTCACTCTCTCTCTCTCTTTATATATATTATATAAATTTTATGTATATATATATATATATAATTTACACCATGAAATAGGCAGTTTAGCAATTTAAAAAGCCACACACAAAACATTCGTTGACTTTTATTTATTTTATGAGGTGTCCAAATTTTGGTCATGTCTTTGTGATCTCATCACTGACATATTTCTTCTGCAACTCAGTTGCAATGGAATCATGTCTTTTATAAGGTTATTAAAGTGTGATGAGAATGTTGACACTTCACAAAATAAATAAATGTGGATATAAAGGCTTTTGTTTATTTAGATTACTAGAATGCCTCTTCCATGATGTAATATTTTCTCAAATTGAGTCAGCTGCCGAACAATTGTGTGTATGTGTATATATATATAAATATATAATCAAAACTACTTCACTTGCTTGTTTTATAGAATTTATCCTACAACCAGTGTTATGTGATTATATGATTATAACACCATGAATATTTCAAATGATCGTCTTATTAAAGACCTTACCTTTCTTTCCATTTTAGTTTATAAAACTTTGGTTTAGTGTTAAACCCATTTTCATTAAAAACAAATATTTAAGTAGAAAATTTAAAAAAAAATGAAACATTGGTTTTCATAATTTTTATAATTTTGCTCTTATTACTTTACCTTTCTGCTGTAAAAAGGAAAGAAATCATTGGCTGATGTATAAAAAATATTGTTGGTTGAAATGTCTTTTTTTTAATGTTAAATCACATTAAAAATTCCTAAGTTACTTAAAGTATGTCACTATACATTTCTTTAGCTGTTGTTTGAGTGAAAAAAGAAATAGACTTTCTAAACCTGTTAATAACATAATAAACTTACTTCAGTATTTGCCTCAATTCCCTTCTCTATTATTACTAATACTAATTTTATTCATAAAAGTGTCTGCTTGAAGAATATTACATTTCTCTAGAAATTGTAGCACAGCAATGAACAGCTGAGCAAAAACATAAATTTCCTCTGTGACATCATAACTAAAAAAAAAATGTATCTATTCACATTTCTTTCACTGTATATTGCAGACAATTATAATATTGACAATAAAATTCAGTAGTTAGTAAATACCAGGGCCTTTAAAAGAATTCTTTCATGGTGGTACATGGCTGCTTTTAAGACCTAGGGCTCTTCTCAAAATTCAAGGTGGCTGAGAAGCTTCATTTGTTTTTAGGGAGGAGCTTGTCAGATATTCACAGCTCCTAAATTGACTCTCTATGCCCTGGACTGATGTACTAGCTGAATTTCTCTTTTGTAGGTCCTAGTAAATATCAATATTCTGTTCCACAGAACACTCAGTACAATTATTGCTTTATATTTCATTAATTAGTTCAAAATTATCTAAAAAATAAAGGTCTACTTCACCTTTACTTAGTATTTCTATTGCTAAGGTTGGAGTTTAACATCAACACAATAATATACAGATAGGGTCTGACCTCCTTTTCTTTTATTTCAAGATTTATTTGGTCCCTGCTTTTTTTTTTTTTTTATTGCTATATATTCATCTTGATTTCATTGATGATTGCAAAATCAGATTGTATGTGATTTTCATTTTATTTATTTATAGGTTAATAGTACTTTTGTATTACTACTTCTATTACTATTACTATCATTATTAGGGCAGTGGATAGGCAGTATCGGTAGAGAGTTGGACGCCATGCTTTGCAGCATAGACTTACATTTTTTTATGGCCTGAGTTCAAATCCACCCGAGGTTAACTTTGCCTTTCATCCTTACAGAGTCGATAACATAAAGTACCAGTCATGCACTGGGGTCGATCTAATCGACATTCCCCTCCCCCAAAATTGCTGGCCTTGTGCCTGTATCAGAAACCATTATTACTATTATTATTATTACTATCATTAAAGGCGGTGAATTTGCAGTATCGGTGGAGGGTCGGTCATGCTTTCAAGCATAGTTACATCCCTTTACGATCTGAGTTCAAATCCCACCGAGGTTAACTTTGCCTTTCATCCTTACGGGGTCGATAAAATAAAGTACCAATAATGTACTGAATAATTGCTGGCCTTGTGCCAAAAGTAGAAACAATTATTACTATCATTATTATTACTATCATTATTATTACTATTGTTATTATTATTGTTATTATTATTTAGAACAGAAAATTATAGCCTTTGCATGTCTCTATGGATCTTTATTATACGCATGTCAGTGTGCATAGGTTTCTTTCTGATGTTGTATGTCTTTGTGCCGTTATTTTCAGAATGGAATGGTAGGGGACTACCTTGAACATGCGCCCAGCCGTCCATGCAGCCGAGCCGGTAAGACACCACCCCCTCCACCAGTGCGTACCTCCAGTCGGGGGGCCACCGACTCTGCTGCCGCTGCTCCTACTTTGTCGTTAGAAAACCACGCCCCTCCATTGCCTGCACGTCTCTATGGCTCACAGGACTTGCCTAATTATGCACCTTCTCCAGGTGTGTAGTCATTGTAGTACAGTTGAAACACTTGTGTATTATTCAGACTATTGTTACACTAGGAAACTATTTTTTTTAGTGGGCATTAATTTGAAAAAATTACATTATTGGTGAAGGGAAAACTTCCCCAAAGCACAACCTCTCTCTCACTTTTCTTCATTTTTGAAGTTATTTATTAAACCCATGCTTCTTGGTACTAACCTATTAATTACTAACAGTAGCTTCATAATAAAATGTCAGCCTAAAGTCTTGTATAATAATATATTTCATATTTTTTATAATTCATTTATTGTATGTGTCTGTGATTCATTTAAAAAGTAGTATCGAAATATCAGAGAAATATCGTCAGAAATCAGATTGAGTTTAAAAGTCTCTCTGGGGAAAATGTGTTATATGTTAACAAATACCCATCAATTGTTTTGGCTAGCAATTTACCATATTCACTATTTTCCTTGTACATGTAAAGAAATCTAATATATATTGAGTTTTTATAACTTTCTACAGATCTGAAGGCTACCACATAGATTAGTTATTAATTCTTATGGTACCTCATTTTACTCTCATTTACTAATACTATTCTACATCAACTCACCAGCCAGAGGTCTCCCATGCATTTTGTTGCTTCATCTTTCCTTTGACTTCATTCTATCTAATTGCACTTTTGCTCTGACTTTTTACAATTTATTCCATTTGTCTGTTGACCACATATGGTTCTATCTTTCTCTTTTGTTTCTGTTCTTGAATCTACTGTCCTTTCACTTTCAATTTATTAATATTGGTCTGTTGCCTTGGTATATTCATACCTAACTTTGTTGCTGGTCAGCTGCCATGTCACATTACCACATACTTTATTACTGGCATAAGACATGCAATTAGTTTACACACCTACATAGATTTTCACTTTTAAATGTTATAATCTTTGTGCACTTTTTGATTTGTAGTTATTTGAACTACTTCCTTTTTCTAGTTTTCCTTTCTGATACAGTAATTTTCAATCCAGCTCTGTCTATGTGTGTATATATGGTTAGTTTTTCTATGATTGGTTGCTCTCATACTTACTCATTTATAATGATCTTTCCAATGGCATATTTCTCTTAACTTCATTAAACCATCTCAAACCAATTTGTTTCAATGCCAACATATAGAATGCTGAATCTTGCTAATCCAAACTTATAAGTTTGAATATACAAAAAATGCTACCGATAGCATACTCAATTGGTGTGAGATAAAGTGCAACTTAAGTTTCTGGTATACCATCAGTGTTCTGTGAGTCAATTTTGATTTCCAGTATTTGTTCCTTATGAATTGCAAGAACATATCAATAGGTTCTATGCTTATGCAAGAAATCATATATATGTTAGAGGTTAATAGGAAGGTGATTCTGTATTTTATTATGAAACAGGCTTCTACCAGTCTTCTCATTCCATGTAAATTTGACATCAACATCTAAAAGTATTTTCCATTGCTATTAATGATATTCTGCCTATAACCCAAAATCTTTTAGAGACCAATTTTTGTAAAATTCAAATGATATTCTTCCTAAAAAAATGCAATGATATATTTCAAATATACTGTGTCATTAAGATAATTTTACAAATTTATGAATAGGAGGTAATCTGCAAGGAGTGATGTCAAACGAATATGGACAATGCAACAGCAATGTTTTCCCCAAGGAATTTTCTCAAATTATGTAAAGGTGTTCGTAATGGCCTGAGGTTGTGCATTATGATAGATAGTAACTTTTCATTTAATAAGTTAATTTGATGTCAGCATTGCTGTTGGGTTATGTTCGATCAACCCCGTTGTTGATATGTCCTCAACAATAGTTGATTGATTGCATTTTATTAATATTTGAATAGTATTTCTAATTGTATTATGATAACAGCGATAACCCTAAACAAAATCTATGGAAAATGAAAATAATATGCAAAGGAAGTTGATTTCATTTTTCTTGTTTAACTCATTCTCAGAGCTGCTCAACTGTCTTAGGTTTGAGCTCAAATTTTAAGCTTTTGATCTTTACTCAGGCACTTAAATTTAACTAATATACAATTTATAAATTTAGATAGTTGACTGAATGTTTCCCATTAGTGATCGTCACATCTATTTTGATTTGTAACAAATTTTGTATTTTATGAACCATCATGATATAATTATATTAATTAAGGTTTCATAAGGAGCAAATTTGGTGTCTTGACCAACATTCGTGTTCGAAATTCAAATGTGATAGATGTTTTAATGAATTATGTTGTTGATAATCTAATCACTGACACTGTAAAAACATCTCACACACCGGTATATTTGTCATTGTAGTTGATTTAGCCCTTACTGATGAACTGGTGGTATATTTTTGTAGTTCTTTTTTTGCTTTAATCAGATCAGAATGATTGTGCTTTGGGGGTTTATATACTACAAACATTATAACAATATCATAAAATAGCTATATATATATATATAGGAGAATAGAGATAAAACTAGGTAAATATTTTAAGTGCGGAAAATTTTAGTATCTTTTAATTCCATTATTCACTTCTAGTTTTATTTTTCTAAGTCTTATTTCTATGACATACAACACAATTTTATATATATATATATATATACACGTATGTGTGAAAAGAGGTAAAAGGAAAATCGTGCTCAATCAGGAAGAGAGCTGATATATTACATTATAAGTACCTGAAGATTAGGTCACAATTTTGATGCCTCTTACATTTTGGAGATTAGGTCTTGAAACCTCAGGTAGCACTTTTGTTCCCTGTATGAAGATAAATGAATAAATAATGCATAAATATAATAATTGTTTCTACTTTTGGCACAAGGCCAGCAATACATATATATAATAATAATATATATATATATATATACATACATACATACATATATATATACACATATATATACACATATATGGTGGCTGCCAACTCGTTTTCGAGTACGGCCACTACTTTATATCCATGTAGGAGAACCCCTACTGATGCGCTGAACGAGTGTGACTCTTTAGTCCAGCTAACGACTGGAAAACTCTGGTACAAACACTATACTTGTGAGAATTATTGACACATAGTGCTGGGCCCATGGTACCATGTGACGACAAGTGCAGAGAGATCTCCAGATATAAAGCAATGCCTGTGCCGTGAAGCTTTTATAGTGAGCAAAGGCACTGCACAAAGCCAATCCCACTCTCTTAACCAAGATGATATTTACCAAAAGGAAGAACAAGTCAACATCAATGGATACCATCAGGGTTGCAGGTGTTATATCAGAGTTTTGCTTCTAGAATTCTGCCTTGACAAAGGCTAAGGGGTCATCTCTCCCAGTGATTTTGGATGGCCATTGACTCTTAAGAGCTCCTTTGCCCTTTGACAGGTTTTGTTTTTAAAACTGCAGGATGTCCAAAGTCACCCTCCTCACCAAGAAACCTTGGTGGGGTTGCCAGTTTAGTCGCCATGAGACAGGTTGTACTGGGATACATGTTACCAGTAACACCAACTGGTGACCTGACACACATATATATATGTATATATACATACATATACATATATATGCATATGTATATATAATTATTATTATCTATTAGCAAGAGGGCGGTGAATTGGCAGTATCGGTAGAGGGTCGGATGCCATGCTTTGCAGCATAGAGTTACGGCTCTTTATGATCTGAGCTCAAATTTCGCCGAGGTTAACTTTTCCTTTCATCCTTATGAGGTCGATAAAATAAAGTACCAGTCACGCACTGGCGTCGATTTAATCGACTTTCCCCTCCCCCCAAATTACTGGCCTTGTGCCTATATAAGAAACCATTATTATCAATTAGCACAATCCTTACTGGATTTTATTGTAATTGGAGACATACAAATTCATTGTAAGAGTAATTTTGCTTTTGACGTATTTAGTAGGTTAGCTTTAACAATCCTTGCCCCAAGTGGCAGTCCAGGAGTCAAGTAAGCCCTTGCTATGCTTCTGTTTCTGTTGTGGTTGTTGTTGTTGTTGTTGTTGTTGCTGCTGCTAGTTGCTGTAAAGTGCAATATAGATTTCTCTCTATTCTGCTAATATATATTTCAAGAAAAGCAAATGAATTCATTAATGTTTGAAGATTTCATTGTTATCAATGCATATTCATAGAGTCATTAGTACATTAAGCAGAATGCTTTGCAATATTTCTCTGATTCTCTGTGTTCTGAGTTCAAATCCCTCTATAGTTGTCTTTCACCTTTTCAGTGTTGATAACGTAAAGTACCAGCTCAGAGTAGAGAATTTCTGGAATTAAAGCATTAGCTGAGATGCATCATGGCATTTGTTGTGGCTCTTTGCATTCTGAGTTCAATTCCAACTGTAGAAACCTTAGATGTTAGAATTAACCATTAGCCTGGTTTAACACCTCCAGCTGACCATGAAATGCATTTTGTTTGAAACATTTAAGCTAGGTCTCTAGTTTGAAGTCACTCTCTTTCCTTGCTCCAGTATCTGAGACCCTGAAAAGGAATTGTGGTCCTTACCCTCCCATCCTTGATTAAACAGTTAAAAATTAAACATACTGAATTGTCACACTTATCATGTTTGGAGATAGGCTTCTGCTAAAACCTAACCTTATGCTTTCACTCTTTACTAGTAACTGGACTAATATAAAAAAAAATACATCTGCTTATGGTTTGTAAGTGACACAAATAGTCATTTAAAGAACTGATTATCTGTTCACCCCCAACCCTAAAATATGACAATTCCTTAAGATCTCCAGAGAAAGAATATAGTCTTTTGTATGTGATTTAGCTGCAGCAATGACAATTTCTCTCTCCTTAGATACACTGATGCTTATTTTATGTGTATATTTATGTGTGTGCAAACATGTGTTTCCTTCTTTGTTTTACCCATCTTCCTTGTTACATTCTGGCTGCAATTAAGATATTCCAGTCGATACTTAATGCATATTTTAAAATGTGTTCTTTCTTTTTTTTTTAAATTCAATTAAAATTTGATAAGAGCCATTTCAGAGCTTTTCCTACTGCAGCCAGCTGTATAAAACATTTGGTTAGGTTTATACTCCTTTTACTGTTGCTTAATTAATTAACTTGGGTGTTTTTGTTTGTATTTAATTTAATTTGCTGTTGGAACTAGTGTTTTTATTTATTTATTCCTTTATTTATTTGTTTTAATATGGTTTTCTTTGCTTTGTTGTTATTGTCTCTGCGTTACCTTTTAATCATTTTTCTCATCTCTGATTCTTAATCTGTTGTATTTTGTTCAATCCCAACCATTTTTACAAACTTCCCTACCCCAAACCTCACACAGTTTATATAGTGAAATTTTTGTTTAATGTTTTTCTTTCCTCCTCTGTTTTTCTCTTTCTCACATACACACCTCTTTAAATAATGTTGAACTATTGTTTATATATAGCTTGCTTCCAGCTTTATCATTGTTCCCTTGTTAACAAATTCTTGTCAGCTGATCAATTAATTTACATGTACATTTGTGCTTCTACAAACATTTTTCATTTCATTTTATTGTTTTGCCATTAATGATAGTTATACATATTCCAATATAAAAGTGACTCTATAAATTTTTATTCTAGTTCTCATTAACAATTAATACATACATAGCTATGTATCTGTGTTTCTCTCTCTCTCAAACTACACACACACACACATATATATATATGAAGTAGAAGTCACTAGGTTAGAATTTACCTCATTTAATTGTTACACAATCACTGTTATGTATATTAATATGTATAAGAGCGATTGTGTAACAATTCTAACCTACTGACTTCTTCATGGTTATACCAATACTCCAGAGTATACAGACATACATGTATACTTCGCTGAGTGCTCTATCCTGCATACACTTGTGTTGGTTAATTAACTAGCACTATATATATATATATATTTATATGCATTTATCTATGTATATATATGTATATATGTGTGCATATATATGCATATGTATGAGTAAATATATACACAAGTATGTATTCATATATATATAGAGAGTGAGAGAAAGAGATGTATACATATATTCTACTTGGAGTTTTAGATATGTGTTCTTGTGTTAGTCCCCACATATTTTTAATGCTTTAGATGACAGTAATTTACCATAATGGAAAAAAATCAATGTATATGAAAAGTGACAGAAGGCTTTACATCATTAATGAGTGACTTGTAGAAATTAGTGAGCATTGAACCCAGAGATGTCATTCCCAGTTGACAATCAATGGGAGTTAATGAAATGTGGCCAATAAAATATATAATTATTTAAATAGTATGAAAAGAAATGGGATAAATCACAATAAAATGTGAAGTTGGAGGTGGTTGAATAATGTAGTGTATTACTATATGATACTAATATGAGACATTATAAAAAATGCATATGATAATACTAGCTCTACATGCATATTATATTAAATGAAGTTACAGTTAAAGTTAGTCAACTATATTAAATGCTTCAACCTCTGTCAGGCATATTTAACATTTAAGGCACATAATCATAATGTTACAGGAAACTCCAAATAGAGGCCAATTAACCCTATAGCATTCAAACTCAGAATAGTTAGTTAAAGCGTTAGCTTTCATAAATACAACAATTACAGTTTGTTATGAATTTATCATGTGGCTTTATAGCAATAAAGATAAAATCAACTTTAAATACAGTCCAATATTGCACTTATCCACCTCTAAAAGTGTTCATCTGTAAGCTTTAGTACTCAGTAATATGTAAGGCACTATTACTAACATTTACATCGATATTGTAATTAACACAAAACAACTGATTAAGAAATACAGAAACAATCTTGTGGGTGTGTCTATGGCTAGTTATGATGGTGCAAGTATATCGTATTTTGTCAGCTTATTTATGCTACACACTCTGAAATCGAGTTAAAGACATAAATATGCAATTATACAGAAGGGGCAGACTCATTTTATCCAATAATATGAACAAATAAGATGGATATAATTAGAAATATGTATATTGAAGCACTTCAATCAGAAAATAATAAACTTCTAAATAGTACATTTCTGAGACATATCATTAACTATAAACCCTTGCAAGCAGGGAAAAGCAGACGTAAAACACCTCACTTACAATATCAGCATACATACTTCCTACTTTATCATTTAGTCAGAAATATATTTAAGAAAATTGCCCCAAACCATAATAAAGCGTTAAGAAGAAGTGGTTTTAATAAGAAGGTAAAGTTTATAGAATCACTCCTAAAAATGAAATAGAAAAATTAATGATAATCTGTCATTTATAGAAATGTCTACAAATATAGCAACATTCTTCCTAACTCTAAGTTCACACTTCCTTTCTCCTTATAGATAGCAGGAAATCTTTAATAGGAATTCTATTTAGGCAAGCTAGAGTTGTTTAGGAAATTTAGGGATCTTAAATTTTCAACTAAATGAAGTATCCAGAAATATCACACAACCACCCAAACACAAATGAAACTGCATAAACATAGATAATTGCCCTTTTAACCATAACTGTCTCTTAAAGAAGCTTGTTTATAGTACCAATGTAGTTGTTTAGAGCATGCAAAAATCATACACAGTACATCTATGCATTGAGATAGAGAAACAAATTCAACACTACTGCATTGTCAAAATACATCTGGAATTTGAAGAACAAGAATAGAGAACATTATAATTAAGTGATGTATTGTCACAAAAGCAAAGATATACCATGGACTTTGTAATAATTGTAACTAGCATGAAGCTGTAAGGGATGAAACATTCCTTTTGCTTGTGTACAAGGCAATTCAATTTAAAATCCTTTAAAGATATTCCTGTTCCAACAACATTCTCACTACAAACTAGTAAAATGCCTGTACCTGTAGAAACACAAGTAATGACACATGGCTTCAACCAAATGAAATAGTTATACTCATTAACATGTATTGAGTACATATTTTCCTCTTTGTTACTATTAACACCATTATGTTGGTTGTAATGATATATAGACAGATAGTAACAAATGAAAGAAAAAAAGCAGTCAATGCATGTTGATTGTAATTATTTCGGTCTCATAATGTTACTTGTGTAAAACCTTTAGTTATGAGGAAATATTTTTGTTTGCAAACCTATATTATTTAGTTGTGTTCTGTAATTTGAGCTAATAATAAGTTAGGAGGATTATATTTGTTACTTGTATTTTGGATGCACATCAGTTTATTCATGACATTTTTTAAATTATTATTTATACATAATTTTGTTGAAATAAATTAAGAAATAGCTGATATTAAATGTTTGGATAATTGAAGTCAATATATATTAGGAGTAAAATATCTCCATTTATTATATAATTTTTACTGACTAATCATATAATTCAGTAAAATACAGTTTATGATATATTTTTCAAACAATGCTTATATACCATGTCTGCAAATTTTTCATAAGATTGGTTTAAAAAATAGATTTTAAACATTTTGTTTAGTAAATTATGAGTTTAGTAAAAATTATGAGTTTAGTAAAATATTTAGTAAAATATTTCATTATAATGTTTTCCATGTTTTCCATGCATTTCCTTGTTTTTCTTGTTGTTTAAATGATATTTTGGCTGTGTCATACCAAGTTTTCTTCAGTTAATTTCCATATTTTACACACACACTGAACTTTCAATGGTGAATTGCTATTGTCTACTGTTTGTAATTATCAAATAAGTAATTTTGATTTCAGTCCAATTTAATATGCAAGTAGTGAAAGTTTGAAAGGCAAACATGAAAATTTAGAGGTGGTTTGCATTGACAAATTTATTTAATAATACCATTCATCAGAGAGAAATATAAATATTTGTGGCGGCACTGAAAATATAGATTTCAAAACATATATTTGTGCTGTTATTAATATTTGTTTAATTTTTCTAGGGAAGGGCTTTGGTCACAACATGAGCATTCTTGTCTCCATATGTTACAATATTTATTTATAACATAAGCCCCAAAACTCAAATTTGGACTCCAGTATTGAAATAGCATTCAGTTTGACTTTGGATGCAAATTTTGACTGGACAGGCTTCCATTCAGAATGTAAAGAGTTCTAACTAAATATCACAAAGCATTTCATCAAACAATCTAGCACAGGGTTTTCAAAACTTATTTTGTTATGGAACTCTTATTTGATTTTAAAAAATTCATGGAACCCATTTCTATATTTTACAAATTATCCTGACTGCTTTAATTTTACTGAGACATTAAATGAACAAAAATTGCTTTAGGGAGAAAATTTATTTGTAGAAAAAAGAATTATTTATAAATCAGTTTATTTTGTAAAATAGCAGATACTTTTTCTGTTTTTGGTTTTTGTTTTGTGGATGCCATTTTAGAAAACACTGCTTTAACATTTTTTCCATTCCTCATTGTGTTAATAATCCATGAGAAGTGCAGTGTATAACTGAAGGTTTCCTCGGGTGTGTAAAATTGTGAAGATACTGGAAATAGCATTGAAAAAAAAGTGCATGACATTTTGTTTTCTTTAGGTGGTATAATTTAATTATTTTTGATAATTAACTTAGCATGATATAATTAACTTATAATCTACTAATGTTAATCCATTTGCATTTTGAACACTAATTATTCCATTAAAACTTCTATATATATTTTGCTACCTAATCACATCTTTTGCAGCAATCTTGTGTGTGTTTAATACCAATCTTGTTGATTTATCATTGCTTTGTATCTTAATGTTCTTCTTCTTCCTCCTCCACTTCCTTCTCATTTTCTTTCTTTGCTGCTTCCTGTTGGTATATGTCAATTTTGTTGACAGTCACCTACCAGTGGAACACACAAACGCAATCATCTGTTTGACATCTTCACCTAATAACCACTGGAAATATACAGTAGGTGATACTTCTTCTCTCTTATGTCTTTGGTTGATAATATCCATAAGGACTATCATTCTTTATGTGTCTTTGGTTTACCTCTGTCACTATAAATTATTACATGCTGCACATAGGCTCATTAATTATTGTAGATAGCAATGATTACCCCCCTCCTCTCTCTCTCTCCATATATATAAATATATATATATAAATAATGTGTGTGTGTAACTTGCATACACAAGACAATGTTATTTGATAGCTGCTTTTCTTGTATCATTTATTAAAAGTTGGATATCTTCACAGATAACTGTTATTGACACAAAATACTGACCTATAAAATCTCGAGACAATCTGCTACTTCTTATTTTATTTAGTATTTGAATTAGATAGCTATTATAATGAAAGAACAATATTGTGTTTCTACTTTAGAGGTGAAACAACCAAAATACTTACGTTATGTGACTATTATTTCAGAATTTGTGAGTTTATAGTCTACTGAAAATGTTTTCTTTTATCTATATACAATGCATTTAACACATTGTTTTAGTTTACCTATCTGAAAAACATTTAAAGTTCTTTCTTTAATTTACCTTAAATAGATTTGTGTCTTATCCAAAATACATTTTTGTCAAGGTTTAAGCAGTGAACTTGTAACTCCTTATGATTCATAAAAACGCCTTTGATCTTGGGCACTTTCGTTTAACACTTTCAGTATTGTCAGGGTGATATATCAGATTCAGTAAAGTAGCCAAAAGCAATGATATATTCACTTAAAACAACAACAACAATACTCTTCTATTGTTTTTGACAATTAAGCAACAGTGTTTTTGCTATATAATCAAAAAGGACTATAGCACTATAAGGGTTAATGAAGCATAACAGAAGAAACAGGCTAATTTAGGTAACATTCTAACTGTACTTGTCATTGCTAATGACATTTAATGAATTAGGAACATTGTTTTCAATTTCTCCTTGTTATATTTTAATTCAAGTCATCTTCTGGCATCTTCTGTACAAACGTGGTACATACATTTAACTTGGTGATTGCTGGAGGTTTTATTTTCTACTTTGTATTAAGAAATGGAATTTTTTCGTATTTATCGAAATGCTGAAAAATGTTCATTATATTAGATTCATAATGTCTATATTTGGATTTCCTGTGATTATTTGTTCATGTAAATGTAACTGGGATCCCAGTAACAAAATAGTTAGAGCCATGCTATGTATAAACTAAGCATGGGCAACCTTTTTCGTGCAGTAGGCTACATAAGATGTAGCTCATTAAAAGGCAGGCTGCACTACTGAAAAATACAAGGCAATTTTGAAATTAAGTATGCCATTTAGAAAGCCCAATAGGCTACAGTTTGCCCATGGCTGGTTTAAGCATAGACATGTTAGCACATACCAGCCTGTTCAAGGTTTACTGCACCTTTTCTAAATACATTTTATTTTATGGCTTTTTAATCTCACACTCTTTCTCTCTCATTCCCTCTCCCTTGTTCTCCATCTTAATTATTCCATTGTGATTCTTTTCCTTCTTTTTCTATGCACAAGTTATGTGCATGTTTGGGCTAGACAACAATTTTTGTGGTAGTATTCTATAAAGTGGTGCCCTTCTTGATGTCAACTCGATTTTTTTTGTCAAACCACTGAGCTGTGAGACTTTTGCAAACAACCGTCATAGCTAGAAGTGTCAAGTCTAAAGAGAAGATAAAAAGAAAAACACATACATATATACATACTCACATGTACAGACACATATATATTTATGTATTTGATGAGGCTTTTACTAGTTCTGTCTACTAGTTTAAACTCTCAAGGAATTAGTTGGCTTGAAGCCATAGTAGAAGACACTTCCCAAAATTCCACAGTGTGGGATAGAATTCAAAACCATGTGATTGCAAAGTGAACTGCACAGCCATACCTGCATAATCACACACACTCATACTCATATGCATAAAAGTAGTTGATAGCTTTTGTTACCTGGGTACCCTAATTCACGGCAAAAGACATTGTTCTGAATCTGAAAGTATAATAACTCAAATAAGAACTGGATGGGAAAAACTCAGGGAGTTATTGTTGACAACAAAGGAATTTTCTTTCCAAGTGAAAGGTAGATTGTATGATGACAGCATGAGAAGTACAATGCTATGTGGGCCGTGAATGCAGAGAACTGGACAGGAATGAATCAAACTGATGGATGTGTATTGTTAATGTGCATGAAAGATGAAATGCAGTTAGAGCTGGGAGAAAAACTAAGCATAAGGCAAATCAAATTTTGTATGCCAGAGAGAAGTTTGCACCAATATGATCACATGATGCATATGGATGATGATTATTGGATGAACAAGAGCCAAACACTTCCATTGGAAGGAAGCTGTGGAAGAGGAAGACTGAGTAAAATCTGGGCTGAAGTGGTGGGAGCTGATCTCAAATCACTGAACCTCATAGAGATGACAAAGAAACACAACACATAGAAGGAAGCTGTGCTGGAGAAGACCCATGCAAGCATAGAAGACAGGCATAAAACAGTGAAGATGATGATGATTTACTTACTTCCTATTTAATAATATATAGGTTGGCTTACTGTCATATTTCATCTATTAATTCACCAGAGAAATAGAATAAAATTGTATTCAGACATTCTGATGTCAAAATTTAACACTCCAATGAATAGTGTCCCTAATTGCAAATGTCCTTGAACTACTTTAACTTCCAAATGACTTCAAGCATATGTAACAAAGATGGACAGTGTTATAACATTGCAGTTGAGAACATTTGATGGTTAGCATAGCAATTTGCTGAAGTTTGTAAATTGCTTTGGTGCAATTAATATTTTTGTCACAAGTCCAACTTTCTGCTAAACTAAACAGTGACAAATAGCAAGTTCATACACTTTATTAGAATCTCAGGATCAGTAAATGAAAAATAACCTGCTTAATTAGAGTGGAGGGAAGATGAAAGAGTGTAGTATTAGATATTCTGTAATTGTCATATATTGTTATGTTAATTACCAACAGGAGAATTATGAGATCATGAGAGTCACATGCACAGGCATGCACTCTACATATTATAAAAAAAAGTGGATGAAACAACTTCATTAGTCGGCAACATGTCAAGTGTGAAATATTTCTATGTTTGGATATTGACTTCCTGAAATTAGGGATTACAACAAACTGGAACATTCTATTTTTCTAATTAGAATATTTCAAACAACTAGCTATTGACAATCAATTCTGGGACTAATGAATAAAATATCCAAACAAAATAGAAATAAACAATTTTCATTGTCATTCTAAATTAAATTAAAATTTACATGAGTAACAACTACATTTTATGACATATTTCCAAATTTTCATTTCTTTTTGCTTTCTTCAATATTTTGAATTTGTAGTTTCAGTACACAGGAATATATAGAAATAAATCTCATTGCTTAGAATTATCATTAGTTTCACAACCTTCGTTAAAAAAGACAATATAGGTCATCTATTCTAGTCAAGTCCAACTGTTTGTAGGTGATTTTATTTGTAGTTGATCTTGTTGTTAAGCATGTCAGCTTCATTTAAGTAGCCCTATGATCAAAGGCAATTTAGCCATGATGATTTTGTTTTGATAACTATTCCTAACTAGAATTACCTTATCCAATGTAAACTCTTTTTAAAGATGTTAAAGTATGATTTAACCCTTTAGCATTCGCATTAATTTTCAAATGTCATGCTTATATGTTCACATTATTTTGAGTTAATCACTCAAGAGGGTTATCAATTTTATTTGTTTGTAATTTTCTTAATTTTCTATGTTCAAGGCTTGAAATTTTGTTTAAATATCAATAATTTACAATTATATAATTTTATCTGATTTTTTTGGTTAGATTTGACTTTTATGGGCAGGTGAAATTAATTAATAGGGGCATTTGAAGTATCAACCAGGTGCAAATACTGGTTTAATTTTAAATACGTTGTTTTCAGCATAATACTTGATATATAAGGATCACTAAACCTTATATCAGTGCTCCAGTAATTCCACAGTATTGGAAATTGTTTTATACCGAACATAATATTTACGGTAAAAAATGCTTGCATTTCCGCAGCATCTGTCGGTCGCCAAACAAATCGGGTTTTCCTCGATTTGATATCTGTTGTTGGGCATATCGATTAATCTCTTCTGCCACAACTTCGAAGAAAGTTTGTGGTAAAAACAAAAATAAATAATCCAGTGCTTTAGCATCGGGAGCTAATGTGTGTTGTGAACCAGTATTTTGAATAAAATCGGGAACATTTATTGGTGTGGTATTTTTCAACCACGTTGCTGTAATATTTTCAATGGCGTCCTGGAGATCTCCTTCGTTTTCACTTTCAAAACAACAATCATCGTCGGATGAAATTTCAGAAATATAAACATCTGATTCATTTGAAGATAAATCACTAATATAATCTTTTGTTTCTTGTTCATTCTGAAGGTCGTCGTGTGTTAAACCTTCAAAGTTGGTATCACTACTTTCATAAGCCATGTTGATACAAACAAAAAATCTGTTCTACTTTCAACGTTAAAAAAACGTGTTGTTTTAAGTTGTTTCACTATGTTTAGTGTTAATTTTCGCGGTAAGGGCCTAATCTCGCAGTAATCTCAAATTGATGAGATTTTGATGACAGTATTGTTTATTTTTAGAACGATATTTTAGTGAGGGTGTTATCGGGCGGTTTGAACAAATGAAGGGGAAATAATTGCGGCCGGTTTGGGGCAGTTTGAACACTAAAGGGTTAAGAGATATTTGGTTATTTTTAGCACATCAAGTGCCTACATAGTCTTCCTCATTTGTTCATTATTTTTAATGATTTTATTATACATGAATTCACTTCTCTGAGCTAATAAACAACTGAACATTGCTATTCTTCAAATGTTCCCTAATTGATTAACATATAAGAAAATTATTGGTATCCCTGTTTCTGTTTTATAGGGTACATACACAATGATTCTATAGAAAAGATTATGGCAAACATTCTGTAGATATGAATGTTCCTAAAATTATCTTTATAAGCATATACTTTGATCACAAGGTGATAGTTAATTGAGGCAGAGAAACCTGAAACTTTACATTCTTTTTTTTTTTTTTTAAATTAATTACAATTTTTTATGAAGGTGCTTTATAACTGTTAACACCTTGTAAATGTTACCAGCCTTTGGTTTAAACATTAATGATATATTAATTATGTTTATGTATTTGTTTTGCAAGATTCTTGGTTTGAAATTGTGTATTGAAACAGATATTGTTATATTTGGGAATGGTCTTTTGTCACACATTCTCTGACCTCCTCAATGACATTTGTTCTTTTTCTCTATCTCTTCTCCTTTTTGGTCTTAATCCATTTACTCCATCTTAAACACAGAGAAAAAGAACAAATGGTCATTGAGGAGGTCAGAAAATGTGTAACAAAAGAGCTTTGACTAACTAATAACAAAGCTGAAGTGAAAATTGAATAGTGCATGTGTTTTTATTGCCAAAATGACCATATCCAAATATAACAACATATTAATTCAAATATGTGAACATAGATGAGCACTTTCATTGACCAATAAATAACTGACAAAGTTAATGGGGATTTGTATATATTCTGTCAATGGCTCTGGTTTATTCACAACTGAGACAGTTATCTATCAGTAATTGAGTCTGACTAAATATCATTACAACTGTGAATATAATGATACATATGTGTTTGTGTTTTAAATGGTTATCATAACCCTGACATCTAATGCATGATTCAAGATCAAGACTCTTGCATAGCTAATAAATTAACCCTTTTCAAATATGTCAACCTCATTTTACCGTCAATATTTTGGTCACATATTCCTCAACTTATATTTGAGCATATACAGTATTTCATCTAATTCCTGCCTTTCATTCATTGTCTAACATTTTGTTAAGCTTTTCTTCATACTATATATTTCTGGTCAACGCTGTCTCATTTTATCAAATTCTCTAAATAAATGTAGCAACCATTTATATTGGACTGTATCTTCTTCCTCATAGTACATTTGTTCGTAGTTCTGCCTTTATTGATTTTGATATTCTAAGAGTTCCCCACCTTCACTTCCATAGGAGACAGTATTCTACAACAGACATTTCTAGCTTTTTCCACCTCTTTTCTGCTTTACATGTAAACATATTCTATTTGCTTTAATAGGCATCACTATCAACTCTATCCATCTTTTTAACCTATGAAGTATCAGTTTGAATATTGTTACACATAAAACACATTGGAATAAAGGGGTTAATACCATATTCTAGCTGTTTGATATAACCAAATATTTTTGTTTTATAAATGCTGGTATTTTCAAAATGCAAAAGCTATATATATATATATATATATGTATACACACACGCGCACACACACACATATATATATAGTTTTATTACACCTTGCTAGAAATACCAAAGTAGCTGCACAATTTATTTTGTACTTATAGCTGTTAGTATTGCTTCAAGTAAATTTCCATTATGCCACTTTATATATATATATATATGCGTGTATCATCATCATATATGTATATATATAACATCTGCCACCCCTTCCCTAGAATTCTGAATATTTTCTTTTCCTTTTAGGAGACAATATTCTTGTAGGCTAACAATTGCTGTGTTGTTCTTTGCCACTTTGAGCTTATCTCAAAGGAATTTGCATGTAGCTTTGTAGGCATATTTATTATCATTTTCTTTTTTCTTTGTATATCTATATCTATATTTATTGAGTTTGTTTATTATTTTCTGTGGGGTTTTTTAACCTTATTAAAAGAAAAAAAAATGTTTTCATTGCTTTAGCTTCACCTTTGCATGGCAATTTTCTTACCAATTTCAGCCATTAATTCTTTTTTCATACCATGTAGATGCTTATGAATACTATCAACATTTGCAGCTTTTTTTTGTTCTCAATGGAAAGGGGGGAAGATGTTTACCAATTGTACACTTGCATGCCAACTGACTGTAACTGTATTAATCTTCTCCACTCATCTCAATTCTTAATGTATT
>OZ024740.1:86869694-86907194 GCA_964016885.1 Eledone cirrhosa | reverse complement strand
CAATTAGCAACACTGGACAACGGTGGATCTTCTTTGGTTGTAGTAAGCTAGATATCATTTGATGATTTTAGCTATATCAGCTTTTTAAGGGTCACAATTTCTTGTGTGACTGTTTCAGTTGTAGGCTTAAATACTACTATTTTGTGCTAAATAATAATAATAACAATAATTGATGTGTGTATGTGTGTACTGATCTCAGAACCATCGAAGGCTATGGCTGAATGTTGTGATGCTCTCAATATTTCATAAAGACAAAACGAAAACAAACAAAAAAATGAAAAGAAACCAACAAAAAAAAAAAAAAAATATACATGCTTCATAAATTGCCTTTTCTTTCCTGATTAATTCTTTTTTAATTATTTCAGTTAACTGACACAAACACACACATACACACATACTATACTCACACATGATGTGAAACACTTTTGGATACATTGATAGAACTGAGA
Source organism: Eledone cirrhosa (assembly GCA_964016885.1). Lineage (NCBI taxonomy): Eukaryota > Metazoa > Mollusca > Cephalopoda > Octopoda > Eledonidae > Eledone > Eledone cirrhosa. The sequence goes on along the minus strand of OZ024740.1, from coordinate 86,906,745 downwards.
GTCAAGAATTAAATGCCAAATAATTGCTGTCATAATTTTTTTTAAATCTATCAAACCAACTGTTGATTACAATTGACCATATAACCTATTTGAGCACTGGTGTTTAGTTGCCTCTGCTGTTATCAGTCATTCAAACCCAACAAAAGAACTCAATGAGGAGAAACATTTTTTTAACGTTAGTATTGACAAAACTAGAAAAATTAATTAAGTGGTGTGTGCCTATTTCTGTTTTAAATATTGCTTACACTTTCATGATATCATTGTGTAAAAAATACGGTTCTAAATGCTGCATCACCAAATTGTTTTATGCTGAAATCCAGGAAAATATCTTTCTTAAAATTAAAATATATTTGAGTTTTATTATTATTAATATTATTATTATTTTTATTATCATCATTATTATTATTACTACTACTACTACTATTACATACAGCATTCTGGTAACCAGTATAATTCTCCTTCAATCCAATGCCAAGAGATATTTAGGGCTAATGAGTCCCAGGTCTTATTGAATTTGATAATCTTGAAAATACTTTGATTATCAAAACTGGATAGAAAATGCCATAAATTATGGAATTAAGAGAAGGTGCACGGTAGAGGTGCTCATTGGTTGAGCAGTTTATTAGGTGCAGAGGAACTATCTGGAATGAAACTAAAATGGAAGGCCAAATTAAAAATAATTTTTTTAATAAGGGCATAGAAAAAAACTTGCTAGTTTATATTTATTGGCTGACAGCAGTAATATCATGTGATAACAATAGCAAGGCAACTTGTCTATCATCCCAAATCCCTGCCTCTTTCACCTACTCCATTCAGATTTTAGTAAAATTTTGTGAATGCTCTCATTAAAATTTGAAGAGAGTTTTGTTAACATGTGCTATGCTGCTACCACTGTTGATAAGTCAATTTGCTATTGTTGGTGTCTACTAACACCTGCTCTTATCTCAGCTGTTCCTTCTCTCTAACTTCCTATCTATGAAAGTCTGCAAGAAAATTTAGTGATGATTAAGGTTGTTTCTTGTTTTTCTTTTTTAATTTGCACATGTTCAGTAGGGCAGAATTTACCAGTTGTTGACTAGATATGGTTTGCTGGTTTACAAATGTTCTGCTATTTATGTAGATTATATCTACATATGATTGCTTCATGTCCCTCTATCTCTGTCTCCATATATATATGACTTCCAAAGGTCTGCATTTGAATTCCTGGGAAAATGTTTTATCTTCATGTGGTTTCAAAGTTATATTGACATATGGATTATTTTCCAATCTTCAATATGTGTATGTGTGAGAGAAGGCGTGTGTATCTTTTAGATGTAAATGTACTGAACCAGCTCAGTAGATATTATATCACATCTGAAGCTGCTGGAAAAGCACAATTTAACCCAGCGGAGGATTTGAACAAGAGCAAATTTCCTCTACGAATTCAACCAATCATATTGGAGGAATGACCGGCCATAAACATATTTCTCCGACTTGTAAACTAATTCTTAATACCCCTGACTGATCCCCGAAACGGAACGGTATAAAAAGATATTGCCATGTTTGATGGCATATAAGGCCCTCTTTTTTTTATCAAGAAAGGCTCAAGATGTATGATTTGGGTTTTATATGTAAAGTTGTGCTAAATGTTTTAATAACATTAGATACTTGCCTGATTTTTTTCTCAATATTCAGGATGTCTTATATACCCATGCATCTTATCTGTCATCAAATATAATATGTTCCAACACCAACTTTTCAATAAAAAAAATCAATAGTTTACTCAATACACAAAATGTTAAAACTGAGACGAAACAGTTTGATGGGAAATACATAAGTTTATATATTTCATAAAATGTAAACTCAAATCACTTTATTAATTTTATCCATAATTTTTAGTTTATCATTGAGGCACTCTTATAGAAGTCACTAAAGTATCAGGGAAAACACTTTGTGTGGTAGGTAACCAATACTTGTTTTTTTTTTTTTTTTAATAGTAAAACATGATATGAGTGTTTAAACTATAAAACATGAAGTAAAGGGTAATTGGAGAATTGTCTAGTTAAACAAATTTCAGTTTTCACTCTTTTGTACACACACATACTCAGATTATATTTTAATTGGTTATTGAACTACATGTATCAACCTCATTGTCATCATCGTTTTTATGTCTTCTTTTCCATACTGGTAATAGGTTGGACAGGACTTTTTGAGGCAGTGTTTTACAACTGGATGTCCTTTCTTATGTCAACCATTTTAGTTGCTTCATATATATGTATGTATTCACATATGTGTATATATACATTTTGATTTTGGCAGCACATTATATCCTTGTGCAAGACTATATATCATACTGCTCAGGCCACTCATGGAAAAAATTAGTTGTATCTGTAATTCAGAGGGCTAGCTATGTCACACTTTGTGTCATGCTGAATCTTCCTGTGAAATATGTTAAAGATGAACATGTCTGCGGGAATGCTAAGCCATGTTCATGCTAATTTCATGAGCAGACTGTTTCATTGTTCAAGCAACTGGATCACATGTTGTCAGAACTGATGACGGTTCAGCACATGTATACATATATGTATATGCATGTGTATATATATATATGTATCTGTGTATATACATATGTGTGTGTATATATATATGCGTATGTATCTATGTGAATATATATATATGCGTATATATATATGCGTATATATATATATATATATATGCGTATATATATATATGCATATATATATATATATATATATATATGCATATATATATATAGAGAGAGAGATTTATTTTATTTATTATAATTTTGTTTCTTTTTTGTTCTTGTTGAAAAGTATTTTCCCCTCCAGGAGGCCTTAAATATAAAGGTGTGTATAAGATTTTCTACATGAGCTGGTGCCAGTCTAAGGAATAAAGCAAAGCCTCACCCACTAACTAATGACATTTGTAGCAACTGATGACCTCTTTTTAGAATATGACTTCCTCAACTGTAGCAGGTGATGAATAACTGCTGTGACAAAGCAACTATCTCTCTTAAGTGAGCAAATGCGTCATATAAAGAAAAGTATTTATATTAAAGTAAATCTGCTTCTTGTTGTAATTTTGTTGTCTTCAAAGTTTATTTTTTTATTTTTTTTATTTTTACTAATGATGTTTCTTCTCCCAGGGAAACTAAATTACAAATTTCAGTTGTATTTCTTTGTGATGTTTCCCTGGTAAATATACTTATTGAAAACTGCTTTCATGATTTCAGCAAAATATCCCCAAAGCCATTTTTTCTTCTATTATAAAATGTTATTTACTTAAAGAAACCCTTTTGTCACTCTATTTTTGATGGGGGACACTGCCTCTGATTTTCATATAACTTTGAAAATAATTAAGAATTTGGAAGAATTTAGTAAAATAACTAATTTTCTCATTATTAAGTTTGTGATTTAGGATAGTGGATTTGCGAAGTTGTTGAAGCATCAGACAAATGTGTAGAAGTATTTGTTCCAGCATTCTACTTTCAAATCCCACCAAGCTCAACTTTGTGTTTCATTCTTCCAGTGTCAATAAAATACAATACCAATTAAGTACTGAAGTTAATACAAAAGATTTTCCCTTTTCCCCAATTGCCAACCTTGTGCCTATGTTAGAAAGCATTATTTATTGGAACATTAAAGTACCAGTAATGCACTGGTTGATTGCTGGCCTTGTGCCTAAAGTAGAAACAATTATTTATTGGAACATTACTAGACAAAGGTTTTTACATAAAATTATGATGGAATGCTGATATAGATATATATATATATATCATCATCATTTCATTTTACGTCCGCTTTTTCCCTGCTTGCAAGGGTGGGACGGGAACTGATGCTGACTTGATTTCTACAGCTGGATGCCCTTCCTAACACCAACCTCATTTACAGTGAGTGCTGGGTGCTTTATTGCCGTGGCACCTCCACGACCACTTTGCAGTGGTATGATATGGACCCCAGTCCCTATCACCTCATTTCTACAGCTGAGTAAACTGGAGCAATGTGAAATAAAGTGTCTTGCTCAAGGAAACAACACATCACCCAGTCTGAGAATTGAACTCACAACCTTTTGATTGCAAGGCCAATGCTCTAACCACTAAGCCATGTGCCTTTTATATATATATATATATATATATATATATATATATATATATATATATATATATATATATATGTATGTATGTATGTATGTATGTATGTATGTATAGTAAATTTGGCAATATACCGTATGTTTAATTAAAAACATTTAGAAGACCATACGGTATCAGTTTTAAAGTAGTGACTATGTCACTTCTTTTCAGCAAAAGAAGGGAGAGCAGCTGACAGTCTGTTTCACGCTGGTTGGCATTCATCAGAACCACGTACTCCCCTGCCTTTGCCGAAAATTATAGAAGCTGGGTTCTTATAGATTTCCAGTAATAACCAGGAGCTGATTATACAGAGCGATTGCTGGTCCAGCAAAAATTAGGTATTAGGATTGGTGCTCTGAAATAGCGATGTTTACATGAATGCATGTATAGTATATTTGGCAATATACTGTATGTTTAATTAACCATACCTTAAATAAAGAGTATATCCTAAAACACACCTTAAAAGAAACAACATATCCTAGAATAAGGACTGGTTTGGTATCAGTGCTATGTACATGGTATTCTTAGAAGCTGTGTTTTGGATGTAAAGGCAGGTTTTGTTAGCTGCCAACACAAATGTTTGTTTGCATATCTGAATAAATTCTTTGGTTTCTCAGACATTAATAAATGCTATAAAATAAAAATTATATTTTATGATATACAAAGTCTTCTGCAGTATATAGGCTGGAGAAGGTAATATGTTTTTCTCTCTTTGTAGGCAACGAGGAAAAAGAAGAATCTTTTCTTCATTTTTTAGAACTATACTTTTAATTTCATCTTAAAGTTCTCTGAAAAATGGTATATATTATGGAAAACTTAAATTACTAATAAATTGAATGTGAAAGTAATACTTTTAAGCCCAAGGATAACAATGTATCTATTTCTCATCCAAAAAGTATTTAGTAAACTTTGAAAAGTGCGAATAATATTTGATTCTATTTCAATAAATTCATTTGAGGTTTTTGTATCTTAATATTTAATTTTCTAGTTGAAAGTCATATTATTAACTGAGACATTGTTACAATAATTTGACAATAACTTGCATCAGCTTACTAAAGTAAATTACTAGGATCTCTTCTATTTGGCTATTTAAAATGAACCTGTATTATTTTTGTATTATTCTCATTGGTTGACATTCATATATACTATTGCTATTAAACAAAAAATTACTTTTATATAACAATAAAAAAAAGACTTCTAAAATAAATGCCAATAATAGTGAATTTATATTTGTACCTGAAGCTTTTTATATTTATACCCCTTTTCTGTGCTATTTTCGTTAAAAACTTTTCCTCAAACCTTCCATTTAGGAAAGTATGTTATAATGTAGGAGGAAGCTCTAAATTTTTCTAAGTGGCAAAGCTAGATAAAAAATTATATTCAACACCACAAATTTTATAAATGTGGCTCCAAGTTAAGCTATAAACCCATAGCTGAGGGAATAACTTAGCAGATGTTGCCACAATCTGCTGCATTATAGATGGTTATTTTTATAAGTAACTGAAGAAAATACATTGAAAGCTAAAGGCCAGTTTTAATGTGTTTATGTATTCATTTTTTATTAAAGCATACATATTTCACATATCTGAAGGCAATACTTTTCCATACTTAGTAATAGACTACACACACACATGTGCGCATACTAGTCATCATCATCATCGTTTTTACATCAGTTTTTCCACACTTGGATGGGTCCTTTTCAGCACAAAATCTCTCCACCTACTGCATTCCTCCGTCGTCATCTCTGTGAGTCTCAGAAATTTGAGGTCAGCTCTCTCCACCTCTGCTGAGGACTTCCTTAATCTACCTCTATTGCAGCTTCCCTTTTCTGGGATTTCCCGGCACTTCTTCACCCAGCAATCATTATCCATGTACATCAGTCATATAGATAGAATAGCGTAAAAGGTCGGATTTATTTTTGAATACATCTTTTTTTTCATTCAGCTGAACAGCCTGCTTGAGAAATGAATGTACAAGTGACTGAGCATTCCACAGACATGTGTACATAACCTAATTCTCAAGAAGGCTCACATACATCAAGCTGTGCTTGTACACCAGCATTGTGCTTCCCATGGCCATCTATGGACTATGAGCTAAGAGCAATTTCACTCACAATGCTGGGGTCAATCTGAAGCTATGGTAAAAGGCACGTTGTCAAAATTCCACACAGTGGGATTGAACCTGAAGTTAATTTCTTAACCATTAGGTTTCTCCATCTAGACATTGAAAATATTGAGAAATACATCATAATTTGAAACAAATTTAAAAAGCATTCTTAAAATTCTACTACAGGTCTTTTATTTGTTCTTTCCACTACTCTGACTTTTCATGTAGAGTTATTGTTTCTTATATAAATATTACACCATGTTTCTGGTGAGATCTTTCTGTAAAATGTTCAGTATATTTCTCCTTTTAGAGAAAAGAAAGTTTTGTCTGAAAGTTTTTCAATTACTGTTAAAATAGAGTGATTTCGTGGGCATCATTTAGAACTTTCTTCTAAACAATTGTTTATATCATAAGCAAAAGGCTAGAAATGTTTTAGGGAGAAAAACAGTCAATATAGACTCCTATAATTGGCAAGTACTTTCTTTTATAAATTTTGGAAAGGTGAAGTTAATCTTGGTAGGATTTTAAATCAAAACACAGAGAGCCAAAACTACTGCTGCAAGATATGTTATCCTCTGTACTGATGACCCTTCCAAATTCCTATGACGAAAGGAATGTGCCCACGCTGTTATAGACATGTGATGTGTATGAACGATAACAGCTGGGATGAAACAAGTGTCAAATGGTGCAAAGAAGAAGACAGACAGAATTTGTGAGAGCTGATGTCAGGATACTGGACATTATAGAGTACATGTTGAAGGATTAGAATCTTTGCAGGAAAGTGGACAATTGATATTGAACCTAATACTTGACTGGTATTTTATATTATTGATCCTGGAAGGATCATATACAACAAGGTATTTTTTATGATGCTTTAACGATTCCATGTAAAATGATTTTGTTTTCAAATTAGTTCTTATATCTTTGATAGATTCCAACAGAATATTATTTTCCAGTTGATTTTAGAAATCAAGATTTATTAAAGATATTCAGGAACCCTTCATATTTTGTTGGAATATATATTGAGTCAGTTGTTGAAGGTTATTTTGGAAGAAACCTTTAGTTAACATAGGCACACAATTGAGAAGTACACAGACATTCTAGGTATTTTTGGCAGCCATAAAATCTGGGGACCAGGGTTGCCACATCGATTTAATAAAACATAATGTATCATATTAAAAAGTAGCTCAAAATTAAGTTTTTGCTGGTGGATATAAAAAAAAAAAATCTAAAGATTGCATAATAGATAAATTATTATTTATTTGATAATATAATATGATAATCAAAAGTATTTTTACCTTTAAGCCCGCCCCCCTTAAAATCTTAAAGTAAAAATTATCTCAAATTAAAGGTTTAGCTACTTATTCTAGCAGGTTGAACATCATTGTCTTGTTTAAGGAGTTGGTCTAATGATTTATATTTCCTGCACATGTTTCAACATCAAAATATGTTTGACATCAGCTACCATCAGTTTTGCATTTCTTTGAATGCTGTGAGAGCATTTCTCATTTCCAAAAAAACTCAATAATGATGGATCCTCTATCACTTTCAACATTGAGCATTCAGTTGTTTGATCAAGTGAATGTTCAACTTGTTAAATTAATGCGTATTGCACAGTCATATATTGTTAACATATTGCTCAGCCTGAATCAGCATGGTACAATATGTGACATGGCTGGTCTTCTTAAATAAAAGGTGCAGTCTGTTAGATGGGCTTCAACAGAGTTTTTATCTATTCAATTTCACTCTCTGGGTTTGGGTCAATATGAGGTTATAATAAAAAATGCATCCCCAAGCTGCCATGCATTAGGATCAAAACTAGGGCCCTAATGATTATAATTGTTTCTACTTTTGGCACAAGGCCAGCAATTATCTCAGAGCATTGCTGTTATCTTATTTTATCGACCCTGTAAGGATGAAAGGCAAAGTTAACCTTGGTGGGATAATATGAACTCTTCAGCTCTGCATGCACCCTAAACTAAAAAGAAAACAAAAACAAAAAAAAAAAAGCATTTCATCACTGAACACTTCATTCTTATCTTGATATTAACTTTTAACCATTAATTCTTTACATCTTTAGTAAAGTACTAACATTTTCAGTCAATGTCAAAAGATCAAAAGTGGTGTTTGTGAAATGTTCTTAAAATTGCCAGAGTCATGAAGTGTAACTATGAAATCTTATTGAATAAGGAATATGAAGATCACACTTTCAGTGCTGTCAAGATCAGAGAGGAGATGAACAAAGATCTAATGAGATGAAATCTTGGGAACAATGTTGGGAGATGTTTAACAATAGCATGGTCAATATATGCTTTAATTATGCATTTAGTGTGGTGGTTTACCTGATAGGCATAAGTTCAATTCCAGAATGAGCAAGTGACATCACAACTGTTACAAGGATATTTTGAATATAGAGTGCAATCTATTGCCATGGTTTGAATAAAGCTTCAGTTTCAAATTCCAAGAACATTACTGAATATGACAGTCATCATCATCATCAATTTATGCCCACTTTCCATGTAGATATGGGTTGTCACAATTTGAGTCCAGACTTGTTGGATCAACCTCATGGTAATATATTTCATATTTAGCAAGGTTTCTATTACTGGATGTCCTTCCTAATGCCAAACACCTTACCAAGTGTACTGAATTCTCACACATGCATAAATTGTAGGTAAGAGGTGTAAATAAATATTTCTCTGAATAACTGTCAACTCCTGCTCCACTATGAACTCTGGACATTATGAGAACAAACTGGAAGAGAATCATTAAAACAATGTAGAAGTATCAGTGGAGACGTTTATATGGCTACGGCTGAGAAGTACAATATATACTCGAATATAAGCCAAAGAATATGTGACAAAAAAAATCGATCATAGAAAGGGGTCAGCTTATATTTGGGGTCAATATTTTGACAATTTTCACCAACTTCAAATTCTACATAAATAAGGTTTGAATTTTTGCCCATTTCTCAGACATAAAATAGTGGGGTTGACTTAAATTCGAGTATATATGGTTGGTAACTGGTGGGGTCAGTAATATTTTAGAAGAATGGTATTAGTATAGATAATAGTTGTAGGAATAACAAGAATGGCTTTTTGGTTTATATACAAAGGTTTACTTCATTGAAGTCAAAATAGAATGATAAACATATTACCACAAGTTGTGAAGGTTGAACGATGTAATGGTGTAGCTGATTCATGAGGCTGTTGGTAGTAAAAAGAGTTGCTCTTAACATGTTCACTGGAGTAGGCTGGTATTTGCATCCCACGTGTTCTGGGCGAAGTCGCCTCCGTTCTCCAGGGCTGCTGCGATTGGAAAAGAGAGATAGAGCGCTTTGGCTGTCTCTATATATAGTCCCCATGGGGACGTAACTCCATTTACTTCTGTTGTTGACACTAGGGGTCACTACAGTCCCCAAGGGACGTAACTCATGACTTCTGGAGAAAAACAAGCGGATTTTTTTTTTTCCCCTCTTGTTTGAGGGATTTGTTTTGACGGAGACGCATTTTGGCCTCTTACAGAGATTACACCAATGGCATCTCATTCTATTCTCCCTACTTACACAGGCAATGTGAAGTTATGGTTCGCTCAAATGGAAGCATTTTTCGAGGCTAACAACGTCGTCGTGCACAGCAACGTTCCCTCGTCCTTAGTACCATTCCTCCGGCACTTCTCCCAATTATTAAGGATCTCGTATTGGAGACACCGACTGACACTACTTACCAGTCATTGAAGGCTGAGATACTCATTGCTGGACCAGCAACCGCTCTGTATAATCAGTTCCTGATTATTACTGGAATTCTATAAGAATCTAACATTCATAATTTTCAGCAAGCAAAGGGAGTGGTAAGCTCTGAGGAGTACCAACAGTACGAAACAGAGATCTGTCAGCTTATCTCCCTTTGTTTGCTGAAAAAAGAAGTGACATAGTCATTACTTTAAAACAATAGCGTAAGGTCTTCAAAATGTTTAATTAAGCATACAGTGTATTGCAAAATACACTATATATACATTCATATATATATCGCTATTTCAGAACACCAATTCTAATAAATTATATATATATATATAATATTTTTACCTGGGTCTCTCTCTCTCTCTCTCTCTCTCTCTCTCTCTCTCTCTCTCTCTCTCTATATATATATATATATATATATATATATATATACATGAATCGTGCCAGGTAAAAGTACTATGCATGCCTTCTTCCCTGTGAGGCAAATGCAAGAGAGGTACCTAGCTAAAAGAAAGCTCCTCTACTTGACATTTGTTGACATATAGAAAGTTTTTAATAGGGCCCCCTTGTCACATAAATGATGATGATGATGATCGTTTAATGTCCATTTTCTACACTAGCATGGGTTAGACAGGTTGTCCCATTTGAAGCAAGTTAGGTCAGGTGACTGTGTCTTGCTCATACAGAACTGTTTCTGGCTTGGTTTCTACAGCTGGATGCCATTCCTAACACTAACCACATTTACAGTGTGTAATGGGCGCTTTTTGTCATGAATCCTACATGACAACTTTGCAGTGTGTAATGGGTGCTTTTTGTCATGACTCCTACATGACCACTTTACAGTCAGATTTCTTTATTTATTATGTACCAGCAAAAGAGCCCGCCATTGCCAGGCACACCTCTCGCCACTGTAAATAAAGACCCCCCGTCCTTTCTCTTCAATATGACTGATTGTCTTTAAATAACCCCAGAATTCTGCTATTTTAGGGCGGAGAAAGTGTTAAACTATATGTTGACATACACTGGAATCTAAATAACTTATGAATCAAATTTGAACAAAATTGAATGGAAACTGGAAATGCATTGACTGCAGACAGACAGACAGACAATTTCGTTTTTATATATATAGATTATTGAATTATTTAATATCAAATTCCTTTCGGGTCTCTATTTTTCAGAACTCATAAGGAGCAGATTATTCCAATAATTTGCTAATAAAAAGAATAAAAAACAAACTAACTCTTGTTTATGCCAAATAGCTTCTGATTCTTTAAATGCTTATAAAGACATTATCAGCATTAATAAATTACCATTGTCAACAAGTGACCCTATTTTAAAATGATTTTCCTTCATTCATAAGAATTTTTAGCTGTCTGAAATGAAAATCATTTTGGTGTATTATTACCATTATTAAGGATGAATGATTGGTAGAATCATTTGATTTAATCGACTAAAACAACCACCACTACCACCACCACCATTCTCACCATCAAGCATATCCAACCATCAAATAATTCGGTGTTAATGTTTATATCATGTTTGGTTGGTTATTTGATTGCTTATCTTTGAATATCTACTTTGATATATCACAAACTATTGAAGCTCTTTGTTTCTTTAATGTTGTAATTTTAGCAGCTTGTTCACGATGCCTTATACTGGATAAGGTATATGGAAACTGAAATAAATTACAAAAAAAAAAGAAAAGAAGAAATAGAAATATATTTACATACATAAAGAAAAACCTAGAATAGAGAGGTCTTAAAGAAAATCTAGCAAGGATAAATGTTTTAGTTAGCAGGAAAGAAGACATGATTTTCCTGCTATCAGGGAAATGGTCATGCTTCATATGCAGAAAACGAGTAGGTAAGTATGCAAAACAGTGTCCCTAGTGACAATTATGGGTGCACAAGAGATGTAGTGGGATCACAGGCAATCTGACAGAGAAGGACATTTTATGTAGCAGATGCATAAGATTAGCAGTAAATTATTTTAAATACCCAGATCTTAATGGCTTCTGCTACCTAGATTACCTAATTAGCTGTGGAGGTGATTATTCTGAAATCATAGTAGACAGAGTAAGAATGCTATAGAACATGCTTGGGAAGTAAGTACCTCTGCTGGAAACAAAGAGATTCTGTCAATGAGTGAAAGGTAAATTTTTTTAGATGCCTCTATATGAAGTACACTGCCCTACAATAATATTCTGAAAACACTTGAGCAACAAAGCCTGGCAAAGGTCCTGAGTATGAAACCAGCCAGCTCTGAGGAAATGCCACTCTGTTGTATGTATTCAAAGTGGTCAGTTATGAGCTTAGCCATATGTTTCCTGCAGAAAGCATGGACATTGAATATAGAAGCTTATGAAAGATGAGTGAATTGGAAGTGGCATGAAGTCAGCCACTTCCAAGGAGCAGAGGCTATTGTAGAAGAAATAAGAAGACAGCAATTAATAAGTATCCTCACCATCAATATTACTACCACAACCACCAACATTTCCATTACTGCCATCTTCCACTTCCTTCTCCTCATCAGCCCTCCAGTAGAAAGGGCAGAGTATGGAGGCAGCAATTCCAGGCCAAACAATTGATTGATAAACAGATCATCATCTGCTATGTGAATAAAAAATATTGTATTGGAATGATTTATATTAACAGACAACAATGTATTGGTGTTATCAATAACCCTAGAAGCACAAAATGTATTGTTTAGAAACAAATTTAGTAAGTTATAAAGAAATGGGAACAGAGGGGCCATAATGAAGAATAGACAGAAAAATCTGTTGGAATTTCGAATATATATTAAATGTACTTTTGTGAGATGGCTTTGATTAAGTTTATAGAATGCTTATAAGGTCATATATGTAGGTTTGTCATTTGGTTTACTCCAGTTAAAAAAGAAACAATCTGCAAAATACCAAGAAAAATTGTGAAAGTTGCAACAGTGAGTTCTGCAATGAAGATGGCATGTAGAAGGAATAAGAAGACAGCAATTCATAAATATCCTCACCATCAATATCAAGGAAAGCACTGCTCCCTCTCCCTACTTTCCAATAGTGTATCCTTAGATTTAGACAAAGTTTATGGTGATATTCTGAAATTTTACCTTAAAATTGTTTCAAATTAGGATACCAACCTATAAAAAATCTATCCAGCAATTCTTTCCTTAGACATTCTCATCAGATGTCTGTAATACCAGAAAAGTGGTCTCTCAATGTGGAGAAATAGTGGCTCTACCTGAAGCAACACCCTGATTTCCCAAGTTACACACCCTATCAAGTACCTTTGGTCAAAAGACCTTTCCGAGGAACTCCATTTAGGTCACTTGCATTCATGATCATATATTTTCAGTATTATCCAAGATTCATGACCATCAGTAAGATTAGGCACAAACACCTGATTGAAAGTAAGTTTGGCTTTTACACTTACCACCCTTTTTCTGATGACTTAGAGTAGAAGCTGGCACATTATTGCACCAACTCCAACAATTCTTGTATTTAACTTAGCCTTCTGCCCGCCCTCACTCATGAAAATGTACTCTAGATACTTGAACTTCTGCACCTCCTTCAGTGTAACTTCACCCACGTGTAGAGTGTGTTGTGCAGGGTTTCTCAAGAGGACAAATATCTAAGTCTTTGCAGCACTGACTTTTATTCCTGCCATGCAGCACTTGGCAGCAAACATCAGAGATCACCTTCTGGTGAGTGATGTAGCATCATGCCATCAGAAAATATCAGCTGACTAATCCTATACGTTCCAGTATTTATACCATTTCCAACGCAGTTGCACATGTCAATTGTGTTTATGTTGATCGTGAACAGGAGAGGTCACAATATGTAACCTTGGAAGAGTCTGACAGTTGACCCAGAGGTAGGCTACTAGCAAGATGGCTTGGTAACATCCATAAGCTCAGCTGATCTCATTTAGGGATCCAGCTAGATCATTTGAAGACATTTCTTTCTGATAGGAACTTCTGGGAGGCATATCTGAAGACTTAGCCTCTACGACTCTCTCAGGAATAAATTAAAAAAAAAAAAAAAAAAAAAAAAAAAAAAGAGTGCTCTTCAAATACATTTGAGCCACAAAGTTTGGTGAAGAGCCTCAGCATAAGACCAGTTAACTTTGATGAAATGCCCACTTTGTTCTATGTATTCAAAGCAGGCAGCCAGATATGACTTGTGTCATATGTTTCTGGCAGAGATATGTCCAGGCAGATATTATGTCTCATTCATGATAATAGCCACAAGGAAAGGAAACACAGAAAAGTCATTGGACTTGTTCCACCTTCTCTAAGTTATTTAAAAGAATATTTCTTTCAGTTATATTTCAGAATAAACATATAAGACACTCAAAGCTGGACAACAATAAAATGGTGGTGATGGAGCTGGACTGTAGTTAAAATCTTACTATTACAGTTATGTTATTCTACTGAACAAAGCACTTATATAATATAGGTTCTGCTTAATCATCAGCATCACCATTTTATATCAATTGTTTTACCTGTGCATGGGTTGGACGAGTTCTTCTTAGTACAGCATTTGTCAACTTGTCACATTCCTTCCTCGTCTTCTCCTGACCTATAGAGATCTGTGATCAGCTCTCACGACTTTCATCCAGGTGTTCCTCATTCTTCCTCTACTGTCACTTCCTTCCACTGGGATTATTTGGCACTTCTTCACCCAGTGATCATCATCCATGCACATCACATGACCATACCAATGCAGTCTCCTCACCTGCACACTACTTCTGAGTCCTCTTTTACACAATTTCTTCCTCAGTTCATCCATGCGTTGTCATTCTTGCACATTAACATTGCACATCCATCAAAGCATGCTTGTCTCATTTCTCTCCAGCCTCTACATGTCCTCTGTATTGACTTACCATGTTTGACTGCCATGCAGCATGGGACTTCACACTCAGGCATCATACAGTTGACCCTTTGTTTGCAGGGAGAAACCTTTTGTCATTAGCAAGTGTAGCAGTTTCCTAAACTTCTTCCAGCCTGTCCTTCTTCTAGCTACTATGCTCTCCGAACACTCTCATCCACTGCTAATTATATCACCTAGGCAGCAGAAACTATCAACCACTTCTATGGATTCTTTTTGAGATTGAAAAAGGTTTATATATTGCTGGCCTTGTGCCAAAAGTAGAAACAATTATTGACCCTGTGCATCTATTACATACAAAATCTTCCTTTCTTGTTAGTCTGCCTGTTATCCCCCTACACCTTCTTGTGTACCCAAGATTTGCATTGGGTACACCATATAGAGTTTATGACTATTCCTTTTTCTACATACTAAGCAGAGCCACTTCCCTGGTGGAATTGGTGCCTTATCTTCTTTCCTATTTATAAACATTTTGACTTTTGTTAAATTTACTCCAAGCCCTTTTGATTCTAAGTTCTGTTTCCACAGCCAAAATTTATTCTGTAGTTCCTCTACAAATTTAGCTATGAGAACCAGATCATCTGGATACAAAAGTTCCCATGGGAAACCAGTCCTGGAGGACTAGGATAAACAAGAGTGGCTATGACCTGAACCCTGATGCACTCCTACCTGTACCTTGAATTCCTCACTAAACTCACTTCCTATTCTCACCTTACACCTCCTCTGTACATGGCTTGCAATTCACTTACAATCCCTATTTCACAATTCAATGGTTAGCAACAGGAAGGTGTAAAAAGAGCACAACCAATTCAATGCCACTATCATTGTAACCATGACAATCACCATCTCCACTACACCACCACTAACACCACCACCACCACCACTATCATTGTCACCATGACAGTCACCATTTTCACTACACCACTACCACCACCACCACCACTACCTTCATCATTATCCTCATGACAGTCACCATCTCCACTACACCACCACCACCACCAACATCATCATCATTATCCCCATGACAGTCACCATCTCCACTACACCTCTACCACCACCACCACCACCACCATGATCATCATTATCACCATGACAGTCACCATCTCCACTACACTACTACCACCACCACCACCACCATGATCATCATTATCACCATCTCCACTACCACCACTACCACCATCGCTACCGTCATCATTATCAACATCATTGTGAAGATCCTCCCTAACACCACATCCACATTTGCCGTAAGTTTTATTCCCCTAATTGATTGCAAGTGGAAGAGCTGTGTTCATGGCCTTTGTATGTCGTCCAAGCCTAACTATTGAAATCAATTTGATTAATGTTGAATTTAAATGCTTGTAGTTCAATACCAATAGGGAAGAAATGAACAAGCAAGTGATTACAGAGGGATGCTGCTCTGGGGAGGGAGGACTAGGTACAATGTTTAGTGATGAGTTAGGAAGAGAGGGTGTGATCCAATAAGGAGGATAAGAGGATTAATGGATACACTGTTTGGGTCAGCTAAAGGTGTTATATAGTGTGACACAGAAATATAGTCGATCTGTCAACCAGTACTTGTATTGGTGAGTGAGTCTTTTCAAATCAACAGAATGGCCTTTTGTATGCAGTTAAAGGTATGTGTGTGTAATGCAGCAGAACCATCTCAAATATGTTTGAAACACTCTAATGTGGGACAGTTTTCATATCACTTAATCAGAAGTAAGGTCAGTGCCTGTGCCACTTTTTAGGTACCACAGAAACTGGTGGGAGTGACTGAGGGTAAAAGGTATTCTGAAACTGGAGAGTGGGTCTGAATGCTGTCAACTTGGAGTTTTGGTGTTAAACTGGGCAACCAATTAAGTCAGCCAAACAAGCTGGCCACTATGGGATTTAAAGTCGGAATGTACAATGCAAGATTATATACCACAAATCAGCCCATCTGGCCTCTTAACAACTCCATTAGTCCCCTGCCCTGAAATGGTACTTTATTTATCGACTTTGGTAGGATGACAATCAAAGTTAAGTGCAGAAAAATTTGAACCAAGAATGCAGGGGCCAGATTATATATCACAAGATATATACTTTCTGTCACTTTGTAAAGAATCAAAATTAACCAACTAATCATATTTTAAGTATTTTTGGTTACCATATGAAATCATCAAAGACTGGGATTTTGGTGACTGTGAGAATTTTAGTTTATGTTGTTGTTCAATGTTTAGAGATGGATAGGTTAAAAACAAACTTTGATATATTCAGCGACGGTTTATTGCTGTAATTTTCTTGATCTAAATGGAAAATAACTTGAAAACTTCATGAAAGCACTGCATGAATGGTGTAAAATATTTAGTTTACATGTTGATGACACAAGTTTGCAGAAAGTTAAGGAGGGATATTTATAGGTAGAGATATTATTGGATGTATTTGCTATTACAAAGTAATGAATGTGGGAGAAAACTATTTATCTTGGGGTACATCAAAGTTTAGAGAACATGACCAAGATCTTAGCCAAGATGAATGGAGAACATAGGCTGGCAATTTAGCTATGAGACTTTCATGTTAAACAAGGTCAAAGGTTTCACTATTGTAAAGAACAACAACATATCTCTAGCTAAAGTTATTAAGGATGAGAGATTACAAGTTTATGAAAGAATTGAAGAAGGCTTCATTGGTAAATGTATACCTATATAGAAACAGTACAGGATTGAACCAAAGCTGTGAGAATGCCCATGTAAACACATTAATTTACAAACGCTAACTTTAGTAAAAGGTGAAAGATATATGCATTTTTTCATAGATTAAAAAAGATGACCAGCTTGGCCCAAGATTCAGTTATAGCTGGAACCATATTGTGTGAGAGTTGTCTTTTTGGTGTTTCAGTATTGAGTGAACACCCTTCAGTTGATGGTTGAAAGGTAACTTCCTCCTTGTAAACAGCATTCATCTATACAACTACAACACATCACCAATTGAACTACATGAAGTGGAGGAGTGTATGATATGGGGTAGTTGTGGAGTAATATACCTAGGAATAAATATTGATAACTTGCCTAGTTATTTTGGATTACTCAGAGTTAATGTACATTTGCTGCCAATTTTAGTCATAATAGAATTAGTAGAGCTCTGATCAGTTGTGGTTTGGGGTTCAATATCACTGCAGCCTTGAAATAACCAAAGCATTTTGTGGAAAATTTGTTTGGCAGAAGCTGTGTGCAAGCCCATTTGAGAAACTGTCCTTATTTTTGAATAGTAGACTTAGTCTGCTGCCCTATTTAACACAACCATTTGTTCCTCATTTCACCTCACCAGTTTCAGGGACCCTGAAAGGTAATGGGCAATGCCCTTCCTCATTTGCTGAAACCATAAAAACATTAGTTCAGCTGAAGTAGCAGAAGATTTGAGAGGCAATGATTCTTGTAAGGTGGGAAAATATGAGATGTACAACATTGACTACAAAAGGCTCAGAGGATCTGAAGGATGTTGATATGGTAATAGATGGCTAAATAATGGATTTGGAGATGAAAAAAGTGAAGCTTGTTTGGTCTTAAATACAGGTTGGTGTTAGTGCATTGGTCATTGATACAGGCTGGTGTTAGTGTGTTGGTTAGTGATACAGGCTGGTGTTAGTGTGTTGGTCAGTGATACAGGCTGGTGTTAGTGTGTTGGTCAGTGATACAGGCTGGTGTTAGTGTGTTGGTCAGTGATACAGGCTGGTGTTAGTGTGTTGGTCATTGATACAGTCTGGTGTTAGTGTGTTTGTTAGTGATACAGGCTGGTTGTAGTGTGTTGATCAGTGATACAGGCTGGTTGTAGTGTGTTGGTCAGTGATACAGGCTGGTGTTAGTGTGTTGGTCATTGATACAGGCTGGTGTTAGTGTGTTGGTCAGTGATACAGGCTGGTGTTAGTGTGTTGGTCAGTGATACAGGCTGGTGTTAGTGTGTTGGTCAGTGATACAGGCTGGTGTTAGTGTGTTGGTCAGTGATACAGGCTGGTGTTAGTGTGTTTGTTAGTGATACAGGCTGGTGTTAGTGTGTTGGTCATTGATACAGGCTGGTGTTAGTGTGTTGGTCATTGATACAGGCTGGTGTTAGTGTGTTGGTCGTTGATACAGGCTGGTGTTAATGTGTTGGTCATTAATACAGGCTGGTGTTAGTGTGTTGGTCTTTGATACAGGCTGGTGTTAGTGTGTTGGTCTTTGATACAGGCTGGTGTTAGTGTGCTGGTCAGTGATACAGGCTGGTGTTGGTGTGTTGGTCAGTGATACAGGCTGGTGTTAGTGTGTTAGTCTTTGATACAGGCTGGTGTTAGTGTGTTAGTCTTTGATACAGGCTGGTTGTAGTGTGTTGGTCAGTGATACAGGCTGGTTGTAGTGTGTTGGTCAGTGATACAGGCTGGTGTTAGTGTGTTGGTCATTGATACAGGCTGGTGTTAGTGTGTTGGTCAGTGATACAGGCTGGTGTTAATGTGTTGGTCATTAATACAGGCTGGTGTTAGTGTGTTGGTCTTTGATACAGGCTGGTGTTAGTGTGTTGGTCAGTGATACAGGCTGGTGTTGGTGTGTTGGTCAGTGATACAGGCTGGTGTTAGTGTGTTAGTCTTTGATACAGGCTGGTGTTAGTGTGTTAGTCTTTGATACAGGCTGGTGTTAGTGTGTTGGTCAGTGTTACAGGATGGTGTTAGTGTGTTGGTCAGTGATACAGGCTGGTGTGTTGGTCATTGATACAGACTGGTGTTAGTGTATTGGTCATTGATACAGGCTGGTGTTAGTGTGTTGGTCAGTGTTACAGGATGGTGTTAGTGTGTTGGTCAGTGATACAGGCTGGTGTTAGTGTGTTGGTCATTGATACAGGCTGGTGTTAGTGTGTTGCTCAGTGTTACAGGATGGTGTTAGTGTGTTGGTCAGTGATACAGGCTGGTGTTAGTGTGTTGGTCATTGATACAGGCTGGTGTTAGTGTGTTGGTCAGTGTTACAGGATGGTGTTAGTGTGTTGGTCAGTGATACAGGCTGGTGTTAGTGTGTTGGTCATTGATACAGGCTGGTGTTAGTGTGTTGGTCAGTGTTACAGGATGGTGTTAGTGTGTTGGTCAGTGATACAGGCTGGTGTTAGTGTGTTGGTCAGTGATACAGGCTGGTGTTAGTGTGTTTGTTAGTGATACAGGCTGGTTGTAGTGTGATGGTCAGTGATACAGGCTGGTAGTAGTGTGTTGGTCAGTGATACAGGCTGGTGTTAGTGTGTTGGTCAGTGATACAGGCTGGTGTTAGTGTGTTTGTTAGTGTTACAGGATGGTGTTAGTGTGTTGGTCAGTGATACAGGCTGGTGTTAGTGTGTTTGTTAGTGATACAGGCTGGTGTTAGTGTGTTGGTCATTGATACAGGCTGGTGTTAGTGTGTTGGTCATTGATACAAGCTGGTGTTAGTGTGTTGGTCAGTGATACAGGCTGGTGTTAGTGTGTTGGTCATTGATACAGGCTGGTGTTAGTGTGTTGGTCAGTGTTACAGGATGGTGTTAGTGTGTTGGTCATTGATACAGGCTGGTGTTAGTGTGTTTGTTAGTGATACAGGCTGGTGTTGGTGTGTTGGTCAGTGATACAGGCTGGTGTTAGTGTGTTAGTCTTTGATACAGGCTGGTGTTAGTGTGTTGGTCAGTGTTACAGGATGGTGTTAGTGTGTTGGTCAGTGATACAGGCTGGTGTTGGTGTGTTGGTCATTGATACAGACTGGTGTTAGTGTATTGGTCATTGATACAGGCTGGTGTTAGTGTGTTGGTCAGTGTTACAGGATGGTGTTAGTGTGTTGGTCAGTGATACAGGCTGGTGTTAGTGTGTTGGTCATTGATACAGGCTGGTGTTAGTGTGTTGGTCAGTGTTACAGGCTGGTGTTAGTGTGTTGGTCAGTGTTACAGGATGGTGTTAGTGTGTTGGTCAGTGATACAGGCTGGTGTTAGTGTGTTGGTCATTGATACAGGCTGGTGTTAGTGTGTTGGTCAGTGTTACAGGATGGTGTTAGTGTGTTGGTCAGTGTTACAGGCTGGTGTTAGTGTGTTGGTCAGTGTTACAGGATGGTGTTAGTGTGTTGGTCATTGATACAGGCTGGTGTTAGTGTGTTGGTCAGTGTTACAGGATGGTGTTAGTGTGTTGGTCAGTGTTACAGATTGCCATCACTAACTACTGCCTTCCTCCCCTCCTCCTCCCTCTACTACTACTACTTACTACCGCCTCATTCCCCCTCGTCCTCCTCATCCTCCTCTTCCTCCTACTACTACTACCACCACCATCACCACCACCACTACTACTTCTACCCCCATTCCCCTCCCCTCCTCCTCCTCCTACTACTACTACTTACTACAGTCCTCATTTCTCCCCCCCCCTCATCATCATCATTAACATAATCAACATTATAAAAACTATTCATTCATTACAATATCTAAATTGTATGTCTGCATTAAAGAAGATGATTTAAGCTAGTCTATTCACAGACTTACACACATATATATATATATATAACACATACATACACACACACATACACACACACATACACACGCACATACACATACACACATACATATAACACATACACTCATATACTCACAAATACACACATATACACACATACATACACATACATACACATACACACACATACATGCACATATATATAAATATGCACACACATACATACACATACATACCCACACATACATACACACATATACCCATACATACCCACATATACATACCCACAGATACACACACATACGTACACATACATACACACACACACATACACATATATACGTACCCACACATATATACCCACACATACACATACACACACATACGTACACACACATGCATACCCACACATACACACACACACATACCCATACATACCCACACATACATACACACACATACCCACACATACATACACACACATGCCCATACATACCCACATATACCCACACATACATACCCATACATACACACACATACCCACACATACATACCCACATTTACCCATACATACATACACGCACATACATACCCATACATACACACACATACCCACACATACCCATACATACCGACACATACCCACACATACATACCCATACATACACACACATACCCACACATACATACCCACATTTACCCATGCATACATATATACCCATACATACACACACACTAGCAGACTATGTAAGAATTATCACCAATTAGTAATATATACCATATTAAATATAACAGTTATTGATTTTTTTTATTCAAAAATACTATTGAGAAGAGAATGTAAGTCATGAAAACACGTACAGACATAAGTAGAGAGTACACACACATGTACACACGTATGTAGAGACACATGTACACACACATGTATAGACACATGTACACACACATGTATAGACACATTACACACACATGTACACACGTATGTAGAGACACATGTACACACACATGTATAGACACATGTACACACACATGTATAGACACATTACACACACATGTACACACGCACACATGTATAGACACATGTACACAGACGCACATGTATATACACATGCACACACACATGTATAGAGACATGTACACACACATGTATAGAGACATGTACACATACATGTATAGACACATGTACACACACACACATGTATAGACACATGTACACACACATGTAGAGTCACATGTACAGACACATGTAGAGACACATGTACACACACACATGTATAGACACATCTACACACACATGTATATATACACATGTACACACACATGTACACTCACACAGGTACAGACACATGTACAGACATGTACACACACATGTACTCACACACATGTACTCACACACGTTCACACACACACACATGTACTCACACATGTTCACTCACATACATACGTATGCACACACGTACACACGCCATACGTACACACACATGTACTTACACACATACGTATACACACACATACGTATACACACGCATGTACACACACATATGTACACATATGTACACACACACGTACACATATGTACACACACACGTACACACATATAAGTACACATGTATACACACATGCACACGCACAACGCACACGCACACGTACACACATATACGTACACATTCACGTACACATACACACGTACATACACATATACACACACATGTACTCTTCTTTATGGAAGACTGCCCCTCTTCAATTAATCCCCTGCTATTATTAACCAGGTGAGGGCGGTGGATTGGCAGTATTGGTAGAGGGTCGCACGCCATATTTTGCAGCATAGAGTTACGGCTCTTTATGGTCTGAGTGCAAATCCCGTTGAGGTTAACTTTGCTTTTTATCATACGGGGTCGATAAAATAAAGTACCAGTAATGCACTAGGATATTTGCTGGCCTTGTTCCAAATGTAAAAACAATTATTAACCACCACCAATTGTAGGCTGCTGGCCAGTTTGATGACTGAACAGGCTTTGTTTAAGTCACCTTTTTCAGACCCTACCCATGTGCTATGGGTGAGTAGTGGGTCCCCCAAAAAGGCTGCCCACCCGCTCAAGACTCTGCCGAAGCATGTTGCTGTTCAGGTTAACAGTGCAGCGACGTAAAGATATGACTCGAGCTGAACAGCGGTAGATTTATGACTATGTGTTTCTAACCAATCGCATCTGCACACGTTGCGATTCCTACACAGCTGTGAGGCTTGTGAAGAAATATCTGGACACAAAGATGGCAATGCTCTGTGTTTGTGCTACACACACATAGCACCCACTTCACCCCCGCAGCTATCTGTCCAGTGACAAGCCAAGGCAAGATAATAGGACAGTTACGAGGATAGCATGTGTTATTGTCATGGAGTTTAATCTCTCCAGTTTGGTGTAGCCATACTCTCCACGCTTGGCCAATTGCAGGTTGAAGGGATTATTTAACGTATACTTGGAGTGGATGGCCGTTGACATCTGCACTTTGACAGCTCTTATTTCTGTGTTGCTGGGTTTCCACTTACCCTCCAGGGTCTGCTGAGGTAGCTGGTTTTGTCGCCTACCATCCAACCATGAAACTGGTTATTACTGGGTTATATGGTACCAGCAACAGGCAGGAACCTGGCCTAACAGATAAGTACACACACATGTACTCACACATATACACGCACATACGTATATACACACCCACGTACACGCCCACATACGTACGTACACACACGCACGCGCGCACGCACAAGTACACACACGAACACACACAGTTACAGACACATAAATACATACATGTGTACACACACATACGTACGCACTCACATAAGTACACAAACTTGTATACTACACACATAAGTACACACACACATGTATACACATAAGTACCCACACACTTACGTTCACACTCACATACACACATACATACACAAATCGAATAGATCTCTATCAGTTTTGATGATGTGTTCCAGTGGTTTGATCAATGGAACAGCTTGGTCATGAAATTAACATATATTTGGCTGAATATCCTACAGACATGTGGAGCATTAACGTAATTCTCAGGGAGATTCAGTATGACAGCTTATGACAAGCTGGCCCTTTGAATTACAGGTAAAGGCTATCCAAATGATTCACTTGCACACAGTTTCTGTCTCCTCAATTTCACTCAGAAGGCTTAGGAGGACATGAGGTTATGGTAAAACATACTCTACATAGAATGTGGTCAGATCAAACCCAGGACCTCATAATTGTAAAGTGAACCTCTTAACTACTTGACCAGGATATATCTAGTTAAAAAGTACACATACATATATACACACACATGCATACACACCCTCACACACATGCTACACACACAAATGTATATACCCCCCTCCCCCCATATATATATATATATCACCATCATCATCATCATTTTACGTCCACTTTTCCCTGCTTGCAAGGGTGGGACGGGACCTGATTCTGTCTTGATTTCTACAGCTGGATGCCCTTCCTAACACCAACCTCATTTACAGTGAGTGCTGGGTGTTTTTTTGCCGTGGCACCTCCACGAACACTTTGCAGTGGAATGATAGGGACCTCAGTCCTATCATCTCATTTCTACAGCTGAGTAAACTGGAGCAATGTGAAATAAAGTGTCTTGCTCAAGGAAACAACACATCACCCGGTCTGAGAATTGAACTCACAACCTTTCGATTGCAAGGCCAATGCTCTAACTACTAAGCCATGTGCCTCCATATATATATATATATATATACACACACACACACACACACACACACACACACACACACTCACACACATTGCATACACTTACCCATACACATACATACACACATGTAGATTGTTGGGTGAAGTATGTGTGGAAGTGTGGCCAAAAAAGATAAAATTATTGAACAGAATATTTATCTAAACATAACAGACCACACAACACACACACACACACACACACACACACACACACACACACACACACACACACACACACACACACACACACACACACATCGTTCCACACAGACCACACAATACACACACACATCTTTACACACAGACCACACAATACACACACACATCGTTACACACAGACTACACAATACACACACACACACATCATTACACACAGAGACTACACAACACACACACATTTCTAAACACAGACCACACAATACACACACACATCTCTAAACACAGACCACACAATACACACACACACACACATCTCTACACTCAGACCACACAATATACACACACACACATCTCTACACTCAGACCACACAATACACACACACCCATCTCTACACATCCACCCATCTCTACACACCCACCCATCTCTACACATCCACCCATCTCTACACACCTACCCGTCTCTACACACCCACCCGTCTCTACACACCCACCCATCTCTACACACCCACCCGTCTCTACACACCCACCCGTCTCTACGTACCCACCCATCTCTACACATCCACCCATCTCTACACACCCACCCATCTCTACACACCCACCCATCTCTACACACCCACCCATCTACACACCCACCCATCTACACACCCACCCATCTCTACACACCCACCCATCTCTACACACCCACCCATCTCTATACATCCACCCGTCTCTACATACCCACCCATCTCTACACACCCACCCATCTCTACACACACACCCGTCTCTACACACCCACCCGTCTCTACATACCCACCCATCGCTACACATCCACCCATCTCTACACACCCACCCATCTTTACACACCCACCCATCTCTACACATCCACCCATCTCTACACACTCACCCATCTACACACCCACCCATCTCTACACACCCACCCATCTCTATACATCCACCCATCTACACACCCACACATCTCTACACACCCACTCGTCTCTACACACTCACCCATCTACACACCCACCCATCTCTACACACCCACCCATCTCTATACATCCACCCATCTACACACCCACCCATCTCTACACACCCACTCGTCTCTACACACCCACCCATCTCTACACACCCACTCGTCTCTACACACCCACCCATCTCTATACATCCACCCATCTCTACACACTCACCCATCTACACACCCACCCATCTCTACACACCCACCCATCTCTATACATCCACCCATCTACACACCCACCCATCTCTACACACCCACTCCTCTCTACACACTCACCCATCTACACACCCACCCATCTCTACACACCCACCCATCTCTATACATCCACCCATCTACACACCCACCCATCTCTACACACCCACCCATCTCTACACACCCACCCATCTCTACACACCCACCCATCTCTACACACCCACCCATCTCTACACATCCACCCATCTCTACACACTCACCCATCTACACACCCACCCATCTCTACACACCCACCCATCTCTATACATCCACCCATCTACACACCCACCCATCTCTACACACCCACTCGTCTCTACACACTCACCCATCTACACACCCACCCATCTCTACACACCCACCCATCTCTATACATCCACCCATCTACACACCCACCCATCTCTACACACCCACTCGTCTCTACACACCCACCCATCTCTACACACCCACTCGTCTCTACACACCCACCCATCTCTACACACCCACTCGTCTCTACACACCCACCCATCTCTACACACCCACCCATCTCACGGTGTGTGGACGCGTCTGTCTCTCCTCGTTCACGATTTTCTCTAACTTAAGTTCACATATATCACGGCCTTGTCTCTCATCTTCCTCTCTTTCCGTTGCATTACCATCTCTGTTTGTTTACACGTCTCGCTTTCTCACCCAATTCTACTCGTCCCAATAACTTTTTTTAGTTATTGCTCGCACCAGCCGGAGGTATATGGTCTTTAATGCGAAGAAATACCGATGATGGCTGGAAGATCACTGATGACGGACAGTCCTGTCTTCTTGCTCTAATTTTATTCATATGTATCCCATTTGCAACAACGCAGCACGCCATTTTTCATATATATATATATGCATTGATACGTATATGTAAATATGTATAAATGTAAGTATGTACACGTACATACATATATGTATACAGACGTACAGTAGTATGTATATACATACATACATGCACACATATATATATATGTACGTATGGGTTTACCGAACATTTATTATAATGTGCGGTTTGTTTGTAAACAAACATCCCGAATTAAGCCGTACAGTGTTTAGCAACCATCGTTGCCCTTTTGTTCAACACTGACAAAGGAAAGATAAACTAGTTTCTAGCTTATTAGCTGTCATCAGCACTGTATACCTTCCTGTCAGTCGATTGAACGTTTGAAAGTATATACTTTCCCTATGCATATTAACGGCTGAGCAGCCTAATTTGCGTATCGAGTTAGTTAGTCGGCTTAAATCGGGCTGTTTGTTTACAAATAAACCGAACATTATGATGAATGTTCGGTAAACCCATACGTACATATATATATATATGTGCATGTATGTATGTATATACATACTACTGTACGTCTGTATACATATATGTATGTAGGTGTACATACTTACATTTAAGTATCAGCCATACTAAGAGTGAGAAATGAAATTTCATTTTTTCCATTTATCGTTTTCGGTACGCCCGGCCGACTAACTCACTTGATATGTAAATTAGGCTGCTCAGCCGTTAATATGCATAGGGAAAGTATATACTTTCAAACATTCAATCGACGGACAGGAAGGTATACGGTGCTGATGACAGCTAATAAGCTAGAAACTAGTTCATTTTTCCTTTGTCAGTGTTGAACAAAAGGGCAACGATGGTTGTCGAACACTGTACAGCTTAATTCGGGCTGTTTGTTTACAAACAAACCGAACATTATGATGAATGTTCAGTAAACCCATACATATATATATGTGTGCATGTATGTATATATATACGTCTGTATACATATATGTATGTACTTGTACATACTTACATTTAGGTATCGGCCATACTAAGAGTGAGAAATGAAATTTCATTTTTTCCATTTAAATATATATATATATATATATATATATATATATATATACGGGGTAACAAATAATAGTTAAATGCAGTCCACTTAGGTAAAGTCCAGTTATGGTATTCCAGGTAGTGGATGATATTAACGCTTGGCTTGGTTTGACTCAACAAGGCGTTTTCATAGTGATGCTGCGGGTATGCCATAATTCCTATGTTGTAAACACTTGGAGTAATAATAAATCAGGAAAGAAGGTTGACATGGTTTGCTATACAAAAAAGGTTTTTAATCTCATAGCTGACAATTGTTTCTCTGAACTGGTAGGTCTAGAGATCGCTATTCGCTTATTTTCACGTTACTCGATCGCCAATACAAAATTATAACCAGTCAGATCTTCGGAGCATGCGAGAATGAAGAAAATACACAGGCAAGAAAAGAATATACAGGCTACTATATGAAGTAGTAATGGCATTCAATTAGAACAATAACAACAATTACAACAATGCTATTAATAAATTATTTGAGGAGAACCTGACATTACTTAGGTGGGGGGGGGGGTA
This sequence comes from Eledone cirrhosa, assembly GCA_964016885.1. Lineage (NCBI taxonomy): Eukaryota > Metazoa > Mollusca > Cephalopoda > Octopoda > Eledonidae > Eledone > Eledone cirrhosa. The sequence goes on along the minus strand of OZ024740.1, from coordinate 86,877,907 downwards.
TAATGTATCTAACGTTACGGCGTGTAAAACTAGCTGCCATGAGGCAAAAGTAAGAGTTTGGCATGTACAGAGTATCGAAGTGTGTATCAATTTTAAATTATAAAGATAAGCCTGTGTTTACAGTCTTTCTTTTCATCTTCAATAGTATACATGAGTGGGACAACACTGTCAAAGCTAAATAGTTGTTGAGTTAATACAGAGGTTAACGAAGTAATATACGCATATATTTACACACACACACACACACACACACACACATATATATATATATACACATGCATGTGTACATAGACACATACATACACATCAATATACACTCGTATGTGCGCATATATGTATGTATATGTATGTATGTATAGGATTGTCTAAAGGACTCATTGAAAAAAACTGGTTTGATGATGGCTGACTGGGAGATAGAAGCTCTTGAAAGAGAGACTTGTCGTGGAATGGTGAATGATGGGGTCCATAATTTTGAGGACAGACACATAGAGCACGAGAAGATCAAATGGGATGTGCGTAAGCAATGCCTTGGTGTATCTCTCGAAACGACCGGTGTCTCCATTGAATTGAAGTGCCCTGAGTGTGGAAAAATTTGCTTGAGCAAATCTGGTCTCAGGAGCCACAGTCGCAGCCATGTTCAAAGAGAACCAGTGAACTATGATCTCCACGGTGTTGTGAGGGTTCACGGGCAACCTGATGTGGGACCTCAAGCCAGGGAGATCCATAGTTGTCGTCAGTGTGTGAAGGAGTGCAAGTCTCTAGCAGGCTTGAAAAGCCATATCCGAGCGTCCCACATCAGAGTTTGCAGCCATCATATATATGCATGAATGTATGTATCTACCTATTTTGTGTGTGTATGAGTGTGTCTATTTCTGTAGTGTCTGTATGTATATGTGAAAGTGTGGTTGAGGTCTCTATATGTCTCTGTGTGTCTGTGCTTGTGTGTGTGTGTGTGTGTGTGTTAAACAATAAAATACAATAGAAACTTTCTTTATCCACCAAAATGCAACGTTTCCTACTAAATGTTTCATTTGAAGAACATTGAAAATAATTCAGTTTAGGATAATTATTAGTTCAGTTGATCAATTAATATGATCCCAGACCTCACTTGTTTACCAAGTGGTGTGAGGCTCATCAAAGTGAACCAAGGATACATTTCCACTGGTCTTCCCATTGCTGAAACTATCTACCAGTCACAACGTTTGGCAGAAAGAACGTTAAATAACATGCCTTATTCAAAGACTTAACACATGGCCCGATCAGAGAGTAAAACCCACAACCTCACAATTGTGATTTCAATTCTCTAGCCACTAAGCCATCCACCTTCAATCAATTAGTATAAATTAATGAATGTTATAGTGATTAGTCTAATCATTAACAATTAAATTCATCAATTGTATAGTGATGAACTCTCACAGAGAACAGGTATCCAGTTGTTTGATCAAATGAACAACCTACTTGAACTATTGTGCAAAATAGCTGACTATTCCACCTAAAGTTCTGTAAAAACCTTCTCGGTAAGAAAAGTTCTAGCATGGACAGCGTGCCATAAACTAAAACAGCTATGGAACTCCAAGCAGTCAAGAAGACTGAAGGTTAAATTGTTCATAGCTACAGTAGAATCTGTTTTCTTTATGAAGCAGAGACATGGACATTTATAAAAAGCCTTCAAAAAACCAATTAGATGGCTGTTACACAAGAATGCTTAGAATGGCACTTAATGTGTCATGGAGAAGCCATGTAACAAATGCAGAACTTTATGATGATCTTCCAAAAGTTTCATTAAAAATTCAACAAAGAACAATGTGATTTGCAGGCCACCACACCAGACAATGATGAGGTGGCAAACCAGTTAGTGCTTTGGCAAACTAATTAGGGAAGAGTGTATAGAGGATGGAGAAAAATCACCTACATGGACACTCTGCTAGAAGACACATAGATAAAGACAGTAGAGGAGCTCCAGACCATCGTGAAAGATGGGGATGAATGGAAGCACGTGTGGAATCAGTGGAGCATCCCACTGGACGACTGAGGATAGGATAGGATGTGCCCCAATAATATAATTCTATAGTAGAGTTGGCATATCATACTGTGTGACAATTTGAATCAACAGGTACAGTCTACCTAACAAGCTTCCATACAGTCTGCCTACCCAATTTCATTGACAAGGCTCATGTCAAGCTGTAGCTATGGTAACAGACATTTGTCTTTTACCATAGCTACAAAGAGAATGAACTCAGGTACTTGTGATTGTGAGATCAACTTCTGAACCAACTCTGCTATACTTTCCTCCTTGTTAATTAGAATGTATTATCAAGAAAATAGCAAAACACTTCATTTCACATTGTATACTCAGCTGAAATGAATGGCAGCAATAGCTGGATGGAGGAGGGATTTAACCTTGTGATGAACAGGTATACTGTTCAGGGGAAGTCTTGTACACTCAGTCACTTTATGCCATGGAAACTAGGATAATCACTGGCTTGGTGAGCCTTTGGGCTTGTGATAGACTATCAAGAAAATAGGTGGCAAATTGGCAGAGTTTTTAAAACATGAGATACAATGTTTTGTGGTGTACATTCTGACTCACTGAACTCTGAGTTCAAATACTGCTGGGGTCAGCTTTGACTTTTATCCTTTCGAGATCAATAAAAATAGTACCAGTGCAGTCCTGGGGTTGATCCTTCCTTTATATATATTTCTCAATTCCTCCCTATCACACTTTCTCTCTCTTTCTCTCCTTCTCTAGATGAAATCGGCTGGAGAATGATGGGCTCTGTCAGGTTTTACAAATGCCCCAAAAATTCCATATGTCATTATGGCACCCATACGACTCTAGCAGGGGTTACATGTCCATACATAGATACATAATCAAGAAAGAAATATAAGAAGTGTGAAGAAATGAAGTGAACTTGCTTCACCAGCTGTTCAATGTCAGTAGTAGATGAATGATGGAGCACAAGTGTGCTGAGATAAAAAGTGGATACTAGAAGTATCAACAGTAGTGTTTTTATTGCTAAGCCATTGACATAAAGACAGTGCTCATGACTATTTTTAGGGACTCCGAGAATAGTATACCAGATGTGGCATCCTCAAATTGAAGAACTGGCCCAAGTGCTTGCACTAGAGTGAACTCCATTAAAAGCACTAAAGGACAAAGTGATTATATGAAACTGCACAAGAAATTAAGTCTACTGCTCAAATAGGATACAGAGGGATTTTAACTGAGAATGTAAAGAGCCAAGCCAAGTTCCACAAGCTATCCTGTCTGACACTAATCTACCACCCCAGATTGGTCTTTATTTCATTATCCCAAAAAGGATGAAAGTCAAAGTTGACCCTGGTGTAAGAAGAAATATTACAAAGTATATTGTCCTCTGCTCTAACAACTCTGCCAATCTACTATATATAATGACTGTGTCTTTACTGGTATAAACATACGTGTTTGAATGGTGTGCAAGTAGAAGACCATTGAAGATGGTGGAGAGAGTTGGGAAGGATTGATGTCAGGATACCAAATATCACAGAGGAGCTGAAGATCCAACAAATGGAAGAATGTAGTGTTGAAACAGATGAAACAAATGATGATGATGATGAGTATGACGTCGATGGTGACGATAACAATGACGATGTTTGACGATGACAATGATAATGTTTTATGATGACAACAATGATTAAGATGATAATGATGGTGAGGATGATAATAACAATGATAACGACGACAATGGTATTGTACTGTAATAGCCATTCGTCTTTTTGTATCTTCGAAGCATATGATTAGATGACAGTTTCCCATTTCTTTACACAGTCCTTTGCATTATTATTAAATTCTGCGAGATCTTTTAAGCTGCACTGATAGCCATGATAGCCATTTAACCTTTTTTTTTATACCAAACCTCCTGAAACTGCTTCTGGTTTTTTTAAAGTGTTGATAGAGAAAATTAGTTGTATTATGAATTCATCCATATGCTTGATTATATAAAAATTGTTTGGCAGTGTCATGCACTAAACATGTGGCATGAAAGGGTTAAAACACACATGCCATAATATTTCCTTATGATTATCAAAATCATCCTCACTTAACATGTGCTGGCATCGATTGGATAGGTCGTTATAGACATAGTCAATTCTTTTTCAGAGTTACTGACATTCTAGACAGGTTGAAGGATCATGTCTCACTCATATTATTAAGTATCAAAGGCAAAGTCAATCCCGCCGAGGTTGACTTTGCCTTTCATCCTTACGGGGTCGATAAAACAAAGTACCAGTAATGCACTGGGTAATTGCTGGCCTTGTGCCTAAAGTAGAAACAATTATTAAGTATTAAAGTCATTTGGCATGAAACTACGACCTTGTCACTAAATCTGTATTTCAATATATCTCCAAGAAATACATTGTGTTTTTTAACCCTTTCATCACCATATTTCAAATGAAAAACAGCGCCTTCGAATTTAAAATAATTATGAAAATTATCCTGAGACACTCGTCCTCTGAAGGAAGCCTATGCAGCACACTCTACATGTGGGTTGAGTTCCATTGAAGCAGATGAAAAAGTTAGGCTGAAGGCAAGCATTTTTGGGAGTGTTGTTGTTTGTGGTTAGGGGAAGAATAGTCAATTATATCAACCTAGTACCAGAGTGGTACTTTATTTTCCAAACCCCATATGGATGAATGACTAATTTACTGTGGTAGGATTTGAACTCCAAAAAATCCTATACAAATACCTTACTAATGATTCTGACAATCCTTCACCTTCAGATAAATATAAAAGTTTTGTCCTATGATAATAACTATAATAATCTTAAATACATTTTCATTAAACCCAACATGAAAACAAACAAAAAAAAAAATTAGTAGACTAAGCTCTATGGAAGTTACATGTTTGCTGTGCAAGGAATCTCTAAATATAGAGATGTATTAGAGATATCAGATTCATGTTCATTGTCTTTCATTGGATTCTGCTTAAATTAGTCATGCTGCCAATACACAACTGTTAACTACGTAGAAATAGCTGTAGAAATAGCATTTGTAGGTAAGTTAGATATATATGATGGTGAGCTTTCTACAAGGAAGAGAGTAGCTCATGACATGAAATAAATGCTTAAGGATAACTTGCCCCCAATACTGAAAGCCATGGGCATTGATATAAAATCCTGGGAACAGCTTGTTCATAATAAACCCAACCCATTCATAAATCACTTCATTCATAAAAACACAAGACCCCTGCAAGAGAAACACATCCAGACAGCGAAAAAACCAATCTCCAGCTCTACAAAGCTTCCTTGGCTGACACTTCAAATAAAGCCACAGAACACATGTGTCTTATCTGTTGTCACTACTACAGTGCCAAAATTGGACTCACCACCTATCTTCTTTTTACCTGTAACTCCTGATGGAGTTGTAGGGGTGCCATAGAGGCATATGGCTTTGTTGTAGGTGTGCCATAGTGACATGGGGTGTTTCTCAGGCATTTTGTAAAACCTGGTGGAGCCCGTCACCTCTCCAGATCTAAACATAGCTGATTTCTTCTAGAGAAAGAGAGAGAGAGAGAGTGAGTGATAGAGAGGAAGTAAGAAAGAGATATAGAGGAAGAATTGACCCAGTACTAGACCAGTCCTCTTTTATCGATCTCAAAAGGATGAAAGCAAAGTTGAAGTTGGTGGGATTTGAACTCAGAGTGTAGACACCTGGAATGACTACCCCAACACATTCTATCCGATGTTCTAATGACTCTGCCATTTTACCGCCTCACCACCATCTATCTATGGACACATACAATCCAGCCAGTAAAGTAGCCAAAGTCATGATCTTCATTGACTACTGATGAATAGGAATATTTAGAGAAACTATACATACTAACTATACACAAAAGATAGAACATGAGAAACTATAAATATCAGTTGTTTATATATGGATAATAAAATAATAATGAAGTGTTTAATAGAATAGAATTCATAATGGTTTCTTATATAGGCACAAGGCCAGCAATTTTGGGGGAGGGGAAAGTTGATTAAATCGACCCCTGTGCGTGACGGGTACTTTATTTTATCGACCCCGTAAGGATGAAAGGCAAAGTTAACCTCGGCGGGATTTGAACTCAGATCATAAAGGGACGTAACTCTTTGCTGCAAAGCATGGCGTTCGACCCTCTACTGATACTGCCAATCTACCGCCCCTAATATAATAATATATAACAATATATTATGAGATGACGAATAACAGTGTATAATAATAACAGTGTATAATAATAACAATATATACTGAGATATACAACAACAATAAATATCACCATGGCTATCTTCCTATCTAAAGAAAGGGATAGTCTTGTGAATCCCAGAGCATCGGTTGTTATTTTTTTTGAAGCAATGTTTTACAACCACTGTCCGTCCTGGCACATGAACTTTTAGTTGTCTTATACGATATGCAGGAATATGTTGTCACCATGACCACCATCACCACAATAGGTTATAATTGTTTCTACATTTGGCACAAGGCCAGCAATTACCCAGTACATTACTGGTACTTTATTTTATCGACCCCGTAAGGATGAAAGGCAAAGTTAACCTCGGCGGGATTTGAACTCAGACAATAGGTTATAATGATAGCAATATAATGTGAAATGTGGAATAATAGAGTGTATTGATAGCAATATATTGTAAAATAAAGTGTAATGGTCACAATATATTTCTAGATGTGCAATAAATGAGTGTAATTATAAAAATATATTATGAATATTTTCCATGTAGGCATGGGTTGGAAGGATTGTTTCTTTCAGAGAACCACATCTTGTTCATATGTTTATATTTTGGCAAGATTTCTATGGTTGAATGCCCTTTCTATCACCAACCCCTTTGTCCTGGGTGCATTTATGTGAATGAAATCGTAATATTATGTGAATGAAATCGTAATTCTCACCACACAATATAGAGAATTCTCTCAAGATAATTCTGCCAGTTGTTTTTAGTTATTTAATCCTAGGTCAGTACTATACAGCAGATTTATGTTCCAATCATAAACATTTCACTATATTTTTACTCATATCAAACATAGTATAGCTGTGAATACCTTATTTAATGGGTATTTTTTAAAAGACATTAATGTGTGTTGATATGAGGCTTGTCTGGATTTCAATCTGGTCAAATTACTTCAGAGAGGCTCCATCACTGGTTTATAATGGAGATAATTAGTGTGATGCGGGTGATGCATTGCAATGCAGCATCTGTGACACTGTCAAATAGAAAAAAACAAAACAATCCTGCTCGCACACACTCTCACACACACATACATACACAAGTGCACATGTACACACTCACATATGCATACACACATAGAAAAACATATACTGACACATAGACTCAATCAGGCATACACACAACTATGCACAAGCCCCATTAGACAGACACACAAACATATTCACACATACGCGCACACACGCATATATACACACACACACATGGCAAAAAACACATACATACATAGACTCATTACATATACACACATGTACACATTCCAAAATCCACTTGACACACATGCAGAAATGCAGGTGCTGATATGCACTGAGGCACACATACACACGCACTGATACACAAGGAAATAAACACATTCAATTACACACGTAGAGTCGTAATCACATATACACCTCGAAACTCACTTGACATGCACACAGCTGCACTAAACATTTCAGAAAACACCATCAGAATGAGTGTTATCACATCTGTAAGCCACACATGTGATACATCAGCCAACACCAGCTGACATAACTCCATCAGTCTATTTCAGCTTATATTCTCTATTCCCATATAACTTATTTTATAGCTTTCCTTTACAGGTTTTCTATATCTGATAGGTGTTCTATTTTGTGTCTTTCTCTTTAGTTAGTTACAAACTGTACTTGACTGTATGATATTGTGCTATGCACTTCAATGTCCGTTTGTTAAAAATAAAACAAAAGACACGCCTCATGAACAATTGTATATCATTTCTAACATGAGAAACCAACATAAATATTGTCTTACAAGCATTTCTTGTCTGTCTGTTTGTCTGTCACCGTCTATAAACTCACATTTACACAATGCATACATACATTCCTGCTTATATACATATATGTATGTATATAAGCAGGAATGTATGTATGCATTGTGTAAATGTGAGTGTAAATATACATACATATAAACACTATAAATAATAATACTTTACCCAATATATTCTACTGT
>OZ024740.1:86844694-86864694 GCA_964016885.1 Eledone cirrhosa | reverse complement strand
AATGCGCAGTCGCCCGTTCGGTGCCCCTTTCACTTTATGCTCGGGTGCACTCTTCCTACCTCTTCCATGTTTATGTACACGAAGATGTTGGTTGGAAGGCGCTGGTAGTAGGCCGTCGCCTTCTAAACCTGAGTAGCGCCTTTTTTCTGTGTATGAACATAAATAATGCATTTTATTTTATATATATATACATACATACTTACACACACACACACACACACATACAGACACACATATATATATGTATATACGTATATGTATACATCGTTGTCATTTTTGGACAGGTTGTCATGACCAGATGGGTCAAAGCAACCTCATCTTGTCATACATTCCATTTTTGGCATGGTTTCTATGGGTGGAAGCTCTTCCTCATATCAGCCACCTTACATGGTTTACTGGGTGCATTTTTGGGTGTGTTTTATAATGACACTAATAGATGAGAGGTTGTCAGTTGTTCGTCAATACTGAAAAGTTGTCTCAAACCTCATATTGTCTTTATTTGATCAACAATACTGTCATTTCCAGTCTCTTACCAGATTTACTTTTACTTTTAGTATCACAATGCATGTAACAGTGGATGGAAATGTTATAAGATGTCATATATTGAAATATACCCCATAACACACACATATCCACATCTACACACCCACATATATACATATATCGGGCCGTTTGTTTACAAACGAATCAAACATTATGGTGGATTGGCAGTATCGGTAGAGGGTCGGACGCCATGCTTTGACGCAAAGAGTTACGGCCCTTTCCATTCTGAGTTCAAATCCCGCCGAGGTTAACTTTGCCTTTCATCCTTATGGGGTCGATAAAATAAAGTACCAGTAATACACTGGGTAATTGCTGGCCTTGTGCCAAAAGTAGAACCAATTATTAATGTTCGATGTAACCCATACGTACATATGTATATGTATATGCATTTACGTATGCATACTTATATATATATATATATATATATATATATATATATATATATATATACTCAAGGTTTAGCAAATAAGAAAAAGTTTCAAAATAAATAAAAAAAAATTAACTTTACTTACTATCGTTACCTTTACCGAATCGGTTTCGAGTCTCAAAAATAAACGGAGTCCATACGGCATCCGTTGCAAAGAAAAACTCTCGTCAGAAGGATCTTTTCATTCGAAGAATATAAAATTCCCGAATTCAAATTACGAACTGGCGCTATTCAAAATTGTTCCCGAGATGAGAGTAAATGAAGTGGAATCAATTTTTTCAAGGGCCGAGTGTAAAGATAGAGGCGGAGGAAAAAATATATATATGAACCTTCCTGCATCTCGCTCGCAAACTTTGTAAACACTTTTCTCCTTCTCTCATACCACCCCTCCGCCTGATCGCAAGTATAAAATAAATCTTGCTGGTTCCCAAGGACAGAATTTATCTATATAATCTACCTTACGGGCGATCTGTCGATTTTGAGAATGTAAGCAATATTTGTCTTTTCTTTTATCAGTATTCTTCTCAATAAGCAGTGTTTTAAACTCCTATTTATGCCAGTCTAAAATTCAAATTCTCCGTTTTCCTCCCGGATTTTCAATTATTATTTTACATGTTTTTAATAATATGTCTCAATCTGTTGGACCCTTCCTAAAAACTAACCTTCTCCTAAAGTTACCCCCCACCCCCCACCATTGCTATATGGTCCAATCATAACTCAGCGGCTTTAGTAAGTTCTCTAACAAATCAGTATAGCAAAGCTACCACCCCGGTTACTACTCCTTAAGTTTAGACCTGTTTGATGGGTTGACTGCTGAAATTTGGAAAGTATAAGCACTCAATGACAATGTCACAGATAAAGATAAATTCACTTCCCGCTGCCAGACGAGAATACAAGGACCCCTCTTTATTTCAGATACGGATGACCAACACAATTCCGTCTCCCACACCCCTCCCTGCCCATCCAACCCATCCATCCCACCCTCCCAACTTCAGAGTTGGTACCATGAACGTAGGTCCCACCCTCCCAACTTCAGAGTTGGTACCATGAACGTAGGAACATTGAAAGGTTGCTCAAATGAGGTTGTAGAGATGCTTGAACGTAAATAAGTTGATGTTTGTTGTATTCAAGAGACTAGGTGGAGAGGGGGGTCTGCCAGATTCATCGTGGGTAAAAAACGATGCTATAAACTTTTCTGGGTGGGAGATGACAACGGATAGGGTGGTGTAGGAATTATGTTAGCTGAAAAATGGGTAGATAAGGTAATTGACGTAAATAGAGTGAATGACAGAATAATTAAATTAAGACTAGTTCTAAATAGAACTACTGTGACAATAATATCCGCTTATGCACCCCAATCTGGTCTACCTGATGTTATAAAGGACAGGTTCTATGAGATGCTAATGCACAATACCTCCCAAATAACCGACAGCGACTACTTAATTATTGCTGGCGATCTAAACGATCACGTTGGACAACTTAGTGATGGCTATGATGGAATCCATGGAGGCTATGGGGTTGGAAATAGAAATGAGGAGGGCTTCAGAATCCTGGAATTCTGTGACGCAAATAGCCTAACTATCTGTAACACAAGCTTCAAAAAACGTGAAAACCACTTGATCACCTACAGATCAGGGGAACACGCCAGCCAGATAGATTATATCCTTACTGGAAGACGGGGCAAAGTGTCTGTTGTAAACACTAAATCCCTTCCCCGTGAAGAATGCACCTCCCAACATAGCCTAGTAGTTAGTGACCTCATAGTCAGGAATAGACGTACTCGACGAAAGAGGAGGCCTACCTTGAAGAGAAGAATATGGAAGTTGAAGGACCCCATAGCCAGTGACAAATTTAAAAGCTTATTACTTGATGCCTTTGACAATAAGGAAGAGAAATTAGAGACGTGCGATATAGATGAACAGTGGCAATTTTTGAAAGTGAACCTGCTGAAAGCAACGGATGAAATCTGTGGCTGGAGCAGACCTATTGGCAGGAGGAGAGTAACTTGGTGGTGGAACAGTAAGATGGAAGAGACAATCAAGGCCAAAAAGCAGGCTTGGAAAGTATGGCAGGATGGGGGAAGTAGAGAGCACTCTCAAGTGGCCAGGAGAGAAGCTAGGAGACAAGTGTACCTTGCAAAAAGGGTAGCAGAGGATAGAAAGTTCAAGCTTGTTCTACAACGTGAGGACCAAAAACGTGAGGTGTTCAGGATTGCTAGACAATGTGTCAAGGAAAACCGTGATATTGTCGGGGAGAAGTGTATCCGTAATGATAAAGGTGTACTTGCGCTCACTGATACTAATAAGAAGATAGGAGAATAAATGGAAAAAAGATAGTCTGCCCCAAATCGATCCAATAGAAGGACCAGCGGTGCAAGTTAAAGGTAGTATAATAAGTAAGGCAATCAAAGATATGAAGACAGGCAAGGCAGCTGGGTCTTCGGAGATAGTTGCTGAGATGTTGAAGGCATCTGGTATGGTGGGACACACTATGGTCACCCGTATAGTTAACCAAGTAATACAGAATGGGGTCATACCGAAAGACTGGCGTAGCAGCATCATCATTAACTGCTACAAGGGTAAAGGGATGCTCTAGATAGGGGAAACTATAGAGGCATTAAGTTAGTTGACCAGGTCATGAAGGTCACAGAAAGAGTTATAGCGAAACTCATCAGAGAGCGAATTGATCTAGATGAAATGCAGTTTGGGTTTGTGCCAGGTAAAAGTACCACAGACGCTCTTTTCCTTGTACGACAACTACAAGAGAAGTACCTAGCTAAAAGTAAACCCCTATACTTAGCTTTTGTAGACCTGGAGAAAGCCTTTGACAGAGTCTCCCGCTCCATTATCTGGTGGGCTCTTAGAAAACTAGGTGTAGATGAATGGCTTGTGAGAGCTATACAAGCTATGTATAATGAAACAGTCAGTAAGGTTAGAATTAACAATGGATATTGTGAAGAATTTAGTGTAAAAGTTGGCGTTCATCAAGGCTCTGTCCTTATCCCCCTCCTATTTATTATTGCCCTTCAGGCTATAAAAGAGGAGTTCAAGACCGGCTGCCCATGGGAACTCCTATATGCAGATGATCTAACGCTCATAGCTGAATCAATGGCTGAACTAGAGAAGAAATTCGAAACATGTAAGCATGGCCTAGAATCAAAAGGCCTTAAAGTTAACTTGTCTAAGACTAAAGTTCTAGTTTGTAGAAAGGAAAATAGGGCACAGGTGCCCTCAGGGAAATGGCCATGCTCAGTGTGTAGGAAAGGTGGAGGCAGAAATTCCATTTTATGTCCCAAATGCAAAGTATGGGTACATAAAAGATGTAGTGGGATCACAGGTAAACTATCTAAGAACGTTGACTTTATATGTGGCCGATGCTCAGGTGCAATAAGTAGCAAGTGTCCACAGGATACTAGCTCCTTCTATTGCCCAGATGGTTCTATAGAAATAGTAGACACTTTCCGTTACCTGGGTGACAAAATCAGCAGTGGTGGAGGGTGTTCTGAAAGTACAGTAGCCAGAGTCAGAACGGGGTGGAAAAAGTTCAGAGAGCTTATATCGCTGTTGGCCACGAAAGGTTTCTCTCTAAAAATGAAAGGCAGATTGTATGATGCCTGTATACGAACAGCAATGTGACATGGCAGTGAGACAGGGGCATTGTGTGCAGAGGACCTGTGCAGAGGACCTGTGCAGACTGGAGAGGAATGAAGCATGCATGCTCTGTTGGATGTGTAATAGTAATATAAGTGAGAAATTAGGAATAAGAGGGATCAGATGCTGTTTACTTGAGAGAAAACTACGTTGGTATAGTCACGTGATGCGCATGAAAGACGACAGCTGCATAAAAAAGTGCAGGGCGATCAAAATTGATGGAAGTTACGGAGTAGGTAGACCCAGAAAACCTGGGACGATCTGATAAATTCCGACCTTACACACTTGCACCTCTCTAATACAATGTCACTGGACCTAGATCTTTGGCGCTACGCAGTAATACAGAAGACTCGCCTTGCCTATGTACAAAGCGAAACCTACATTCAGTAGGTACTTCTTAAACAAATATACACCCTAATCCACTACCCCTACCCTATCATCCCACTCCCACAACACCACCCTCTCTCTGTAACGTTGGTACCACAACATTCAGTCCAAATAAATGAGATAATGAGATCGAGATCGTGTAGGTGTCACGACAAATAAAACACAGTCCACGCTGTAATGTGGCCTGGTAGGTAACACAGTAAAAAGTTCCCAGTTCCACACTGTAAATGAAGTTGGTGTTAGAAAGGGCATCCAGCCGTAGAAAACCTGCCAGATAGTCCTATATGAGCGAGACACGGTCACCCGACCAACCTTGCCTCAAGTGGGACAACTCCCGTCTAACCTATGCTAGCGTGGAAGATGGACGTTAAACGATGATGTATGTATATATATATATATATATATGTATATATATATATATATATGCATATATATATATATATATATATATATATATATATATATATATATATATATATATATATATATACCCATGCATATATATGTGTTTCTTTTTTAAAGTTGTTGCTGACTTCAAAGTATTTATCTACATGTAGTAAACATATATGTAATGTGTTTTATTATGATATTTTTATTATTGTTATTATTCTTGTTTTGATTTATCAGAAAATCCCCCTTGTGGTACTTCAGCTGTCAGCAGTTATGACAGGGCAAAACTCTCAGTAATGCTCGCTCTAATGTTACAGTTGGCAAGATAATTGTATGAAACACGTTCACATGATGTTTTTACAGTATGTTCTCACATGTAGTGCTTGTACATCATGCTCTCATTGAATATTCTTTCACATATATGGAGACACATGGTTTAGGGGTTAGAGCATTGGCCTTGCAATCGAAAGGTTGTGAGTTCAATTCTCAGACCCGGTGATGTGTTGTTTCCTTGAGCAAGACACTTTATTTCACATTGCTCCAGTTTACTCAGCTGTAGAAATGAGATGATAGGGACTGGGGTCCCTATTGTTCCACTGCAAAGTGGTCGTGGAGGTGCCACGGCAAAAAGCACCCAGCACTCACTGTAAATGAGGTTGGTATTAGGAAGGGCATCCAGCTGTAGAAATCAAGCCAGAATCAGTTCCCGTCCCACCCTTGCAAGCAGCGAAAAGCGGACGTAAAAGGAAATGATGATGATGATATACTGATATTAAAACATAATTGTTTCTACTTTTGGCACAAGGCCAGCAATTACCCAGTGCATTACTGGTACTTTATTTTATCGACCCCGTAAGGATGAAAGGCAAAGTTAACATCGGCGTGATTTGAACTCAGAATGACAAGGGCCGTAACTCTATGCGTCAAGGCATGGCGTCCGACCCCCTACCGATACTGCCAATACACCGCCCTGATATTAAAACATAATATTCTCACATGTGACGTTCGTACACCACTCTTTCCACATGTGATATATTCCCACATGTACAGATATGATAACATGATGTTCTTATTCATACACCATATATCTATAAATAATTGTTTCTACTTTTTGGCACAAGGCCAGCAAATACCCAGTACATTACTGGTACTTTATTTTATCTATATATAATTGTTTCTACGTTAGGCACAAGGCCAGCAAATACCCAGTGCATTACTGGTACTTTATTTTATCGACCCCGTAAGGATGAAAGGCAAAGTTAACCTCGGCGGGATTTGAACTCAGAATGGCAAGGGCCGTAACTCTATACGTCAAAGCATGGCGTCCGACCCTCTCCCAATACTGCCAATCCACCGCCCATTTTATCTATATATAATAACCTCCTGTATGTACTGATTTAATAGTATAAGGTTCTCATAAGTGTTGTTCCATATATTATGCTTCTACATGGGATCATTATCATCATCATCATCACTTTTATGTCTGCTTTTCCTTCTAGGAAGGGTTGGACTGGTCTACATAGACCAAGTCAGTTCTAATGCAGGGATACTGACCTCCCAGACAAGCTAGGGGTCTGCTCCTCTCACTCACATACAATCTCACATTCTACGAACTGCACAGGAGAAATTGTCACGTCTGTGACACAACTGAAGTGTCCTCCCAGCGCTTTGTTTGGCAAGCTTTCTATAGTTGGCTGCTCTTCCTATCATCCACCACTTTACAGTGTGTACTGGATCCATTTATCATGTAGATAACCAACACTAGGGAGGCTGTCATGTCCTTCACAGGACTGAAGCGTCCTCCCACCCTATAGTTTGACACAAGAAGTTGCCATCGGCTGCTACAAGGAATCAAACCAGCTAGGTACTTTGAACCATTAATCCAAGGGACCTTATATATGTGGCATCTTTCCACATATAAACTATTATAACATGATATTCTCATGATCAAACTTTCATACATTTCCTTACATATGATATCCTCCCAGTTATACTGAAATTATAGCATAAGGTTCTCATATGTTTCATACATCATGCTCCTTTATGTGATATCTCTTCATATGTACAGATATTAAATGGTTGACTTTGCCTTTCATCCTTACGGGGTCGATAAAATAAAGTACCAGTAATGCACTGGGTAATTGCTGGCCTTGTGCCTAAAGTAGAAACAATTAAATGTATATATATATATATATATATATATATATATATATATATATATATATATATATATATATATATATATATATATATATATGTATATATATATATATATATATATATATATATATGTATATATATATATATATATATATATATGTATATATATATATATATATGTATATATATATATATAATACAGAGTACCCGACCTCCCAAGGGTACAAGCTGAAGCATATAGACAATATGACCCCCACACCCCCCACTGCAATGTGGTCGTGGAGGTACCACGGCAAAAAAGCACCCAGCCCACACTGTAAAGTGGACGTCTAGGCGCCAAGAAAAAGCACCCAGCACTCACTGTAAATGAGGTTGGTGTTAGGAAGGGCATCCAGCTGTAGAAATCAAGCCAAATCAGTTCCTTTATGAGCAAGGCATGGTCAGCCGACCAGACACTGCCCACAACAGGACAACCCGTCTAACCCATGCTAGCGTGGAAGAACGGACGTAAAACGGTGATGATGATGATGATGATAATGATATATATATATATACACACACATATATATATATACATATATAGGATGGCTGCCCCCTCGTTATCGCGCATGGCCATTGCATGATATACCATTATTAATAATTAGTAATTAATTCTATCGTGCAATGCCTGTGCGTGAAGATATTTTTTTAAAGTGAGGAAAGACTGTGCACCGAGCCAATCCCACTCTCTGAGCGACAGTAGCTATAACCCGAAAAGAAGAAAAGATCAACATCATCGGTAACTATTGAGCCGCAGGTTATATAACGGAGTTATCCCAGTTTCCTGAGTTGCCTTCTCCTAGAAGAATGCCCTGACAAAGGATAGGGGTCCTTCACTCCCAGTGGTTTAACTGCATGGTACATGTGTATATACATATTTACACACTTAACTTGTCTAAGACTAAAGTTCTCGTATGTAGAAAGGAAAATAGGGTATAGGTGCCCTCTGAGAAATGGCCATGCTCAGTGTGTAGGAAAGGAGTAGGCAGAAATTCCATTTTATGTCCCAAATGCAAACTATGGGTACAAAAACGATGTAGTAGGATCACATGTAAACTATCTAAGAACGTAGATTTTATATGTGGCTGATGCTCAGGTGCTATAAGTAGCAAGTGCCCACAGGATACTAGCTCCTTCTATTACCCAGATGGTTCTATAGAAATAGTAGACACTTTCCGTTACCTGGGTGACGAAATCAGCAGTGGTGGAGGGTGTTCTGAAAGTACAGTAGCCAGATTCAGAACTGGATGGAAAAAGTTCAGAGAGCTTATACCACTATTAGTCACTAAATGTTTCTATCTCAAAATGAAAGGCAGATTGTATGATGCTTGTATACGAACAGCAATGTGACATGGCAGTGAGACAGGGGCATTGTGTGCAGAGGACCTGTGCAGACTGGAGAGGAATGAAGCATGCATGCTCCGTTGGATGTGTAATAGTAATATAAGTGAGAAATTAGGAATAAGAGGGATCAGATGCTGTTTACTTGAGAGAAAACTACGTTGGTATAGTCACGTGATGCGCATGAAAGACGACAGCTGTATAAAAACGTGCCGGGCGATCAAAATTGATGGAAGTTACGGAGTAGGTAGACCCAGAAAAACCTGGGATGATTTGATAAATTCCGACCTTACACACTTGCACCTCTCTAATACAATGTCACTGGACCGAGATCTTTGGCGCCACGCAGTAATACAGAAGACCCGCCTTGCCTATGTACAAAGCGAAACCTACAGTCAGTAGGCACCTCATAACCAAATATACACCCCATCCACACTACCCCTACTCCACCCTCCCACACCCATCAACACCCTTTCTCTGTAAAGTTATGTTGGTACCACAACATCCAGTCCAAAATAAATGAGGTCGTGTAGGTGTCACGACAAAAAACACACAGTCCATGCTGTAATGTGACCGTGTAGGTAACACAGTAGAAACCTCCCAGTCCACACTGTAAATGTGGGTGGCATTAGGAAGGGCATCCAGCCGTAGAAAACCTGCCTATAGAGCGAGACACGGCCACCACACCAATCTTGCCTCAAGTGGGACAATTCCTGTCTAAACCCATGGTAGCATGGAAGACAGGCGTTAAACGATGATGATGATAATGATGATGATGTATATAACGAAGGAAGTGTGGTAAGGAACCAAGTGGGCCATAACGCACCAGAGTACTCGATACTTAGGGCAGTAGAGTGGGTAATAGGAGTTCAGATCTAGCTGTTGAAACGGCCGGAGCTCAGCCGTCGGGATCCTGAATCTTTTTCTATATATATATGTGTGTATATATATGTATATATATATATATATATATATATATATATATATATATATATATATATATATATATATATATATATATATATATATATACATACATACATATATATATATATGAAAATAGTTTGTCCTTCATCAGTGATCTTCCAACCATCATAGGCATTTAATCGCTTTAAAGACCATATACCTCCGGTTGGTGCGAGCAACGGCTAAAAAAAGTCGTTGGGACACGTAAATAAAGGGGACGCGAGGGTAAACAAACAAAATGGTGAAGCAACAGAAAGTGAGGAAGAAAGAGACAACTCCCAGATTTCTATGAATTTAAGTTCGGTGAAATCGTGAACGAGAGAATAAAGACCATCAAACCTGGTTGAAATGTGATCAAGGAAGGAATTTCGCACAGGTCTAACGGGAGGAAGAAGGGGTCTGTTCTGCGAACCATTTTGTTTGTTTACCCTCGCGTCCCCTTTATTTACGTGTCCCAACGACTTTTTTTAGCCGTTGCTCGCACCAACCGGAGGTATATGGTCTTTAAAGCGATGAAATGACTATGATGGTTGGAAGATCACTGATGAAGGACAAACTTTTTTCATATGTAACCCATTTGCAACTCCGCAGCGCCCTTATTATCATATATATATATATATATATATATATATATATATATAAATATATATATATATATATATATATATATATATATATATATATATATATATATATATATATATATATATATATATATATATATATATATATATATATATAGATAGATATATACATGGTCTGTAATGCGAAGAAATACCTATGATGGCTAGTAGACAACTGATGACGAATAGTCCTGGCTTCTATTTCTAATTCTTCATTTATATATATATATATATGTGTGTGTGTGTGTGTGTGTGTGTATGTGATGCTCATATACCATATATTCCCAGAAGTTATTCCAAAGCTTCTATGTGTTGATTCTAAATAATGTTTCCTCATGTGGTTTTCACGTTGATTTGCTTTATATAGTGTACCTAGATCCACTTCTTCTCAAACTCTGCAAATCAACATGTTTAAGGCAGGGTTAGATAGATAAGGGTAGCATATTGGCTGGCCAAGGCCATCCTCTACATGTGTATTTCATCCCACTTTTACAGTATAGCATGTTGCTAGTTAACTCAATCTTGGCCATCTATTTTGTGAGGTTCAGTTGTGTGAGGTGAGCCTTCTTCAGATCATCCAAAGGTTTCCTAGGTCTTACTGTTCCATAAGATGATGATGATGAAATCTCTCTCTCTCTCTCTCTCTCTCTCTCTCTCTCTCCTCTCTCTCTCTCTCTCTCTCTCTCTCTCTCTCTCTCTCTCTCCTCTCTCTCTCTCTCTCTCTCTCTCTCTCTCTCTCTCTCTCTCTCTATATATATATATATATATATATATATATATATATATATAGTAGAATAATCGAGTATCGAAAAATCGGCTCACGAGTTTACGATAAACAAATTCGACATGAGTGGCAGAGGGCTCAATAATTCAGATAAATCAGAGCTATAACTATCGTTAAAATACCAACACACAAACATTATGTCTAAAATCACCCATGCGACCGAAAAATTACGATCAGGAAGATTCGGGTCACTCAGATAAAATATCAATAAATCAATAAATCATATGAATGTAAAAAGCTTACCCGGACCCACTAGAAAGATGGTAAATCTAGCTTCTTGGGTTTCTGTAATTCCTTAATCCGCCCCCTATCAGCCCACGTAAAAATATATAAGACTTCTAGAGAGCGGCGGACGGGAATACTTTATCAACGGGCCTTGTCCAAACGAATAAAAAAGCTAACCCTAGCTGAGACGCACATGGTGTCATATATATATATATATATATATATATATATATATATATATATATATATATACCAATTATAAGTGTGAAAACAAATAGACAAAAATATACCTAATTCTTTTTATTGAAAGTCCCGACTGTACAGTTTCGCCAGTTGGTATTCAGCAAGAGTGCAATCAAAGTGCATTGAGGCAGTGCAGTTTTCAGGTTGTCAAGAGATCCCTGAATGCAAGGAAAAATTCCTGAACTGACAACCACCAGCGGAAAATTCTCGGGAGGGAGAATTATCATGTTGTATAACGGTCCCAGAATTGTGGTAAAAAGTGAATGGTTGGCCAATAACAGATTTGCCAGAAGAAGCAGTCATTTTCTGCCTAATTTTTTACTCAACTGTGAGGGAGTTAGGGCAAATTAATAAGATATATATATATATATAGACATATATAGATGCATAAGTATAAATACATATATATATGTGGAGTCCCTCCTTTACCCGATTTGATCAATGACTGAGAGAATTGAATAAATAATCAATTAATCAGAGCTATATAACAATAGGTGTGAAGGGCAAATAGACAAAAATATACCTATTTTTTCTTCAGAGTCCCAACTGTATAGTTGCGGTAATTATGTGTCTGTATATATATTTATATATATATATATATATATATATATATATATATATATATATATATATATATGAATGTATGTATAGTATATTTGGCAATATACCGAATGTTTAATTAAAATCATTTAGAAGACCAAATGCTATCAATTTTAAAGTAGTGACTATGTCACTTACTTCTTTTCGGCGAAAGAAGGGAGAGAGGCTGACAATCTGTTTCATTCACGCTGGTTGGCGTTCATCAGAGCCACGCACTCCCCTGCTTATAGAAGCTGGATTCTTATAGAATTCCAGTAATAATCAGGAGCTGATTATACAGAGCAATTGCAAATAAAAAATTAGGTTTTAGGAAAAAAGAACAGAAAATGATCAGTCCCAACTCGTCACCCAACCTCTGGAAATCACTATAGTTTTCGTATATCAAGATTGATACCATTCACTCCACTGCATATTGGGACATAACAGAAAAGTTAGCGACAAAGACAGGACAAGTTATGCTTTTCTGTGAATTACACAAATAAGATAATAAAGTATGTCAAGTTCGTTAACTGAACAAGAAAGGAGAGAACCGTGCATGTGAGTTTAGCCAAAGTTGAAAACACTATAGAAAAGAGAGAAATAGAAAAACAGAAAAAAATAATATGGATTGCAGTCCAATGTAGAGACAAAGAAGATTGATACTGATGTGTAAAAAATGTAAACAGAGACAATAAAGGAAGACAGACCGAATGGTGTGACATCTATCGTTTAAAATATAAATCCCACATGGCTAAGTCTTTAGAATATGAATTCAAAATATGAATATAGGTTCTGTAAAGAAACAGAACAAAATCTAACCAAAGCTGTGAAAATGTGTATGTAATAAAACACATATATACGTAAAACTGTCATATTCATGTATTTCCCTGTGGAGTGAATAAGATGAACAGCTCAACTCAAGTTTCATTTATAGTTGGAATCATCTTCAAAAGCTGTGTACATCTCTCACAACCAACAGAGCAATACCTAACTAATGGGTTTCTAGACCTAACAAATATAGCAGCAACAGTGAACTGGAAGTACTAATTTGTATATAATTAGTATTTGCGCTGGTTTCTAATTGAATTATATGGTAGATTATTCACTAGGCAGCTGAAGTATACTAGAATTATGCATCTATGCAGAAATAGTACAGGATTGATCCGAAACTGTAAGATTGTATACATAGATACTGACATATTTATATATGTAGACATGTAAATATGTCTTATATACATGTTTCTCCATTGAATGCTTATATACATATTCCTGTAGCTTCAGTTATATACTGTACATATACATATTTATATATACTTATATGTGCTTGTTGAAAAATTTAATACCAATACCCACCACACACAGAGACACGCGCGCGCACCCACACACACACACACGCACACACAAACACAATATATATATATATATATATATATATTCAACCCTTGCTAGCTGGGAATGCAGACATTAAATGATGATGATGATATATATATAAATTCTCTCTCTCTCTCTCTCTCTCTCTCTCCATATATATATATATATATATATATATATATATATATATATATATATATATATATATAGAGAGAGAGAGAGAGAGAGAGAGAGAGAGAATTTAAGTGGTCACTCCAACATAGCTGTATACATAGAAGTATATATCTTATATGGGATAATATAAGATATGTTTACGAATACATTTTTGAAACCTTCAGCTATGAATTAATAATTGTTTCTACTTTTGGCACAAGGCCAGCAATCATCCCAGTGCATTACTGGTACTTTATTTTATCGACCCCGTAAGGATGAAAGGCAAAGTCAACCTCGGCGGGATTTGAACTCAGATCGTAAAGGCCCGTAACTCCATGCTGCAAATCATGGCGTCCGACCCTCTAACGATACTGCCACTCCTCCATTAGTGGATTGGCAGTATCGGTAGAGGGTCGGACGCCATGCTTTCCAGCATAGTTACGCCCCTTTACGATCTGAGTTCAAATCCCGCCGAGGTTGACTTTGCCTTTCATCCTTACGGGGTCGATAAAATATAGTACCAGTAATGCATTGGGTAATTTGCTGGTCTTGTGCCTAAAGTAGAAACAATTAATAATATAATATAAGTGGAGACAGAGCGCCACTTAGCGAGTTCCAGCAGAAGCAGGGGAAAATTACAGATAGCTGTTTCTGACATATGTGGTTGTTGTCAAGGTAATGCACCACTCTACCTCAATTCTTGTAGGAACTCAAAATGAGCGCAAGCATATAGTTTTAACGCTTATGTACGTGGGGTGATTATATATATATATATAGGAAAAGGTTCAGGACCCCGACGGCAGAACTCAAGCCATTTCGACGGCTATATCTGGACTCCAGTCCAGACATAGCCATCGAAACGGCTTGAGATCTGCCGTCGGGGTCCTGAACCTTTTCCTATTACCCACTCTACTACCAAAAATATCGAGTACTCTGGTGCGTCATGGTCCACCTGGTTCCTTACCTGACTTCCTTCGTTATATATATATATATATATATATATACACTTCTACATTTGTATATATATATATAAATATATTATTTTTTCTTTCTTTTTCACACCTACGGATATTACTACATATATTCTCAGATCCAAAATATTAGGGCCATTTGGAATATAACAGGGGTGGCCTGGCGGTGGAAAATCGGTAATTTTTCTAAGTTGTCTTTCTGGATCTTTTTAAAACTCAGAATTAGTCGATTAGTTTACACATTGCGACCCCAACCCATCCTATTTATTTTATAATGTATGAGATTTCTAGTAATGCACTTTTTTGTAATGTTTAATGTTTTGTAATGTACTAACAGAATTGCCCGGCGTTGCTCGGGATTCTAAACATAGATTGGCATGTTTATCCATCCTTTCTGAAACAGTTTTGTCGTATGTTCACTAATTGATGCAGAAGTCCTAATAAAAAGTGAAGTCGCCTAGGGTGAATAGGCAAATAATTTTCCATTAAAATTTTTCAAAAGCATGTAATTGCGTTCCTCTCTTTTTTGTTGTTGTTTTTGCTGCTGTTGGTGTGATAGCAGCCGTTGGTCGTACTACTAACACAGTCTCGTCCTTCTTCAGCCAATCGTGTATATCCCTTTCTGCCTCGTCAGCAATGAGAACAATATTTGCTCTAGAGTTCTTGTATATTTCTTGTATATTCTTGTATATCGTTATAGGTAATCCAATTAGAGGTTGTGAACACTCCGTATTGTGGATAGTTTCAGCGTACGGCGTTGTTTGACTCAACAAGAGTTTTCCTTAGGTAGCGAGTTTGCGAGTTCTCGAGAATTCCTATGCAGGTTAATCTTGGAGTAATAATAGTGAAAGAGCGAAGAATAACATGGTCAACAGTACAAAAAGGGTTTTATTTACACTATTAACAATTGTTTCATTGATTAAGTTGTCTAAAAATTGCTAATCACTTTGTGTCACTATATTTTAAATACAATGTATGCTTAATCAAATCATCGGAAAAACTGATTAAAATTATACACGGCGATTGTAATATACTAGGAAAATTCAAATCACAACATCAGTAATTATATATATATATATATATATATATATATATATATATATATATATATATATATATATATATATATATATATATATATGGTTGATTATGCTGATTGGGAGAGGAGATGATGTATATATTTTATCAAATGATTCTATGGACATACTTTATTGTATATTGCTCTGATTGTTGATTATTTAATTAATTAATTCGTCATTGAGCCGCATCGTGAATGGTAGCCAAAAAACACACATATATATATATATATATAACTATGACTTTGTCTTAGTTTATGTATATGTATATCTTTATATTTGATAATCTCCCATATGGTTGAAATGCAATTTAGGCAGTATTAGGCTGCGCTTTCTAGCAACCAGCACACTCGCCGTTAGGCAC
The DNA here is from genome assembly GCA_964016885.1 of Eledone cirrhosa. Taxonomy (NCBI): domain Eukaryota; kingdom Metazoa; phylum Mollusca; class Cephalopoda; order Octopoda; family Eledonidae; genus Eledone; species Eledone cirrhosa. The sequence continues at coordinate 86,848,402 of OZ024740.1, read as the reverse complement.
CAATCACATTCTTTCTGACTTGACCACTGCCACGTCACAGTTCTTAGCCATTTTGAATTCGTTTCTGGCGGGGATCATTTAAGAAAAATCTTCGTCCATGTGAGTTTGTTTCCTGATGATTTCGAAACTCGTGAATTTATCCTTGATCGGATATTTCCAAAAAGCGAATGAAACCTCATGGGGTAGAAACATAATTTTGGTATGTTTATATTCATTTTTTCTTCTAACTTTGATTTTATACCTAATTGTGTATGGTTGACGATATATTTAATCGATTTCCACGTGGTATTAGAAATGGTGGGTAAATATTCTATAGCTGTTGATCGCGGATAGATAGCTGTCGTTTATTTATCTATTATTTCTTCATAGGTGCCTTTTCATCTTATACCCCTGTTTAATTGTTTTTGTGTGTGGTTGAATAATGGTGATTGGGAGAGGCGATGATGTATATATTTTATCAAATGATTCTATGGACATACTTTATTCTATATATATATATATATATATATATATATATATATATATATATATATATATATATATATATATATATATATATTAGAAAGATTCAGTATCGAAAAATCGGCGCACGAGTTCACGATAAACGAAATTCGATATGAGCGGCAGAGGGCTCAATAATTCAGATGAATCAGAGCTATAACTATCGTTAAAATACCGTCACATATAGAACAAGTCTACAATCAACCATACGATTTAAAATCGATAAAGGAAGATTCGGGCCAAACAGATAAAAAATATCAATAAAACAATACGTCAATAATTTAAATGAATGTAAAATCATACCCGGACCCACTAGAAAGGTGTTAAATCTAGCTTCATGGGTTTCTGTAAATCCTTAGACTGTACTCTATCAGCTCACATATAAATATAAAAGCCTACTAGAGTAAGTGGAACGGAGTTTACGTTATCAACGAGTTTTTTCCTGGCGGCAGAGGAGTCAACTAGCGGTGAAAAACGCACATGGCATTAGACAAGGGAGATGACCCCTATATCCTCGAAAACAATTCGAGTGAATGTGGAAATACACATATCGAATTAGAGTGCTCAATAGACATGTTAAAATAAAACAAAAGCTATTCATCACTCAATAGAATCGACAAAAAATGAGCAATAAAATTAACTGGTGGATAGCTATGTCCAGAGCTAAATATATTAGAAAGATCGAGTATCGAAAAATCGGCGCACGAGTTCACGATAAACGAAATTCGATATGAGCGGCAGAGGGCTCAATAATTCAGATGAATCAGAGCTATAACTATCGTTAAAATACCGTCACATATAGAACAAGTCTACAATCAACCATACGATTTAAAATCGATAAAGGAAGATTCGGGCCAAACAGATAAAAAATATCAATAAAACAATACGTCAATAATTTAAATGAATGTAAAATCATACCCGGACCCACTAGAAAGGTGTTAAATCTAGCTTCATGGGTTTCTGTAAATCCTTAGACTGTACTCTATCAGCTCACATATAAACATAAAAGCCTACTAGAGTAAGTGGAACGGAGTTTACGTTATCAACGAGTTTTTTCCTGGCGGCAGAGGAGTCAACTAGCGGTGAAAAACGCACATGGCATTAGACAAGGGAGATGACCCCTATATCCGCGAAAACAATTCGAGTGAATGTGGAAATACACATATCGAATTAGAGTGCTCAATAGACATGTTAAAATAAAACAAAAGCTATTCATCACTCAATAGAATCGACAAAAAATGAGCAATAAAATTAACTGGTGGATAGCTATGTCCAGAGCTAAATATATTAGAAAGATCGAGTATCGAAAAATCGGCGCACGAGTTCACGATAAACGAAATTCGATATGAGCGGCAGAGGGCTCAATAATTCAGATGAATCAGAGCTATAACTATCGTTAAAATACCGTCTTGTGAAGGCGTGTGGCTCAGTGGTTAGAGAATTGGATTCGCAATCGTAAGGTTGTGAGTTCGATTCCTGGACCAGGCTATGCGTTATGTCCTTGGGCAAGACACTTTATTTCACGTTGCTCCTTCTATCTGGAGTTGCGACCGATAGATAGTATTAGCAATTGGAAAGACCAACGGAAACATTGTTCCCTCGGTCCGATTTGACGAAAGTCGATCGTCTCTAATATATATATATATATGTGTATATATATAACGAAGGAATTGTGGTAAGGAACCAGATGGACCATAACGCACCAGAGTACTCAATACTTAGGGTAGTAGAGGGGGTAATAGGAAAAAGTATGACCCCGACGGCAGAGCTCAAGCCGTTTCGAGTCCAGAAATAGCCGTCGAAACGGCTTGAGCTCTGCCGTCGGGGTCATATATATATATATATATATATATATATATATATATATATATATATATATATATAAATGTAAGTATGTGTGTATACGTACATACATATATGTATACAGACGTACAGTAGCATGCATATATATATATATATATATATATATATATATATATATATATATATATATATATATATATATATATATATACATACAGGTACACATACATATATGCACGTATAAGTTTAGCGGACGCTTATTATAACGCCGCTTTGTTCGTTTGTAAACAAACTGAACAGCCTGAATTTTATACCCTTCTGCCAGATAGTTGAAAGTATATACTTTCGAACGTTCAACTATCTGGCAGAAGGGTATACGGTGCTGATGATAGCTAACAAGCTTGAAACTAGTACATCGTTCCTGTGTCAGTGTTGAACAAAAAGGTGACGTGGTTGCCTTAACACCGTACGGCATACAATTCAGGCTGTTCAGTTTGTTTACAAACGAACAAAGCGGCGCTATAATAAGCGTCCGCTAAACTGATACGTGCATATATGTATGTGTACCTGTATGTATATATATGTATATATATATATATATATATATATATATATATATATATATATATATATATATATATATGCATGCTACTGTACGTCTGTATACATATATGTATGTACGTATACACACATACTTACATTTAAGTAAGTGCCGTACTAAGAGTGAGAAATGAAATTTCGTTTTCATTTTATTTCAACTTATCGTTTTCGGTATGCCTGACCGACTATACTCACTCGATATGCAAATTAGGCTGCTCAGCCGTTAATTTTCATAAGGAAAGTATATACTTTCGAACCTTCAACTATCTGGCAGAAGGGTATACGGTGCTGATGATAGCTAACAAGCTTGAAACTAGTACATCGTTCCTGTGTCAGTGTTGAACAAAAAGGTGACGTGGTTTCCTTAACACCGTACGGCATAAAATTCAGGCTGTTCAGTTTGTTTACAAACGAACAAAGCGGCGTTATAATAAGCGTCCGCTAAACTGATACGTGCATATATGTATGTGTACCTGTATGTATATATATGTATATATATATATATATATATATATATATATATATATATATATATATATATATGCATGCTACTGTACGTCTGTATACATATATGTATGTACGTATACACACATACTTACATTTAAGTAAGTGCCGTACTAAGAGTGAGAAATGAAATTTCGTTTTCATTTTATTTCAACTTATCGTTTTCGGTATGCCTGACCGACTATACTCACTCGATATGCAAATTAGGCTGCTCAGCCGTTAATTTTCATAAGGAAAGTATATACTTTCGAACGTTCAACTATCTGGCAGAAGGGTATACGGTGCTGATGATAGCTAACA
>OZ024740.1:86839694-86842194 GCA_964016885.1 Eledone cirrhosa | reverse complement strand
ACACACTCACTGTTTGGTTGGTTTTCGCTTCTCGCTTCTGTGTCTTTTATATCGGTAATCTAACTTACTCGGTCCTCAATGTTGACATTGACTGACCGACGGTCAAAAATAATACAGATACAATATAGACACAAACACATATATATAGTTTATCATAAATCTTTCGTTGCACATCTGCAACATCGTCAGTGGTGCTATCGTTTCCTCCTGTTGTATTGTATGTCTACGCCATTTTTATTCAGTCTGTCTATATATTTATTTATTTATTTGCTTGTTTGTTTATTTTATTTTGTCTTCTTTGCGCATGCGTTTGCGTGTGTGTATAGTGTTTTGTTTGCTGTGTGATGGGTGACTAGTGTGTGTTTATGTGCTTGTTGTTATTGTGCTTGTGTATGTATTTATTTATTTATTTTATTTTATTTATACTTCTCTTAGGTCAGTGTTGTTTGTTTCGGTGTTGTTGTTATTCCATTCATTCTTTCTGTTTAGTCTTGGTCTTCTAATTTCTATTTCACTGGCCTCTCTGATTTGCCTATCTGCTGGGTCATTTCTATGTTTAGATATTATTCTAATTTCTATGTTGTCTATGTTAACGTCATGTTGTTGTCTAGCATGTTCGTATAGTACTGACCCGTTTTTTCGTCCTTTTAGTTCCCCCCAGTGTTGGTCTATCCTTTCACCTATGCTACGAGCTGTCTCACCTATGTATGTTGTTGTCATGTTTCTGCAAGTACCCTCTGTACATCTTATGCTATAGACTACGTTTCTAGTTTTACAGTTTATCCGGGGGTTTACCTTACATATGATACATTTCCTATTGGTACAGTGGGTTTTCTTAAAAGGGTAGGTTTTGCTGATCAGGGATTTTATGGTGGTTCCTGGCTTTTCTACCACCTTAATTTTTAAGTGGGTCTTTCTCAGGGCCTTTCTACACTGGTTAGCTAATTTCCCTCCAGGGGTGGCGTCCACAAACATGACACTCTGGTTGTCGTACCATGATGTGGCTTTTCCTATCTTATATCTAGCCCTATCTAAGCTATTCCATAATTTGCTCCTGTATAATGGGCAAATTCCTTTCATGTCCAGTTCTATGAGGGTCTTATACTTCTCCATGGCTCCTTCGTATACTCTGACTCTGTCTCTTTGGTTGTAGCCAGAGAACTGTATGCGGTTGATGAAGTGTTGGATGTGTCTTTCCATTTCTGTCGGGTCGCACATGCGGGACACATTCTTCATCACTCGTACCAAATCTGCGATCAGAATATTAAACTTAGCACTACTGGACATTGCTGAGTTTTTTAGTATCAGGTATTTGGAGGCCATGGGTTTAGCATAGAGTGAGTGGAGAATTTGGGCTCTCTCGTCTATAGTGTTAATCCAGAGTTCTGTGTCTAATACAGGTAGTCTATTGTTAGGGTGTTTGGAAGGGAAGTCGATAGTTACAGTTATACTCTGGTGTATGGAATTAGCTATCTGCTGGATGCTTTCCATCGTGCTACGTTCTAAATTAAGCTTGTTAGTGCTCTCTAGTGGGGATGTTCTTATAACTATATTGATATCGTCTACATAACGAGAGTACATGATGAGGTCTATAGAGCTCTCATTAAGGAGATCTTTAAGTCTCCTTTCCCACCATACCATGAAAAGGTTGGCAACATCACCAGCTATGCTGACGCCAATGGCTGCTCCCTCATTTTGGGTGTAGATCTTCTCGTTGAACTTAAATATGTGGCCCTTTAGGGTAGTTTTGATACTAGCCCCTATTGCATGTGCGACCATTTTTCTTACCTGATCATTGTTTTGGGGGGTCCGTATAGCTTTGGTCCACCCAATCCACCTTCCCATGGGAGTCTTTTTTGCCATTGAGGTTATGGTGGGGGGGGGGCTCTACCTCTTATAGGGCTACTAGGGCAGAAACGTCTAAGCTCATGGCTGTCTAGGTAGTCAGTGTCGTAGGTAAGTCTAAGTAGGAGGCCCAGTTCGTCTGTGTCGACGTCGCAGAACTCCACCTCACTCTCAATGATCATCCCCACACATCTTTTCACAGCAAAATCAATGTTAATGGATGGGTACAGTGACACCACATCCATGCTGCCTATTATGCAGTTGGATGGGTTCCTGTTTTTGTTGCACTCACTGATTCTGCTGAGGAGGTCCTCTGTACTGTCACATACATCTGGGGACATCTTCATTATGGGGCGTATAACCATTGAGAGGAAGTAGGAGATCCTGTAGTTACTAGCTATATTAGCTCCGCATACGGGTCTTGTTGGTGGTCCTGTTGTCGGGTCGTCGACTGTCTTGTGGTCTTTGCGGAGCCCATACAAGGGTGGTATGCCATTGTTAGACGCATGGAAGTTGTTGGCAGTGCGTCTGCTTGGCTTTAGGATGTCAGTCCACATCATCATGTGAGCGTTGAGGATTTTCTATCTCCCATCGTGTGTTTGTTGTGCAATTTCGCTCGTGTTGGTGATGTGGGGTTGCATAGCCTTGATGTAGT
>OZ024740.1:86796811-86799311 GCA_964016885.1 Eledone cirrhosa | reverse complement strand
TGACACAGGAACGATGTACTAGTTTCAAGCTTGTTAGCTATCATCAGCACCGTATACCCATCTGCCAGATAGTTGAACGTTCGAAAGTATATACTTTCCTTATGAAAATTAACGGCTGAGCAGCCTAATTTGCATATTGAATGAGTTAAATCGGTCAGGCATACCGAAAACGATAAGTTGAAATAAAATGAAAACGAAATTTCATTTCTCACTCTTAGTACGGCACTTACTTATATGTAAGTATGTATGTATACGTACATACATATATGTATACAGACGTACAGTAGCATGCACACATATATATATATATATATATATATGGTGGCTGCCAACTCGTTTTCGAGTGCGGCCACTACTTTATATCCATGTAGGAGAACCCCTACCGATGCGCTCAACAAGTGTGACTTTTTAGTCCAGCCAGCATATTGAAAACTCTGGTACAAACACTACACTTGTGACAATTATTGACACATAGTGCTGGGCCCAGGGTACCATGTGAGGACAAGTGCAGAGAGATCTCCAGATATAAAGCAATGCCTGTGCCGTGTAGCTTTTATAGTGAGCAAAGTCACTGCACAAAGGCAGTCCCACTCTCTTAACCAAGATGATATTTACCAAAAAGAAGAACAAGTCAACATCATTGGATACCATCAGGGTTGCAGGTGTTATATCAGAGTTTTCCTTCTCCTAGAATTCTGCCTTGACGAAGTCTAAGGGGTCATCTCTCCCGGTGATCTTGGATGGCCATTGACTCTTAAGAGCTCCTTTGCCCTTTGACAGGTTTTGTTTTTAGTCCTGCAGGATGTCCAAAGTCACCCTCCTCACCAAGAAACCTTGGTGGGGTTGCCAGTTTAGTCGCCAACATCCCGACCATGAGACAGGTTGTACTGGGATACATGTTACCAGTAGCACCAACTGGTAACCTGACACATTTGCGGGCGACAAGCCTCTCCCGTCTGCTGCTATGCCTTCATCCCTCCTCCGCGGTAATCTTTCAACAAGCCCCGTCCGCCTCCGCGCGACCAACCCGCAGCCGCCGCCGCCTTCTTCCTCTCTCTCCTCGCCGCCAACCGAAAGAAGGGCAAGGAAAAACGAAACGAACGCAAACGAAACGGGCGCAAATCAGCCACCCGACCGACGCTCGAACGTCGAGTCCGACGCCAACGCTACAGCCCCGTACCGGTTCACCGCTTCGCGTACAGACGTGCCGCGCGACCGATCCCGAGTTTTTGGAAAAAAACAACAAGACGGCCGTCAGGCCGACACACACACGGCCCGACCGACCCGATCCTCGGAGCCAATCCTTCTTCCGAAGGTATATACATATATATATACATATGTATATATATATATATATACAGGTACACATACATATATGCACGAATCAGTTTAGAGAACGCTTATTATAACGCCGCTTTGTTCGTTTGTAAACAAACTGAACAGCCTGAATTTATGCCATACGGTGTTAAGGCAACCACGTCACCTTTTTGTTCAACACTGACACAGGAACGATGTACTAGTTTCAAGCTTGTTAGCTATCATCAGCACCGTATACCCATCTGCGTTCGCTAAACTGATGCGTGCATATATGTATGTGTACCTGTATGTATATATATATATATATATATATATGTGCATGCTACTGTACGTCTGTATACATATATGTATGTACGTATACATACATACTTACATTTAAGTAAGTGCCATACTAAGAGTGAGAAATGAAATTTCGTTTTCATTTTATTTCAACTATATATATGAGATTTTATATGTATGTGTCTGTGTATGTGTATATATGTATATATATGTGTGAATGTATGTGTTTGTGTGTGTGTGTGTGTATGTATGTGTATGTATGTGTGTGCATATGTATGTATGTGTATGTATAGTATAGTTTACACGAGAGAGACATACGTACATGTATGTGTGTGTATATATAAATATATATATTTATATATATATATATATATATATGTATACATATATATGTATATATGTATATATATGTATGTGTAAGCGCACGTGTGTATGTGTAGATATATATGTGTGTATGTGTATGCGTGTGTGTGTGTATATTTGTGTGTTTGTGTTTTTCTTGTGTATATATGTATATATGTGTATGTATGTATGTGTGTGTGTGTGTATATGTATGTGTGTGTATGTGTATACGCACACATATGTGTGTGTGTATATATATATATATGGCGACTAAACTGGCAACCCCACCAAGGTTTCTTGGTGAGGAGGGTGACTTTGGACATCCTGCAGGACTAAAAACAAAACCTGTCAAAAGGCAAAGGAGCTCTTAAGAGTCAATGGCCATCCAAAATCACCGGGAGAGATGACCCCTTAGCCTTTGTCAAGGCAGAATTCTAGGAGAAGGAAAACTCTGATATAACACCTGCAACTCTGATGGTATCCAATGATGTTGACTTGTTCTTCTTTTTGGTAAATATCATCTTGGTTAAGAGAGTGGGACTGGCTTTGTGCAGTGCCTTTG
>OZ024740.1:86789311-86791811 GCA_964016885.1 Eledone cirrhosa | reverse complement strand
TGGTATGCATATTCAACAGATCTATGTACAAAATTATACAAAATTATACAAATTATCAAGATTAAATATACATACCTAACACATATATACGCCGTCTTCAGAAATAATGAAGTATATTTATTGATAATAACAACAATTCAAAATATCAGTTCAAAATTGACCAATGAAAACACAAAGGGTTAAAAGCAGTTCGGTGTGTGTATATACATGTAAAATCCTTACACATATTTTACAATAATGTGTGTATAATTTGTATGCGCATACTAAAAAGATGGATGCAAACACAAAATTTCAAGGTTAATATCTCTGTAAGCTTAATGCGCTGATAAGATGCGCATTGATACTTATGGAGTCAAGCATATAAATATATTTTTTCATACTCACACATATCAGTATAATCACACATACATGCGCGTATATGCATAAATATACACATAACCACGAACATACAAACACACACACTCCCCCACTCACATTTATATATGTGGATATAAAATCATAAGCACATAGAAATTAAGTCACTCACATAAAACACTGGCACACACATTTCAAGATCAAGATACAGAAATTAGGTGGGAGGGGGGGGAGGGGCCAGTATTCAATTGTCTGAGCAGACTGCCTAATATAAATGTATCTATAAATTAAGAAAAATAAAAAAATAAAAACAATAAAATATAATAAATATAATATAATGTACATACGCATACAGATATATATACACATACATACATGTACGCGCACATAGAGATATTTACGCATACACACATACACACATACATATACAGTCATACACACACATACACTTACACGAACATACACATACACATATAAAAAGATATATATATACACACTCACACGCGCAACACATACACACATACACATATATATAAAAAATAGATAATAAAGATATATATCTATATATATATATATATATACACACACACACATATATATATATATATATATATATACATATATATACATATATATACATATACATACACATACATCCAAATATACATACACATACATACACACATACATGTACATACATGTACATACATATACGCACATCGATATACATATATATATATATATATATATATATATATATATATATATACACTCACATAGACATAAAGATACATACACACACAACTTACATACACACGTATATATATATATATATAGATGTACCTTCATACATAGAATTAGATATATAATCATACATACATATGCACCTACTTATACTCATATAAATAAATACATACGCTTCCATATATGTGTATATACATAAAAAACAATACAACCTCACCAAACTCAGACATACAAATGAAAATAATAATAAAAAGGCATATGTATATACATACACACACGCATTAATAGAGATATTTCCCTATTACTAAATTCATCTCCTAATATTGATACCATAACGTTATTAACTTTTATTTAGTTATAATATAATTAATAATCTACTACTGTTTGACTTCAAAATTCTGCTTCAAATATTATAAACCTAACTAATTTACACCTTAGAAATCAATATGTTGACTATCTTTGGTTTAGTTAACATATGATTAATGGTATACTTATTTATTTTGAGATGCATAGATTTCGTATTTCCTAGCACTGAAAATATGTAGGAACATACATTGAATTAAGATACGGAAAATATTATATGTTTCTTGAAACATATATTTACTTTGATCCCCTTCTCCAAACCCCCCCTTTCCCCCATACTATTATCATCTGTATTTGTAAGCGTCTATGTATGAATATATATGTAGGTAGGTGTCTATATAGGTTTGGGTATTTATATCTAAATATAAAAATACATATATGAGCATGCAAATATGAATGTAAGATTGTGTGTGTATATATGATTGTACATACATATGTATGTATATATATGTATATATATGTATTATATATGTATGTGTATGTGAATGTGTTGTATGTATATGTGTATATATGTGTATATATGTGTATGTATGTGTATGCTTGTATATATAGGAATATATATATGTGTATATATGTATGTATATGTATATGCGTGTATGTATGTATGTGTATATGTGTTGTGTATATATATGTATGTCTCTCTATTTATATGTTTATCTTCGTATCTATGTGATATATGTGTGTGTGTGTGCACGTATGCATATGTATGTGTTTGTGTGTGTTTGTATGTGTGTGTGTATATATGTGTATGTGCGCACACTCACATACACATATATATATATATATATGTGAGTGTGTATGTGTGTCTGTGTGTGTGTGTGTGTGTGTAGTTGTATATATATATATATATATATATATGTATATATATATATAGATATATATATATATATATATATATAGGTGTCTATGTGTGAATATATGTCTTTATTCGTATGTGTGTATTTATGTATGTATATATTTATGTGTATGTATGTATGTGTATGTATGTATGTATATATATATATGTATATATATGTATATGTATATATATATATGTATA
>OZ024740.1:86771811-86774311 GCA_964016885.1 Eledone cirrhosa | reverse complement strand
CGGTATTGTAGTATTCTGCATGTTCTTCGAAGATTTGCCGGTTAGATGAGAGGCGGGAGATCCTAAGGGATATGCTGCGTGGAATGGATTTAATTATTGATAGTGGGTGGTTTGAGTTACAGTTGATGTATGCTAAGTTTTCATTAATCTTGTGAAAAGGTCTTATAAGTCCCGTATTTAGGTTAAGCGTCACATCTAGAAAGTTAACTGTTTTAGTGCTATACTCATACGTTATGCTAAGGTCTAGTTTTCCGAGAGTCTTTCTAATATTCTTACGGAGTTTTTCTATGCTCTGGTTATTTAGGTTCTTAACTAGGAGAAGGGCGTCGTCTCTGTAGATTCCACTGTGAAGGTCGCTAAACTCGCTTTGTAAACTATGGGCTATGTAAATACCTACTAAGTCTGTAATTTGAGCCGAGTCGTTAGCCCCCATCGTGATGTCAAAGTTATTTAATCTATCCTTACGTTCCTAATAGGCGTTTTCAAATTTAATTATTGTTTTCCTAGCAGCTAATATGATTTTTATCTCGTCTGTTATGTCAGAATTGGATTTGGCGAATGCTAAGGCTTTATCCAAGGTGTTGGGGGATATAGATGAGTAATAATCATTAATGTCAAATTGTATAAATTTAGATACTTCCTTGTTAGCTATAATGTTAAACCATTTAATTGTTTCGGTAGCGTTACCCCATAGTTTAATCACTAGTTTATTCTTCATTTGTGCTATCACTCTGACGAATATATGTTTACTAATTTTCCCGATGTCCGATTTGGACGGGCATATAAGTCTAATAGTGGGGTTATAATCAAAATTTACCTTGTGGTCTTTGAGGTTAAATGATTCCTCTCTCTCTATACGAGTAAATACAATTCCAAATAAATGTTTTTCTCTATATTTAAGAATTATTTCAAGAGTAACTCACTATTTTGAAAATTTGGACTGTGAGCAACAATTATAATTGAGTGGCTGCTATTTGCAGTATAGCAATATAAGGTTGCACTTACCAATGAAACGGTCGTAGATACCTGGATTAAATCCTTCTCTTAATGCTTACCTGTGTTTTCTCTTTTATACTATATATATATATATATATATATATATATATATATATATATATATATATATATATATATATATATATATATATATATGTATATATATATATATATATATATATATATATATATATATATATGTATATATATATATGTATATATATGTGTATATATATGTATATATACATATATATATATATATATATATATATATATATATGTATATATATATATATATATATATGTATATATATATATATATATATATATGTATATATATATATATATATATATATATATGTATATATATATATATATATATGTATATATATATATATATATATGTATATATATTTTGAGTTTATGTTGGTTGTATACCAACCCCTCAGTATGCAGGCTGGAGCACTCGACGAAGTGCGCAGGTTGGTTTGGTTACTCCGGAGTAGTGTAAAATATAGTTAAATAAAAGTCAAATGATTAAAATTTAGCTTCGTTTATTACTGCTATATATATTTCAGTGACAGCCATCTTTGGCTGTGACCTCTTCAGGCAGTTTGAATTAGTATGGTATAGACAAGTACATATGTTGTTGAGGTGTATAATATTGTCAATACTCTGATATGCTCAGTTCCTTGTTGGGTTGTTATTTCACTGAGGAACTGGAGTCATATGAATTCAAACAAACGAATTTCAGTGTCAAAGGTCCTCTTCTCCTCTCATTGGTCAGTTATTAGAACATTCCTCATTCTAAGTGTTGTTATTGTTGGAGTTAGCTTAAAAAATTGATAAAATGGTAGAAGGGACTAGGTGTTAAAGGAACAAAATAACAAAAAAAGTGTCAAACTTCCCATTGGTCAGTTCTGAGAGCATTCCTCAGTCAGAAGTCTATAGAATTCTTTCTGGGGTGAGGCTCCCTGTAGTGTTTTTGCTTGCTATTGTTCAGTACATTTGACCTCTACCATTATTTTGGTAGTGTTGTTGGTGTTGTGGTCAGCTCATATCTTGCTGCTGCTAACAATTTAGAAGTATCCAGTGTGTGTTTTTTCTTCATCCCTCCTGCCACCATCTCTCATAGTGGTGGTGGTGGTGGTGGGGGGGTTTCTTCCATGTATATGAAGAAATATAAGGCAATAAATGAAGAAAACAGGGGACTTCTACAGAACATGAAAACACCACTCGGCCAGACCTCCCTCAAGCTATATGGGCAGTAACAACACCCTAGGTTGTGAACTCCCCTCAAGCCATAGAGAACAACCCAGGCTGAGCAGACACCGTGATAGCCTAGAGATATATAACACAAACACTTTTTAATTTACTAGATTTCTGATTTTCAAGTTCCAATTTTAAATCTTGATTTCTCTTTATTAATTTGTTATTTGTTTTCTGCCCTCTTTACTGTATCACCTTATATTTATTTTTAAGTTGAGATTGATTATAACACAAA
>OZ024740.1:86761811-86766811 GCA_964016885.1 Eledone cirrhosa | reverse complement strand
ACATATATATATATATATATATATATATATATATATATATATGTATATATATATATATATATATATATATATATATATATATATATATATATATATATATATATATATATATATATATAAATATATATATATATATATATATATATACATATATATACATATATATATATATATATATATATATATATATATATACACCCTATCTGATATATATATATATATATATATATATATATATATATATATATATATATATATATATATATATATATATATTTATAAGTATTTAATACAATAACAGAGAAAGCTTTAAGCTAAACTCCGACTGGTAACCATCTCACTCAACAATCATTAGGATATACGTTAGTATAATCCCAATTTTGTGTTTGGGGTGCTAACTATATGTATTTTGTGGAAAGCCAGTTGTATTATTTTATATGAGATATAATTAAAATTAAAATATATCTCTCTTTCCAAACAATTGTTTCATTATAAGTTTTCTACAAATTGGGAGAATGTTTCCAGTTTATGTAGAAGCCTAACATATTTTCCTGTAAGAATATATGTAGGTGGGCACTTATAAATCATCAGTGGATGCCCATTAAACTTTGATATAAGAAAACATTTCTTACCGCAGTCATTTTTCGTGTTCGCTATGTCATCCCTTCACGCATCAAATGACCGCCAAATTTGAAATTCCAGCAGTCTTTAGACTGAGGAAATATCATAGCGTCACGAAGCGGAAAAGGAGACAATCGCGAGTCCCAAGAAAAGTAAAATAATATACACGTGGGTTAATTAGTTTTTTCAAAAACATTATCAATCCTGCGTGTTAAGAACTCAATTAATTTAAAAAAAAAAATGTATGCATGTATTAATTACACACGCATATAGATATTTTCTTAGGCTAAAAACAGAGAAGTGATACCTAAATAACAAACAATATCTCATAACAGTAATAAATAGGGTAAGTTACGTTTAAAAGGCATCTGGAAATATAAATCTCTGGCCAAATTAAGAGTAAAATATTTATTACACGTGGGTTAATTATTTTTTTCAAAAACATTATCAATCCTGCGTGTTAAGAACTCAATTAATATAAAAAAAATAAATGTATGCATGTATTAATTACACACGCATATAGATATTTTCTTAGGCTAAAAACAGAGAAGTGATACCTAAATAACACACAATATCTCATAACAGTAATAAATACGGAAAGTTACGTTTATAAGGCATCTGGAAATATAAATCTCTGGCCAAATCAAGAGTAAAATATTTAATACAATAACAGAGAAAGCTTTAAGCTAAACTCCGACTGGTAACCATCTCACTCAACAAACATTAGGATATACGTTAGTATAAACCCAATTTTGTGTTTGGGGTGCTAACTATATGTATTTTGTGGAAAGCCAGTTGTATTATTTTATATGAGATATAATTAAAATTAAAATATATCTCTCTTTCCAAACAATTGTTTCATTATAAGTTTTCTACAAGTTGGGAGAATGTTTCCAGTTTATGGAGAAGCCTAACATATTTTCCTGTAAGAATAAGTATATATATATATATATATATATATATATATATATATATATATATATATATTAGAAATTGGAATAAATGCTCTGAAATAGCGATATATATGTGAATATAGACATAGAATATTCGAAAATATTCTGTATGTTTATAATAAACATTTTGAAGACCTAATCGCTATAGAATAGAATACGTCACGTATTACAATTAGATTCTCGATAAAAGCAAGGGAAGTAATCTACGCGTTTCATTCTCGTTAGAAATCATCAGGACTACATATCCAGTGCTTTTATCGAGAATGACACAGCTAGAGACTTATAGAATACTTAGCTGTGTACAGGAACTGGTTTGAAAGAGCGGTTGCCGGTCCGGCAGAAATTAGAAATTGGAATAAATGCTCTGAAATAGCGATATATATGTGAATATAGACATAGAATATTCGAAAATATTCTGTATGTTTATAATAAACATTTTGAAGACCTAATCGCTATAGAATAGAATACGTCACGTATTACAATTAGATTCTCGATAAAAGCAAGGGAAGTAATCTACGCGTTTCATTCTCGTTAGAAATCATCAGGACTACATATCCAGTGCTTTTATCGAGAATGACACAGCTAGAGACTTATAGAATACTTAGCTGTGTACAGGAACTGGTTTGAAAGAGCGGTTGCCGGTCCGGCAGAAATTAGAAATTGGAATAAATGCTCTGAAATAGCGATATATATGTGAATATAGACATAGAATATTCGAAAATATTCTGTATGTTTATAATAAACATTTTGAAGACCTAATCGCTATAGAATAGAATACGTCACGTATTACAATTAGATTCTCGATAAAAGCAAGGGAAGTAATCTACGCGTTTCATTCTCGTTAGAAATCATCAGGAGAATGAAACGCGTAGATTACTTCCCTTGCTTTTATCGAGAATCTAATTGTAATACGTGACGTATTCTATTCTATAGCGATTAGGTCTTCAAAATGTTTATTATAAACATACAGAATATTTTCGAATATTCTATGTCTATATTCACATATATATCGCTATTTCAGAGCATTTATTCCAATTTCTAATTTCTGCCGGACCGGCAACCGCTCTTTCAAACCAGTTCCTGTACACAGCTAAGTATTCTATAAGTCTCTAGCTGTGTCATTCTCGATAAAAGCACTGGATATGTAGTCCTGATGATTTCTAACGAGAATGAAACGCGTAGATTACTTCCCTTGCTTTTATCGAGAATCTAATTGTAATACGTGACGTATTCTATTCTATAGCGATTAGGTCTTCAAAATGTTTATTATAAACATACAGAATATTTTCGAATATTCTATGTCTATATTCACATATATATCGCTATTTCAGAGCATTTATTCCAATTTCTAATTTCTGCCGGACCGGCAACCGCTCTTTCAAACCAGTTCCTGTACACAGCTAAGTATTCTATAAGTCTCTAGCTGTGTCATTCTCGATAAAAGCACTGGATATGTAGTCCTGATGATTTCTAACGAGAATGAAACGCGTAGATTACTTCCCTTGCTTTTATCGAGAATCTAATTGTAATACGTGACGTATTCTATTCTATAGCGATTAGGTCTTCAAAATGTTTATTATAAACATACAGAATATTTTCGAATATTCTATGTCTATATTCACATATATATCGCTATTTCAGAGCATTTATTCCAATTTCTAATTTCTGCCGGACCGGCAACCGCTCTTTCAAACCAGTTCCTGTACACAGCTAAGTATTCTATAAGTCTCTAGCTGTGTCATTCTCGATAAAAGCACTGGATATGTAGTCCTGATGATTTCTAACGAGAATGAAACGCGTAGATTACTTCCCTTGCTTTTATCGAGAATCTAATTGTAATACGTGACGTATTCTATTCTATAGCGATTAGGTCTTCAAAATGTTTATTATAAACATACAGAATATTTTCGAATATTCTATGTCTATATTCACATATATATCGCTATTTCAGAGCATTTATTCCAATTTCTAATTTCTGCCGGACCGGCAACCGCTCTTTCAAACCAGTTCCTGTACACAGCTAAGTATTCTATAAGTCTCTAGCTGTGTCATTCTCGATAAAAGCACTGGATATGTAGTCCTGATGATTTCTAACGAGAATGAAACGCGTAGATTACTTCCCTTGCTTTTATCGAGAATCTAATTGTAATACGTGACGTATTCTATTCTATAGCGATTAGGTCTTCAAAATGTTTATTATAAACATACAGAATATTTTCGAATATTCTATGTCTATATTCACATATATATCGCTATTTCAGAGCATTTATTCCAATTTCTAATTTCTGCCGGACCGGCAACCGCTCTTTCAAACCAGTTCCTGTACACAGCTAAGTATTCTATAAGTCTCTAGCTGTGTCATTCTCGATAAAAGCACTGGATATGTAGTCCTGATGATTTCTAACGAGAATGAAACGCGTAGATTACTTCCCTTGCTTTTATCGAGAATCTAATTGTAATACGTGACGTATTCTATTCTATAGCGATTAGGTCTTCAAAATGTTTATTATAAACATACAGAATATTTTCGAATATTCTATGTCTATATATATATATATATATATGAATCTTCTCTTTAAGTTCTAGCAGTTTATGTATTAGTCTTTAGGAATTGTCTAGTGTTTTACTGACCTGTCGCTAATCTCAGCATGTGGTCCATCGATTCATCTGCATTCTTTTGTTTTGTTTTCGGACAGGTATCGTTATGTGATAAGGACAGTTTAGAGTTTTTTGGTGACAAAGGCAGTTTAGAGTTTTTGTTTTATGATCTCTGTTCAGCTTCTACTTAACGCTACCCTGACAAAAACAACAGTAACAACAATGACAGCAATATTTACGATATTTAGGACGATGATAGTGATGTTAGAATATATGTAAATATAGTTGTTCAGCGGCACATATCTATATATATACACACACATATACATTTACATGTTCATATGCATACACACATTCACATATACATTCATAGATAGGTGTATATTTACATATACTTCCACATATACGTACAGGTACATATAGCTCAACACCAACATTGGTACCAGCATTGGCGATACGAAGCCCCATACTACCTTATATTTAAACATTATGCATATACATACACAGATACGTCCATATATAGTTTTGTGCATACAGACAAATATGCCTACATATAAAATAAAATAGGATATAAGATGAACAGTGATAGGCAAATAAATAAGGGAATGAAATATAGGAAATATAAGAACTATAAAAAATATGAAAAATATATAAAAATGTATAAAAAATATATATAAATATATAACCGGGAAATGGTCATGCTCAGTGTGTAGGAAAGGAGTAGGTAGAAACTCCATTTTATGTCCCAAATGCAAAGTATGGGTGCATAAAAGATGTAGTGGGATCACAAGTACGCTAACTAAGAACATAGATTTTATATGTGGCCGG
>OZ024740.1:86719311-86756811 GCA_964016885.1 Eledone cirrhosa | reverse complement strand
GTATATTCGGGAGGGGAGTATTTGTTTCTTTAATAGAAAGATTTAATGAAGCCATTACACTTTAAGGCTTTTCTCTAATAAAGAGCGTTGTTTTTACATTTTCTTCTCGTTTGTAGACTGGTTTGATATTCTGATAGATTTTCCATGTGTTCATTTAGGATATTTCTAATGTGATTAAAGTTTTTGTGCATATAGTTAAGTTTCTCGTTTGATTTATGGAAAGTATAGTAGAGAAGATTAGAAAGTTCGATGGTTGTACGAAGGAAATCTGTGGTTTTCGATTTACTTTAGATGATTATTGATAAATTGTATTTCTTAAAAGAGCATTAGGGGTATCTTTCATAGCACATCGCTGGAACGAGGATTATAATTTCTGTGGAGTAAGAGGCGCCCAGACCTATATAGACCACTTTCTAGGAACGTGAAGTTGAATTTTAGATCATGTAAGAAGAATAAAAATATTCTTGTGCAATATAGATTGGGAAAAATCGAATTTGAACAATAATATATGCTAGCGATTCTTAAGCGTGTGAATAGTTTGGCTAATAGTGAATGGAAATAGATGTGTGAATGAAGACTAAATGAGATAAGAATGGTGAGTGGAATAGGAAGAGTGATGATTTAATTTGGTCTATTTATATATTTTATGCTTTAACAAAGCATTGGCAGTAAAGTGGTTAGTAAGATTTTATGGCCATTAATAGCAGTGGAACTGTAAAATTCCGATATTTTTCTCTCTGCTTATGGTTTTCTAGTTTCAGTATTTTGATATTTCCAATATTTGGCGTAATTTAACCTTTTAGGGGACACTATTTGAGCTAGTGAGATCATGAATTTATAAATGGTAACACTGAAAGATCGCCGTAGGTAACTGCCAAACAGTAACTTTACTTTGTATTGTCAATTTAGTTACATTTCCTCAAGAATTATAACCCCCCCCCTCTCTCCCTATCCTCCCTCTCTCTCTTTCTCTTTCTCATTCTCTACCTATACATGCATACATATGTGTGTGTTATATACATGTGTATGCATGTCTCCCCCCCCCTCTCCCTCTCTCTCCACACACATATATATATATTTATATATATGCTGTACTATAGCAGCACTTATTGGTATTAGGCAACATGAATTGTGACTATATTAAGGAGATTTACGAGACCTAAAGTTAGATTGTATAATTTCTTTTAGCAATATTTTGTATTCTATATTCTAACGATTTCAGAATTTTGTGAGTCTGAAATGGTAACACTGGTTACACCATTACTACTAGCAGAACAGTTCGAGAAGAGAACAAGGGTCATTGTGTTCAAACATTCAGGCCAGTATACGAGGGTCTGCTGGAAACTTCATAGGCTGACCAAGATACTCTCATGGAATGACCAAATGAGGTTTATTTTTCAACATAGTCTCTGAAAAGAAACAAACAAGGCAGTTATTAATAAGAAGAGTTGAAATTAATGCACGCACGATTTCACAGCTCTGGTATCACTCCTTCATAGTAGACCTATGAACTTTTCAGCCGACCCTCAAATACCAGTTTTATCTACTAATTCTGGATATATTACTTTCAAAATGTATCAAAAAGTATTACTCCATGATGCAGTTGTTAAATGATCGTGACCTTTCCAGATTTAAATTTTGATTTACTAGAAATCACCAATATAGTCTGATATGAGGCACGGATAACGTATTAAAATACAGCAGGAATAATAAAAAAAAAACAAGAATCAGAAAGAAGAATATATAGAGTAGACAATTAAACTCTATTACACACTTTAACAGAGAATGTCTGTGTTGAACTATAAAATGTGTTGAGGCAACTGAGAACAATCGTGTTATTAGTGCTGGTTATGGTGAGGCGAAGGCGATGGAATAGTAACACACTTTTCCCAGCAACACTTGATACTTCAGTAAGTTGAGCTGTCGAAGATAACAGAAACGTCGTTGTCAGTGACTCAGCTGCATGAATTGTTTTTCATTATTCACAACACTTTGCAGCATAGAGTTACGGTCCTTTACGTTCTGAGTTCAAATCCTGTCGTGGTTAGTTTTCATCGTTTTCATTAATTTATTTACAAACAAAACCTACAATGTATCATCCAGTGCCGTCTTGTTTCGTTCTTGTTATTTTATTAATGTGAGCCCTGTGTGGCTAATAAAGACATGGTGGATTGGCAGTATCGGTAGAGGGTCGGACGCCATGCTTTATAGTATAGAGTTACGGTCCTTGCCATTCTGAGTTCAAATCCCGCCGAGGTTAACTTTGCCTTTCATCCTTAAGGGGTCGATAAAATAAAGTAGCAGTTATGCACTGGGTAATTGCTGGCCTTGTGCCAAAAGTAGAAACAATTATTATTATTACAGCTCGGTGGATTGGCAGTATCGGTAGAGGGTCGGACGCCATGCTTTGACGTATAGAGTTACAGCCCTTGCCATTCTGAGTTCAAATCCAGCCGATGTTAACTTTGCCTTTCATCCTTGCGGGGTCGATAAAATAAAGTACCAGTAACGCACTGGGATCAATTCAATCGACTTTCTCCTTCCAAAATTGTTGATCTCGCGCCTAAATCAGAAACAATTATTACCAAGGTTTTTGTCAGTTTGTAACACACATACAAGCTCTCCTTTTCATAAGATTTCTTTAACAGTGTTATATGTACTTGAATTTGGTAAGTTTTAATTTTCTTGCTCATTAAGAAATAATGATGGAGCTTCATTATCCCTTCCCCCATTAATTTTCGTTTGAGTTGTACTCCTACTATGGAGACCATTGGGTTAGATTAATTCCTTTTTTTAAATACAAATTAATTGCCTTGAAGGCTTTTCAATCGCCAATAATGATGACAACAGCTTTCCTGTCTGAACATGGATTTTTGACGTTAATAAAATTGAAGAAAAACAAAAAAAAAAACACAATTCAATACAATGTGTTGCTTCGGTAATGTGGGTTGCTTTGGAGAAGGAAATGAAACCTGGATTCGAGAAACTTGTCACTGTAGTACAATATCATTTTTGTCGTTGATAATAAAAAAATATATACATGGAATTTGACGTTTAATTGTGGCAAGGATATCCAACAAGAAAACATTGTTGCTGAGAACACAAAAGATGACTGATGTTAACTAAACAAGAACAATTCTGTTTTTCTTTTCTTAAGATTTTGCCGCTCCTAGATTTTTGTACAGTTTTATACATGTTCCAAAAGTTGAATAAAAAAATAAAAAAAATAAAATTATTTAATGCATGCTTTTTTTTGCCCGTGTGACAAAATTCATTATATAGAAAAGTATACACCAAAAAAGATCAAAAATACAATTAGCTAAACCATAAGGAATTTTAGTCACGCATGATGGAAATTTTGTGCTAACGACTCAAGTAGGAATGACACTGAAACAGCTAAAGAAGTCCTAACGAACACAATGATATATAAATATATCTAATACACTTGGTACACGTTTCTGTGTGATGCTCTGTCACTACGCATACTAATTTCAATGAGTATATTTTTCAGTTGATAGAATAACTGGCCGCTCATACGTTGATCTCGATGGGTGTGTCTATCCTCGTTGTCGTCTCCCCACCCCCTCCTCATCATCATCAACATCATTATCACCACCATCATCATCATCATCAACAACATCAACATAGTCACCGTCATCTTATATCCACCTCCCATGCTAGCATGAGTTAGACAGGGTGTCACCATCCAAGTCATGAACGAGTCAAAGAAATGTGTCTTGCCCACACGTTCCATATTCTGGCATAGTTTCTATGGCTGGATTGCCTCCCCATCCCCAAAGATTTTACAGTGTGTATTGGGTGTATTTTGTTGTGACACCAGCACCACTAATTCACAGGTTGCGCAGGCACAAGTACTAGAGAAGTTTTCATGCCTTCGACAAAACAGAATTGTTCTACCAAACTCTATATTGTCTCTGTTCAATTGCCAAACAGATTATCGGGTACATTATATTGTAGCACCAGCAATATATACATTACTATGGTTAACAAAATACTGACTTGCTTAAGATACCACATTGGAGCACCAAAGACGTACATACATACTTATAATTCTGTTTGTGTTTATGTGTTATGTAACTGTGTGCATTATTTGCTGGATTGGCAGTATCGGTAGAGGTTCGGACGCCATGCTTTGACGCATAGAGTTACGGCCCTTGCCATTCTGAGTTCAAATCCCGCCGAGGTTAACTTTGCCTTTCATCCTTACGAGGTCGATAAAATAAAGTACCAGTAATGTACTGGGTAATTTTCTGGCCTTGTGCCAATAGTAGAAACAATTATTTGCTGATTATACACACACACACACACACACACACACACACACACACACACACACACACACACACATATATTATATATACTTATATAAATATATATATATATATATATATATATATATATATATATATATATATATATATATATATATATATATATACACACCAAACTCATAGTATTATAAAATTAAATCAAATTGTTTAGAACTACAAGTGAAGTCATTCTTTTCCTGTTTTTAAATATACCTAACTATACCAAGGATTTTACACATTTTCCAATATATATATATATGTGTGTGTGTGTGTATACATACATATAATATATATATATATATATATATATATATATATATATATATATATATATATATATATATATACAAGTATATATAATTTATATATATATACATTCGGTATATAAGGATGCAATTCACTTCTAGCTCTCAACGTCATATTAATTCCTAAAAACAAACATGACAGAGTATATTAAAAAAGAGGAAAATACAAAGTTGAAGATATTAGGGTCCTTTATTAATTGAGCCGTTATACATATTTCAATGACGATAGATATTGTGATTTCTTCAGACAGCAAACATTGATTAAAAGGTAACATTTCCGAGGCAATTTTGGATGGAAAGGAGCAGACTAAAAAAATGTGTGTTTTTACTTTGAGTGCCCGCTCACTTCTAACTTTCAGGACATACCGACAGCCCTGCTTAGTCACAGGCGTGTGGGAGACTGACCACTCAACTACAACCGAGAATACCCCCAACCTTATTTGTTCTTTCTATCTACTAGTCTCCCAACTCCTCGACCGACAACTCGATATTGTCAGTGGAAGTTCAGACCAACCAAAATTTATTTACTGCTAGCGGAATAATATACAGACCATCAAACCCCAAATTGAGAAAGTTACCTGCTGCTATGGTTAATATAACTTATCATAGAAAATATTAAAGGTTTCACAATCCCAAAATAAAAAAAAAGGCAATTCTAAAATTCAGACGTTAGGAGTTAAAAGTTAGAAGTCCGGAAAACTAGACAACAGTCAATATGCTAAGAATAATATCTAACTGGTAAGGTGTATATTTGTATTATGGATTGGTTTCAGAGCTGGATTGTTATGACTCCTCATGGAAAAAAACTGGCTTCTTGTCGAGAATGACAGGCCATATTTAAAGAATGTAAAAATTAATCAATCAAATAGTTGGTATCCGGTCAATCCGGTGGAGACAAATAATACATTGTTGATTTAAGGAAAAATGTAAGAAAAGGTACAAATAAGTAAGGATGGACGGGAAAAATGGGATTATAAAGAGAATAAAGGAAAAAAAATATATATATATAAAGGTAAAAAGGAATTATAGAGAGAATGAATGAGAGGAAATGCAGGAAAAAAATTGAAGGAAAAATCCGTGATAAATGTCTGGCTGGGGGGCGAATGATAGTGAGTCATATATATTCAGTACTTCGGGTGTTTTAGTCCGTGCAGTTGCAGCTGGGTGAACCACTTTATATATATGTATATGTGCGTGTGTTTACGCTTATGTGATCGTAAATGTATGAGCGAATGTCACTGTTTTAGCATGATTGTACCTTTATACGTATGTTTCAATATTTAAGTGTACTTGTAAAACTATATTTGAATATTTATCGAAACAGTTATTTTCCGTAAGTAAAAATCAACCCCTCTCTCTCTCTCTCTCTCTCTCTCTCTCTCTCTCTCTCTCTCTCTATATATATATATATATATATATATATATATATGAAAAACAAGGGGAGAAGAATACTGCATGGTTGCACATGGATTACATATTATAAAATTAGTCCCTCATCAGTGATTTGCCAACCATCATTGGTATTTCATCGCATTAAAAATCAGAATATATATATATATATATATATATATATATATATATATATATATATATATATATATATATATATATATATATATATATATAATAAATGTAATCTGAGTTTTTCGAATATTAATACTAACAAGCCTCAATTTTATAGCCATGGCTATATAATTGAGGCTTGTTTGCATAATTGCAAACGAATCGAATATTATTATTAATATTCGAAAAACTCAGATTACATTTATTGTATTCAGCCATGTAGAGCGAAATTTTCTTTTATATACTATATATATATACTATACTATATATATATACTATACTATATATATATACTATATATATATACTAGGCTGTTCACTTGAAAGTAATTTTTGAATAATTAAAATATACACAAAATGTATATAATGTAAAATGACATTGGAAAGCCAATACGTGTATGTGTGTGTGTATATGTACGTGTATATATATATGTGTGTTTGTGTGTGTGTGTGTCTGTGGCCTATATACACTGGTCACAGACACACACACCCATACATCCTCTCCTAACACAAGTTATAAGATACATATAACTTAATATTCAGTCACCAAATTCAAGCTAGATACAGTAATGCTGTATTCGATTCTTTGAAGTCACCTGTCATAATTTTATTCAACAACACCACCAGCTCTCTCCCCCTCTCTCTTTCTCTCACAACCACTATCTGCGTTTGTATTCACATTTCAATGGTACCTTACTTTCAAAGTATTTTCCCATTATGCGCTATTTATAAAGATACCCGAAAAAAACCCCCGCGTATCTCGGCAACTCGTGGTCCGATTTACGCGAAACTTGTCTTTTCACTGTATTATTCACAAGTATTTTCACAAAGAAAATATCAAATCATTTTTCACTAATAATATCCAATCACTCCACTTCAAAATTCTTTTTTCTATATCTCTATGGATGCTTGACTGTTTGTTCTGAAAGATTTTCCTGCGGAAAAACTTGCAATGTTAATGAAAAGCTGGTTTTATTTACAAAACTTTGAAAGAAATTATTCTTACTTGTCTTAGTTTTTCCTTTCATTTTCTGACGTCGGAATCAACATTTTCTCATATTTACGCTGTTACAGTTTGTTCAAAAGAATGCTTTTCATGACAACATTCTTAGTTGACTGAGTATCCTTCAGAAACACTCTGTAATGGAACGCGCATGATCGTGGAAGAACTGCACGACAATCTCATAGTAGCAAGAATCAACTTGCCCAACGTTAAGTTTGTCTTCAAAATACAGAAGACATTGATCATAATGTCTCTCGCTAATCAAAAGGTTAGAGTTTCTGGTAGCGCTTTTTTCTATTTGAAGGTAATCCTCAGACAGCGAATGCTTAAATCGAGCCCATAAAGCACTGGAATTGTCAATTTCCGTATTTGTGAGGAGCACGATGAATAGATACTTATGGCTTTGGGAAGCCTTGTTCGCTCAGCATCTTCCAGAGCCTGCTGCCAATGATCATCCGATTGAAGCAAACCTTTCTCTCTGCAGATGTCTTTGAATAATGGCAGGAGTTCTCCATCACACATTTTCAAAGAGTTGAAGGATACTGGCCCTTTGACGTGATGCAGAAGGAGTCTTAAATAATACAGGTCACCACTTCGTGGAGAAACAGTGTATACTCGTCCCAAAACGTTCGCCTCAAAAATCCCTGGATACTGCTCAACTGTTTTCCTCGCCTTTCTCCTTTCCCATCTCTTATTATTCCAAGTGTAAAACTTTGGGACATCGGCATAATACAATGTTTTTGCAAACGGATCGCGATCGCAAAGATCCATGAACTCAGTCAAAGTCGTCTTAGCCATGTTATTGTTTACTTTAACAGCAGCATTGCCCCGAAAGAAGATTTGATTTTCCTCAGGTAGATGAAGATGAACTTGAAGGCGAACTACGGCCGGTTCTCTCTCATGAATTGGAAATCCAAGTACCAAGGCAACAGCTTCTGAAGGACCGATATATCTTCCTGTTAAATACTGTATTACTCATCTTCCCTGTTCACTCCAAACATTGCCTGATCACTGCCCTTCATGGTATATTTGATAACGTATTTGATTGATTTCAAGGAAGACCACATCTCTACGTTTAGGTGGCAGTTGACGAGTTTTAATAGTTTCATATCGTAGGGAACCACCCATTCCGAAGTTATATCGGCTTCCCCTTCCTTCTTGGTGCCCCTCAAATCCTTCCATTCCTGGACACCGTCTTCTGTACACAGGGATAAGAGTCCTCTCCACACAATGTATATTCATTGAAAGGCTTAGGGTACCGCTTACTGCACGTTCCATCTTTCCAACACGGCGAATTGTTAGAGCAATTCGGACCGTGGATCTTGTGCTTCAGCACCAATTCATGACCCTCTGGATCTTTGTTTGGATCTGGTATTTCGGCTTGAACAAATTTATCATATTCCTGTGGTCTGGGCTTGGAGGCTTCATTGAGCCATAGCAAACAGTGCACATGAGGAAGACGTCACTTTTGATATTCGACTGTCAGTACGTAAGCAATGCACTTGCCAAATAGGCCATCTACTCCACTAAGATACTTTCTTAACAGTTTCCGCTTCAGCTCAAATACTCTGGCCTGTCATGTGGCTTCTGATTCAGGAATAGGTTTTGCCGGATTTCAGGCCAGTTTGGATTGCATGTCATTGTGATGAAGAACGAAGGATTGCCGTACTTCCGTATGTACATCATGGCATCCTGACATCACTCCATCATATATCTCGGTCCACCGACAAATGTGGAAGAGAGTATGATTCGCCTGCCAATATTGCAAAAATCGTCATCATTCAATGCGTCAGTAAGGCCCTTGTATGTTGTAGATCGCAATGATGTTTGATTCATTCGGATGTATTGCAGTCTATCTCCTTCAATCTTCGCAGCCATGTCAACCAAATATTGCTGAAATAAACGACCGCCTCTGAGAAGTTGGTTGAACTCATTCTCATGGTTCATTATTCGATAGGCATAGTAGTGCATTGCCGTCAACTTCTTTTTGTTGCTCATTAGCAGCTCATGATGCCATCCGTCATCGCCAAAAGGAAAAACTAGAACATACTGCAAACTGTCATAGGACCGATGGGACTCTGAGATTATTTGCAATTGTCCGCCTTTTTCTTTCAACACAATGTGCCGTGCTTTTGCTTGAAGTTCGATGCTGTTTTGTATAATAACGGCAACTTCGTTTGCAGTTTGTGCATTGAATCTTCTCTCGTGTTCCATTGCTGGTCTTTTATCAGGATCAATAATAATCGAAGCTTCGGGAATATTTTTGATTTGTTCTTTGCCATTCGAAATGAAGCAACGTAAGGGTTATATTGTCTGAGTATTATTTCCAATAATTCAACTATGTCGCGCAGAATGTCATCGTTATGGAGTATCCTAATCCTCAAATCAACACTATCCCGAGGATCCAAGAAGTAAATTTGAAGAAATTGGGGTTGTTCGTTGGGATTAGGGGTTATGGAACCGATGTAATGGTGAATTTGACCATGAATAACGATAGAAGGATTCCATCCACTCCTTGAGGAACGAACTTCTTCGGCCCCAAAAGATGTCATTTGGAACAGGCAGTTGTATTTTCTGAGGTTCTTCCTGAACTCGTTTGCCCTAGGTTGATCAGTACTAAATAAACTGTGAAGTTCCTGGGGTAAAGGCTGCAGGTTCCCCAACCTGACGTTTCCATTCATACAGCAAAAGTTAGCAGTTTCACAATGAAAAAGCATTGCATGACAACAGACACAGATCTTCTCATCTGTCCAACATCAGCAGAGAGGTCACGTCGTTGAACTGTCCTTGCTCTATCCCTAATGGTTTGTTGACAAAGACGTTCAGTTCTCCGAGCGTCCGATTCATGATCTCTCCTTCTTCTGTCTCTTTCCTTCTGTTCCGCCTTACGCTCAGCTCTCCGATCATCCGATTCATGATCTCTCCTGCTTCTGTCTCTTTCCCTCTGTTTCGCCAGACGTTCAGTTCTCCGACCATACACATACACACACACACATGTCTCTAAGTACGTAAACCCATGCACTGGCACGCATACACATACAGATACACACGGTGGCAGTATAACTTTGAAAGAGAGAGAAAGAAATAACGTTATGGATAGGGGGAGAGTTAAAATAAATAAAAGTTAAGGACGCTGTCTCTTTCCCTATCTGTCATGCCCCCTCTCTCTCTCATCTCTTTATTCTCTCTCTCATCCTTACTTTCTCTTTCTCTCTCACCCCTCTCTCTCTTTCTCTCTTTCACCCCCTCTCTGTCTCTCTTACCTACAGAATGGACAACCAAAAAACAAATGGATTATTTCTTTCGATATTCATTATAAAATAAGATAAATTGAATTTAGATGAATTCCTTGCAATTTTTGGAAAATTGAAAATATTGTCCATGTGCGATTTACGCCAAACTTGTTTTATTCAGAGTATTTTCTCATTATGCAATGTTTTGGCTATTTACGAAGTTTTGCCGGGTTATATTAATTTCGAGGTATTTTCCCAGTATGCACTGTTGTGGCTATTTACAAAGGTACCCCCAAAACCCGTGAATCTCGGGAACCCGGAGTCAGATTTTCGCGAAACTTGTTTTATTCAATTTGTATTCCCATTTCAGAGGCAAAGTATTTACCCATTATGCGCCCCTTTGGCTGTATTACATAACAGACAAGCAAGCACGCAAGATCAGAGTTTTAGTAGTATATATATATATATATATATATATATATATATTGATGATAATAAGTATAGTACCAGGAAAAACAGTAAGAACGAGACAGGAAGACGAGGTCACAAAAATTTATTGTGTTCAATCTTGAACATATATTTCTGTATAATATGATTTATCTTCGCATATATATATTTATACATATACATATATGTTTGTGTGTGTTTGTGTGTGTATGTGTGCGCGCATGTATGTGTGTGTCTGTGTGTGTGTGCGTGCGTGTGCTTGTATTTCTACTCACAATATCGCAGCAGTGGTGGCTAATGTAGTTCGATTCATCTAGGAAAGAAGGATAAACATAATTATATATCTATATATAAAACGTCTTACACGTTATTATATATTTATGAAATGCGCCATAGAAAAATAGAAGCTAAACATTCTAGAATTTTATACAACTTCACTCATTAACTTCATAAAAGAGCTCGGGAACACGAGCTCGTGAAGTAAAAACAATAATTTACGGAAATTAAAATTATGGAGACATTAATATACAGATAGTAAATGGATTTCCATCGGTTTCGACGATTAATGTTGTAACTATTCGATCAATAGCACGGCCTACTAATAAAATGAACGTGCAAGTGGCGGAAGTTTTCGCGGCCACGCTTGCCCTTAACATAATTCTCAGGGAAATTCAGCAATTTTATGATAGTAGAATAATTTCGGCCATGCTACACTCAGTAATGTCACTCATATTTAAAACAATATTTTCTCTGATGAAAACGTATCAAAGAACTAAATGTATCATGAAAAAAACCCCCCCAAAACAAATAATTACTTTAAGTTTATAATAATAATAATGGTTTCTTTATTGGCCACAAGGGCTGACACGAAGAAAAACATTAGAGACGGCACAGAACAGTACAGGACGATACAAAGTTGGTTTTGGTCGTGTAAATAGGTTATAACAAGATAGAAATCGGGATAGAAATAAAAAAAATTCAAACCACAAAAATTTCCCCAAAAGGAGGAAACCTCCGAGGGTCACTCGTGGTGAAAACCACACAAAAGACCACGGCCACCCTGACCACCAGGGCAAGCGCCCTCTCTCACTTTTCCCACTCCTCAGTCTACAGGCGCATACTCAGAGCGGGCCCGTTCACACGGACCAGACCCGCCACTCTCACCCACCTTTCAACAAACTTACTACAAGACAGCATTTGCCTCTCCACCCTGATTTTCCTCTTCAAGTGAAACTTGAAAAAGTTAATTAGGGATTCGCCGGAGAGGATAGTGTTCGTCTTCAACCCTTTCAACCTTGTCCACCACACAATCTCTTTCGCCATGGCCACCAGGCAGATGAAAACTGCCTGCCCTTCCTCCTCTTTAAAGGAAGAAGGCGGAGCTATCTGCACAATGCACAGTCGATAACCGGATCAGTCCTACACGCGACAGCAGCTGTTCGACATAGCTTCACAAGTCAGCAATCCTCGGGCACAGAACGAGTGCGTGAAAGACGGTTTCGTCGCCCTGCGCGCATCTCGGACAGGCTCGACTGACAGCACCTTCGTGCCTGTAGAGCCTATCTCGAACCGGCAACGCTCCCCGGTAGCACCACCAGGCCAGGGATTTCTGGAAGTTGTCTATAGGCCCCGGTCTGAAAGTTCTCTTAAAGAGAGCGAACAGCTGATCGTCTTCGACACCCAGGGTCTCCCCGAGAATGTCGTCGCTCTTTCCATCCACTAGCCCTCTATAGAACGCCGAGGTGGATGTTTCACCGATACTAGTGCCCAGCTGGTAGAGGGCGGCGAGCACTTGGAGACATTCCAGCTTCCAAGCGCTATCCCTCGGTCTTTTCCTGATACAGGACTGCAGCTCCGTCAAGTAGACGAGCTGGGGAAAAGCGCGTCTGGCAAACGGCGACCACACCTGTTCGCCGTCAAGGAAGCACCAGAGATGTCGCAGCCTCAGCGCATGTTTGCGCATCATCAGCCACGGCATGCCTAGTCCTCCACGGATGTTGACAGCAAATGGATCGTCTGACCATGGGAGCATGTCCCTTCCACAAAAAGCGGAAGAGAAGGCACTCCATTTTGGTCAGAGTTGGGCGGGGGCAAGGTAGGACGGTCAGGCGATAGCAGATGACGGACGCTATGTACGCATTCTCCACCTCCACCCGACCTTTCAGAGACAGCCTCCTCTCGGCCCATTTCTGGGTGAGAAAGGCCACCCTGCTCGTCACCTCGCTCCAGTTTTTCTCCATTTGGAGGTCCGGACCGAACCAGACCCCGAGCAATTTAAACGGTCCTTCTGTCCAGCGCCCCACGACGCTGTCGGACGGCATGGACTTTCCTCTCCAGGTACCGATCTGCAAGCCCACCGACTTTTCCTGGTTTATCTTTGCTCCTGTCACCGCTTCGTATTCCTTGAGAGCGGTGCCGAGCATCTGAGCGTGTTTGGTGCTCGACACCACCACGGTGACGTCGTCGGCGTAAGCTGACACGGATCTCCCGCATCCCAGTTCGGGTGGGACCCCCCCCCCCCCTCATCGTCTCCAATTTGTACAGTAACGGCTCGAGGGCCAGTACGTACAAGAGGGACGAGAAGGGGAAACCCTGCCGGACCGAGCGCATGATGCTAAAAGGCTGAGACAGGTGACCATTCACCATCACAATCAACCAGATGTCGCTGTGCATCGCAACGATCCAGCCCCTAAAAATGGGCCCGAAGCCGGCCACCTCGAGGACCGCAGCCAGGTACCGATGGTCGACCCTATCAAATTCTTTAGATTGATCCAAGTTGAACAGGGCCCCACCCGTGCCAGGTTCCTTAACAACCCTCTCTATGATGTATCGCATGAGATGGAGGTTGTCGTGGATGGATCTGTCCGGAATGGCGCATGTCTGCGCCTCTCCCACC
Organism: Eledone cirrhosa; assembly: GCA_964016885.1. Classification (NCBI taxonomy): domain Eukaryota; kingdom Metazoa; phylum Mollusca; class Cephalopoda; order Octopoda; family Eledonidae; genus Eledone; species Eledone cirrhosa. The sequence continues at coordinate 86,743,034 of OZ024740.1, read as the reverse complement.
AGATCACCGACGACAAGCGCCAATCTCTTTGCTAACACCTAGGCCAAAATCTTAAACTCTGCGTTTAGCAGAATTATGAGCCTGAAGTTGTCTATAACATCCCCCTTGTTCGGGTCTTTTCTCAGCAGCTCCACCGCTCCCCGGCTCACAAAACTGGGAATGCTCCCGTTCTGCTGCCAGTTGCAGTAGACATCTGCCAAGAGGTCGCCGAACAAGTCTGGCATATATGTATAAAGCTCGTAGAGTAGACCATCCAAATCTGGCGATTTACCCCTCGTGCAGTCAGACATCTTGCCCAGTATTTTACCTGCTGTTATCGGCTTTTCGCAACACTGCGCTGCAGTCGTCGAGAGCCGAGGCAGTCCGTCGAGGTATGCACCGAAGTCCATATCCAAACCGGCCCGCCGCCGCTCCCGAACAATTGAGCTGTTGAAAAGCTGCACACATCTGCTCGGGTTCGAGCAACATGCGCCCGTTTTGATCAGGCAAAGACCGAATTGTGGACTTGTTGCCACGTCGCGCCTCCACCACCCGGGCCCATTGAACGGCTTTCGTCCCCTCGTGTCTTAGAACACGCGCTCTAGCTCTGAAAACGCAGCCTTCATGCTTTGAGTTGAAGAATTGGTCGAGTGCCAATCTCACCGCAAGCACGTCGGTTGCGATGCCTGTCCTAAACGCCTCTTCTAGCTTGCTAACTAACTCTCCCTCTACTCTATTTTCCTGTATCACTACTTCTTTGCTAAACCTTATCGATTCTACTCTAATTGCCCTTTTTAGGGTAAATCACCACCTGTTGTTGACGATCGCACGCTTAACTAATTCGCTAATCCGGTCTCTGTAAGCTTTGCGCGCCGGGAACGACGCATTCACTTCCAGTAACCGGGCACTTGCCTATGGAGTCTATCTAAGTCAACTTCACAGATCACAAATTTGTGGTCCGTGTAGTCGATTACTTTAAATTGTGGACAACCTAAACTAGCCTTATCTGCTACCCTACAGAATACCCTATCTAAATACGATCTGGATGACTCGATGCGGTTTGCCCATGTCCACATTGGCCCATTCGGATAATCCAATAATCCAGTCTATACCTGTTAGACAGTTCAAAACGTCTGAGCAGGTTGTTGAGGCTTTTACGCCCTCCTGCTCTGTCTAGTAGCTTCACATAATCCCAGCGTGCATCTAAGATACCTTTCCAGTCGCCCACTAACACTAAAGAGCATGACGTTCCAAGAAAGGTCTCTAGACGTCTGAAGAAATCTGGCCGTCCTGCCCCTGTTGGGGCGTAGACGACTACTAGCCTGAAAGCATTGCCTTCGCTGCCGGTCACGTCCAGCACAACCGACTTACCTTCTGGGTCCAGGAAGATGGCCCGTATGGCGAGATCCAAACCGCACCTGAAAAGCACAGAAATTCCTCCCCCGATCCTGGATGGCTGGGAGATGCGTATACATCGTAGCCGCTGAAGATCGGTGTGAAAGCTCGTGCTTCGGAGATTCTGATCTCGCTGATGGCCACCACATCTATGTTTAGTAACCTGAGGTCGTTGAGCAGGTGGGACTGTTTTCCAGATGACCCCAGGCCACGTACATTTATACTGCCTATTCTAAATACGGCCATGTTGGATGAGAAACGGGGCAAGTGAGAAAGAGTCACTTACCTTGATCGTGTGGTAAAGGGACAGTAGAAACGTCCCTTTGGCTGGTCATGGGTGTTTCCAAGAGGATGTCGGTGTATATATCTTGGTAACCGACCCTCTGAAGTCTCCAACTGCCTTCACTTTTGGAGGGTGAAGCTAAGGGGTTTTTCCTCTTTTGTTTTTTGTGGTAGACCGTTTGCCACTTCCCTCCCGCCTTATACTCCATGTCATATTCCGTGGCGTCCGGAAGGGGTATGAGTTCCACTGCTGTTGGTGGTGGTAGTGGAACCCGCTCCGGCGATTTTTCCGCCGGTGTGGCAACTGCGACCGTTGGTATTGCCGCCACTACTGCCACTGCTTTAGTTGTCCGTGGCCTTGGTATGGGTTCTCACTCTGTTGCCTGCCCTGCTCTTGGTAGTAGCGGATCAGGCGTCTGAAGGAGTGGGGTCCTCTTCTTGGCTGTCTTCTGCGGGCAGAAGGCCCTGAGGTGACCCTTCTGCCCACAGAGATAGCAATTTGGGTGCCTTCCTTCCACGCTTATAGGGATTTGGAGCCCTTCTTCGAGGTCTATGTCTGGGATGGCCTCGATGCACTCCTGGTCAGTCTGTATTAGCATTTGCATGCCTATATTCCAGCCAATACAGACGCGGCCAGCCAAGGTATGGGCACGCCGGGCTGGACCTGGGTCACTTTGACCATCACAATTTTCTGCCCGCAGTAGGAGGGCACCAAGACTATCTCCTCACTCTTTAGGGTTTCCAAAGAATGAGATTTTGCCTCTTGAAGGGTGGCGAAAAGTACGTCTACTGTGGCGTACTTTTTGCCTCGGGTGATGTGGGTTTTGCGCGCCCAGACGCATCCCAAGGCCTTTTGGATTTGAGCCTCCGTGGCTCTCTCCACCCGATGTGCCATTTTGCTTACGGTGCGGCAAGTCACCGTGTGCAGCTGCTGGTCTTTGACGAAATCGGCTGGAGGTTTCAGGGAAACTCTATTGTCGTGTCGCGACACAATGGCTCTTGCGACTGCCATCTCCCCCTCCGTGACCACCACTGTCTCTATATTTCGGGTCACACCTGCTAAGAAGTGGCCCCTTTTTCAGGGGCACCATTATTGCTGCCGCTACTGCTGCTACTGGTCTTGTTGGTGTTGTTGCTGTTATCACTGTTGTAGTTGGTTGTGTTTTTGGTGCCACCGTTGTTGTTGTTTTCAGTGCAATTTGTATTGTTGCTCTTGGTGTTGTTGTTTATTTTCTTGTTAGTGGTATTAATATCGTTGTTGCATTTGTTGTCATTTTTTCCTTTGTCTGTATTTTGGTTGACGCTGTTATTGTTGTAGTTGGTGTGGTAATTTTTTAAAATAGTGTTCTCAATGTTGTTGTCTTTGTTCACGTTGTTTGTGGTGGTGGTTGCTTTATGAATTTCACTAACGCTCCTCTCAACGTTTACGCCGTTGTCACACGACAGCAGACATATTGTTGGGGTCGTGGCTCAGCCATGTTTTTTTTTAAAAAGTAAAATGTTCAAATATTAATCAAATATTTGGGCCAAAAGTCCCAAATATTATACTTTCCCCTTCACAGGGCAAAGTCCAAGGGCTTATATCCGTTACACAAGAAGAACAATTAAGCAACAAATAGTTATATCAGGTAAATAAAGCGACTTACTGGGAGCGAACAAAAAGCGTCCGAACATACTGATAATAATAATAATAATAATAATAATAATGATTTCTTTATTAACCACAAGGGTTTACATAAAGTAGACATTAAGGACAGTGCAGGACAATACAGGACGGTACTAATGGGCATTTCTGCGTGTAAAAAACAAAAAACAGAAGATGTAACAAACAAATAACAATGAAAAATTCCCCAATAAGGGGGAGATTTCGGAGGGACATTTGGGGAGAAAGCCCAGTAAAAGGCCACAGTGACCCTGACCACCAAGGCAAGTGCCCTCTCCCAGTTTTCCACCTTTAATTTACATATACGTACTCAGAGTAGGCCCATTCACTCGGGCCATTCTTGCTTATCTCACCCATCTTTCAACAAAAAGATGGGAAGAGAGCACTTCCCTCTCTACTCTGATTTTCCTTTTCAAATGAAATTTGAAAAAGTCAATCAGGGCATCACCGAAGAGGTAAGTGCTCGTCTTCAGCCCTTTCAAACGTGTCCACCATACTATCTCTTTCGCCATGGCCACCAGACAGATAAAAACTGCCTGCCCTTCCCGGCTAAAGGAAGAGGGCGGGGCAATCCTCACGATGGACTCAGATGATAGCCGGATCCGTCGTACACGCGACAGCAGGTGTTCGATATAAACCCACAAGTCAGCAATTTTCGGACACTGGACGAGTGCGTGCAGGACGGTTTCGTCGCCCTGCGCGCATCTCAGACATGCCCGGCTGACGGCACCTCCATGCCTGTAGAGTTTATCCCGAACTGGCAAGGCTCCTCGGTAGCACTGCCAGGCCAGAGATTTCTGGAAGTTGTTCATAGGTCCCGGCCCGAAAGTTCTTCCGAAGAGATTGGCTAGTTGATTTTCGTCGATGCCTAGAGTTTCCCCAAGTACGTCGTCGCTCTTCCCCTCCACTAATCCTCTATAGAACGCCGAGGTGGAGATTCCACCGATCACATTGCCCGATTGGTCGAGGGCTGTGAGCGCCTGAAGACATTCCAGCCTCCAGGCGCTCCCTCTCGGTCTTCGCTTGACCCAGGACTGCAGCTCCGTCAAGGAAACGATCTGGGGAAATACGTGTCTAGTAAACGGCGACCACACCTGATCACCGTCGAGGAAGAGGTGGAGATGTCGTAGCCTGAGCGCATGTCTGCGCATCATCAGCCACGGCATGCCCAGCCCTCCACGTAGCAGGTGTTGACGGCAGATGGACCGCCTGACCATCGGAGCGCGTCCCTTCCACAAAAAGCGAAAGAGCAAACGCTCCAGCGCAGTCAGGCGGGGCTTAGGACAAGGTACGACGGTCAGGCGGTAGCAGATGACAGACGCGATGTACGCGTTAGCCACCTCCGCTCGACCTTTCAGGGATAGCTTCCTCTCCGCCCATTTCTGGGTGAGAGAAGCCACTCTGCTCGTCACCTCGTCCCAGTTTTTGTCCGTCTGGAGGTCCGGACCGAACCAGACCCCTAGCAATTTAACCGGTTCGTCCGTCCAGCGTCCGACGACGCTGTTGGACGGCATGGACCTGCCTCTCCAGGTGTCGAGCTGCAGGCCCACTGACATTTCTTGGTTGATCATTGCTCCTGTCACCGCATCGTATTCTCTTAGTGTAGCGCCGATCGCCTTGATGTGTTTGGCGTTCGACACCACTACGGTGACATCGTCCGCATATGCTGACACGGATCTTCCGCATCCTAGTTCGCGCGGGACGCACCTCAACGTCTCCAGTTTGTGCAGTAATGGCTCGAGAGTCAATACGTACAAGAGGGACGAGAGGGGACATCCTTGGCGGACCGAGCGCATGATGTTGAACGGTTCCGAAAGGTGACCGTTCACTCTCACCACAGAGCAGATATCGCTGTGCATGGCAGCGATCCAGCCTCTGAAGACGGGCCCAAAGCCAGCCGCTCTCAGGACTGCCGCTAGGTAACGATGGTCGACCCTATCGAAAGCTTTCGACTGATCTAAATTGATCAAGGACCCACCCGTGCCAGATTCCCTAGCTACCCTCTCTACGATGTATCGCATGAGATGGAGGTTGTCGTGGATGGATCTGTCGGGAATGGCGCATGTCTGCGCCTCTCCCACCAGACCACCAACGACAAGCGCCAACCTCTTTGCTAACACCTTGGCCAAAATCTTGAACTCTGTGTTTAGCAGTTATGGGCCTGAAATTATCTATGTTATCCCCCTTGTTCGGATCCTTTCTCAGCAGGGCCACCGCTCCTCGGCTCACAGAGCTGGGAATTCTCCCGTTCTGTTGCCAGTTGCAGTAGACGTCCGCCAAGAGTCCTCCGAACAAGTCTGGCCTCTACGTAAAGTTCATAGGGCAGACCATCCAAACCAGGCGATTTACCCCTTGTGCAGCCAGTCATTGCCTCCCGTACTTCAGCGGCTGTTATCGGCTTTTCGCAACACTCCGCCTCAGTGGCCGAGAGCCGCGGCAGTCCGTCGAGGTAGACACTAAAGTCCATCCCTCGATTCGGCCCGCCGCTGCCCCCGAACAGCTGTGCGAAGTGTCGCTGAAAAGCTTCACACATTTGCCAGGTATCGAGTAGCATGCGCCCGTCATGGTCCACCAAAGATCGGATCGTGGCTTTGTTGCCACGACGCGCCTCCGCCACTCGAGCCCATTGAACGGCTTTCGTCCCCTCGTGTCTGAGAGCACGCACCCTAGCTCTGAGAACGCAGCCTTCGTGCTTTGCATTGAAGAATTGGTCAAGGGCCAATTTCGCCGCAAGTGTGTCGGTCGCGATACCTTTGTTAAGCGCCTCGTCTAATTTTCTAACTAATTCTCCCTCTGCTCTATTTTTCTCTATTGCTAAAGCCTTATTAAACCTAATGGACTCTATTCTAATCGCTCTTTTCAGAGCAAACCACCACTTGTTGTTGACGATGGCCCCCGTCAACGCCCGCTTAACTAGTTCGCTAATTCGGTCTCTGTAGGCCTTGCGCGTTGGTAAGGATGCGTTTAGCTACCAGTAGCCGGATCCTCGTCTATGAAGCCTATCTAAATCAAGCACACAGATCACGAATTTGTGGTCCGTGTAGCTGACTATTTTGAATTGTGGACAGCCTATGCTAGACCTATCTATTTCCCTACAAAATACTCTATCTAGATATGATCTGGATGACCCTATGCGATTTGTTTAAGTCCACATTGGCCCATTCGGGAAATCCAATCGGTACCTGACAGACAGTTCAAAACGCCTGAGCAGGTTGATGAGGCTCTTGCACCCTCCTCCCCTATCCGCTAATCCCACACAATCCCAGCGTGCATCTAAGATCCCGTTCCAGTCGCCCACTAACACTAAAGAGCGGGACGTTCCAAGAAAGGTCTCCAGACGCCGGAATAAATCAGGCCGCCCTGCTCCTGTCACGGCATAGACGGAATTTTTGTTTCAGTGTCGTGTACGTTTTCTGTGTGATGCGAGTGATTTGTATGTGTGGAGGTGGTGTGAACTTTTGTGTTGTTGTGTAGTCTTTTTCTGTGATGCTGGTGTTGTGTTGGATGTAGTGTAATAATTGGTTGTTCAAATTTATTGCTGTGTAGTGTGTATCGTTTTGGTTGTTTTGTTTTGTTTGCATTTGTTGTGGGCTTGTTTCTGTTTCGCTTTCTGGTGACTTTTGTGGTGTTGGTGATGGTGGTGTTGGGGGGGGGGGGGTTAATGATGGTGATGGTGTTGGTGTTTGGGGTGATGGGGTTGGTGATGCTGGTGTGGATGGTGGCATAGCTGTCCTAACCTTTTTGTTTGATAGTTTATTTGTTTCCCTCTGTATTTTGTTTTTGGAGGGGGAAGGAAGGGGATTTTTTCTTTTTTGGTTTCTTTTTCTTTTTTTCTTTTTTTCAGATACCGTTTCCCACTCCTCGTCGTCACAATCTGTCTCCAGTTGCGATAGGTCGGGGAGTGGAAAATCCTCCACAGGCGTTGGTTTTGGTTGTGGCGTGGTTGTGACCCATCTTTCTTTACCATTTTTTTGGCTTCTTCTAATTCCTCCTGAGTTACCTGGAATGCTTCGCACGTTTTCGCTACTCTGGCAAAAGACCGGGTTTTCTTATTCTCATTGTTGCTGTTGTTGTTATCGTTATTTTTGTTATTGTTAATTTTAGTTTCAGTGGTGGTGGTGGCGTCAGTGGTGTTCGGTGTGGAAGAGTTCATTTTGGCTGAATTCGTTTCGATATCACGAGATAATTTTTTTTTTTTTTTGCTTCTGCAGCTTTATAAATAAATATTGACATACCCTTAAAGAATACAACCATTACTGTAATGGTTGCATCCTTTAAGGGTATGTCAATATTTATTTATAAAGCTGCTGAAACAAAAGAAAAACATAAATTATCTCGTGATATCGAAACGAATTCAGCCAAAATGAACTGTAATGGATGCATTCTTTAAGGGTATGTCAATATTTATTTATAAAGCTGCTCTATATTATATTTTATCTGATGAAAGCGCACCATAATTTAACTTGGTGTCCTTGAAATATGTATAATGAAATAAATATGGTTTTATAAATATAGTTTCCATTTGTTAATGTATTTTTCCTCCAAATATTTGTTGAGTGCTTTATATCAATTATAAAAATATTTTCTTGTTGTATCCCAACAATTTAAATAGAACTTTTACATATATATATATATATATATATATATATATATATATATATATATATATATGTTTATATGTTTATTTAGAAATGAACAAATGTATAGAATAAAGAGTTTTTTTTTTAAATCTAATAATAAAAATAAAAAAGATAAAAATAAAAATAAAATAAAAAGGGTAGTAGGTAGTGGGAAGAAAGAAAAAAAATGTAATAGAAATAACGAAGGGAGAAAGAATGGGAGAAGCTTTATACTGTCGGTTGGGTTGCGCACATTTGTCTAGAATTTTCGGCTGCTCCTTCCATATTTTTTCGATGTTTTTTCACCGTTGTGTGTAGGTAATTATAAGTATCCGTATTCATCTAAATATGTGCAACTATGTCCCTACTTTTGATTGTTCGATCTTTCATAGTTTGGTATACATACATACATATATATATATATATATATATATATATATATATATATATATATAAATATATATATATATATATATATATATATATATATATATATATATATATATATATATATATATATATATATATATATATATATATACTTCTGCGTTCACAGATTGATTATTTTAGTTTCAGAAGATCCCGTTAAGGGTGAAAGCAGCGATTCTTTGCTTAAACTTTAATCTGTTATTTTAATAAATATATATATATATATATATATATATATATATATATATATATATATATATATATATATATATATATAATCAAGGTTTAGCAAATAAGAAAAAGTTTCAAAATAAATTTTTAAAAATTCACTGTACTCACTATGGTTACCTTTACCGAATCGGTTTCGAGTCTCAAAAATAAATGGACAGTTCTTGCGCCCTTCCATTGAAAAGATAAACTCTCGTCAGAAGGTTCTTTTCACTTGGAGAATATAAAATTCTCGAGTCCAAATTATGAACTGGCGCTATTCAAAATTGTTCCCGAGATGAGAATGAATGATGTAGAAGCAATTCTATCCAGTGCCGTGTGTAAAGATAGAAGCAGAGGCAGGGAGGTCAGTCTACTACCACTATAAATAGCAGCAGTCAGAACGACCAAATTTTATCTCGACCAAGAGGAGTATAATAATAATAAAGTATATATCCCTACACGCAAAAAGTGTCTAGGGACACATGTATTGTCCAACCATATGCCAACGTGGTTCAATGGCAGGTTAATAAATTAACGAGCCAGAACATATATAATCAAGGTTTAGCAAATAGGAATCGTTTCAAAATAAATTTTTAAAAATTCACTGTACTCACTATGGTTACTCTCTCTCTCTCTCTCTCTCTCTCTCTCTCTCTCTCTCTCTCTCTCTCTCTCTCTCTCTATATATATATATATATATATATATATATATATATATATATATATATATATATATATATATATATATATATTTATATATATATATATATATACATATATATATATATATATATATATATATATATATATATATATATATATATATACAGTATTTTCCGTTGTGTTGTAATATAAATATTACACACAGTAGATTATCAGCTCACGTAGAGTTTGCTCGACGGTTCCAGTTGTAGTTCCAAAAGTAATCCGGAGAAAAATAGAAAGATTTGAATGGATACAGTTTAGTTGAAAGGAATTTATTGACACGTGTTTCTATAACAGTTACATAACCTAAAACAGCTATCTACAAACTTTTAGTTATGCAGACATTCAATATTTCAATGTTATTATTTACTGTCATTTCATCAGATGAAATGACAGTAAATAATAACATTGAAATATTGAATGTCTGCATAACTAAAAGTTTGTAGATAGCTGTTTTAGGTTATGTAACTGTTATAGAAACACGTGTCAATAAATTCCTTTCAACTAAACTGTATCCATTCAAATCTTTCTATATATATATATATATATATATATATATAAATATATATATATATATATATATATATATATATATATATATATATATATATATATATATATATATATATAGAGAGAGAGAGAGAGAGAGAGAGAGAGACCTTGTTGATGTCTAAATTCCAATGAAAGAGTTTTATTTCAATGCTAGACACCGGCTCTCTCTCTCTATTGGGGAACATTTATAAAATAATGAAACCAGAAGAAAATACATACATACATTCATACATACACACACATACATACACACACATGTACACACACATGCATACACACACACACATGCACATATATAATGTATTACATTAAAATAAATCTGATTTGTTGTAGATGATCATATATTCGATTTTGTAGAAGCTTTTTCAAACGAATTCATTTGAAAAAGCTCCTACAGAGTGAAACATATGACTATCAGTAACGAATCACATTTATTTTAATGTAATATATTAGATGAAAATATTATTCGCGACATATAACCTCGTCTTGTGTTTTTAATTGAAAGTGGCTTTTAGTTCATAACTCGACTTTCAAATAAATACACACGCTGCATACACACAGGTTTAAGTGTATATCTTTAATAAAGAGGTAGACTTTACTTCTATTCTTCTTATCTTTACCATTGTTCTCGTGTTGTTTATTTGTTTCTTTACCTTCTAGCAGAATCTCATTTTTCACACAATGCTCTTATGTTTATTCCTTAAAAAAAAATTTTGTATTCATAAATTCTATATTTTCTTGTATCACACCTTGTTATTTATCACGTTACTTTTGTCAGTTACATTATAGCTTTGTAACGAAATAATACATGGCAATCGAGTTTAGGAAGTTTCTTTCTAGTCATTTCACCTAATAAATAACAACCAACATTTATATTCACGAACTAGTTACCATTTTGAAAATGGAAGATACTATATTGTTTCTACTTTTGACACAAGGCCAGCAATTACTGGTAATTTATTTTATCGACCCTGTAAGGATGAAAGGCAAAGTTAACCTCGGCGGGATTTGAACTCAGAATGGAAAGGGCCGTAACTCTTTGCGTCAAAGCATGGCGTCCGACCATCTACCGATACTGCCAATGATACTATATTGTCATTTGACTTGTTCAACATAGCAGTCCAACTCTACTTAAGCTGGCACAGATCCTCATACATGCTGGTTGTTTTATCTCTGACCACACGCCAACATCTTTCTGACCACAAACTAAGCTATGGCTGTCAGATATCTGAATCCATTCTTTCTCCCTCTTTCTCTGACAACATTTCAAACACACCTTTATCCTCTTTCTATTTATTCTACTATTATTACAATAATCTCGGCTCATTAGAATCGTCAAGTATCACGCCACCATGTATGTACTCATAACTCATTCGCTTCTCCTCATATTTTCTCCACAGGTTCTGAAATAAACCCTACTACGTCCCCCTTGCCAGAACATCATCTGTCTAGAATGCCATTCCTGTCCGTCCTATTCTTGTTACTCTAAACCTACTTCCATTTTTGTCTCTTTCTTGTAACCCTAAACCTCCTTTCCTTCCTGTCCTATTCTTGTAACCCTAAACCCTCTTCCCTTTTTGTCTCTTTCTTGTAACCCTAACCCTCCTTCCCTTTTTGTCTCTTTCTTGTAACCCTAAACCTCCTTCCCTTTTTGTCTCTTTCTTGTAACCCTAAACCTCCTTCCCCTTTTGTCTCTTTCTTGTAACACTAAACCTTTTTACCTTTTTGTCTCTTTCTTGTAACACTAAACCTCTTTACCTTTTTGTTTCTTTCTTGTAACCCTAAACCTCCTTCCCTTTTTGTCTCTTTCTTGTAACCCTAAACCTCCTTCCCTTTTTGTCTCTTTCTTGTAACCCTAAACCTCCTTCCCTTTTTGTATCTTTCTTGTAACCCTAAACCTCCTTCCCTTTTTGTCTCTTCCTTGTAACCCTAAACCCCCTTCCCTTTTTGTCTCGTTCTTGTAACACTAAACCTCTCTACCTTTTTGTCTCTTTCTTGTAACACTAAACCTTCCCTTTTTGTCTCTTTCTTGTAACCCTAAACCTCCTTTCCTTTTTGTCTCTTTCTTGTAGCACTAAACCTCTTTACCTTTTTGTTTCTTTCTTGTAACACTAAACCTCCTTCCCTTTTTGTCTCTTTCTTGTAACACTAAACCTCCTTCCCTTTTTGTCTCTTTCTTGTAACCCTAAACCTCCTTCCCTTTTTGTCTCTTTCTTGTAACCCTAAACCTCCTTCCCTTTTTGTCTCTTTCTTGTAACACTAAACCTCTTTACCTTTTTGTCTCTTTCTCGTAACACTAAACCTCCTTCCCTTTTTGTCTCTTTCTTGTAACCCTAAACCTCCTTCCCTTTTTGTCTTTTTCTTGTAGCACTAAACCTCTTTACCTTTTTGTTTCTTTCTTGTAACACTAAACCTCCTTCCCTTTTTGTCTCTTTCTTGTAACACTAAACCTCCTTCCCTTTTTGTCTCTTTCTTGTAACACTAAACCTCCTTCCCTTTTTGTCTCTTTCTTGTAACCCTAAACCCCCTTCCCTTTTTGTCTCTTTCTTGTAACACTAAACCTCCTTTCCTTTTTGTTTCTTTCTTGTAATCCTAAACCTCCTTCCCTTTTTGTCTCTTTCTTGTAACACTAAACCTCCTTCCCTTTTTGTCTAAACCTCCTTCCCTTTTTGTTTCTTTCTTGTAACCCTAAACCTCCTTCCCTTTTTGTCTCTTTCTTGTAACCCTAAACCTCCTTCCCTTTTTGTCTCTTTCTTGTAACACTATACCTCCTTCCCTTTTTGTTTCTTTCTTGTAACCCTAAACCTCCTTCCCTTTTTGTCTCTTTCTTGTAACACTAAACCTCCTTCCCTTTTTGTCTCTTTCTTGTAACACTAAACCTCCTTCCCTTTTTGTTTCTTTCTTGTAACACTAAACCTCCTTCCTTTTTTGTCTCTTTCTTGTAGCACTAAACCGCCTTCCCTTTCTGTCTTTTTCTTGTAGTCCTAAACGTCCTTCCCCTTTTGTCTTTTTCTTGTAGCCCTAAACCTCCTTCCCTTTTTGTCTCTTTCTTGTAACCCTAAACATCCTTCCCTTTTGTCTTTTTCTTGTAACCCTAAACCTCCTTCCCTTTTTGTCTCTTTCTTGTAACCCTAAACCTCCTTCCCTTTTTGTCTCTTTCTTGTAACCCTAAACCTCCTTCCCTTTTTGTCTCTTTCTTGTAACCCTAAACCTCCTTCCCTTTTTGTCTCTTTCTTGTAACCCTAAACCTCCTTCCCTTTTCGTCTCTTTCTTGTAACACTAAACCTCTTTACCTTTTTGTTTCTTTCTTGTAACCCTAAACCTCCTTCCCTTTTTGTCTCTTTCTTGTAACCCTAAACCTTCTTCCCTTTTTGTCTCTTTCTTGTAACCCTAAACCTCCTTCCCTTTTTGTCTTTTTCTTGTAGCCCTAAACCTCCTTTCTTGTAGCCCTAACCCTCTTTCCCTTTTTGTCTCTTTCTTGTAACCCTAACCCTCCTTCCCTTTTTGTCTCTTTCTTGTAACCCTAACCCTCTTTCCCTTCCTGTCTCTTTCTTGTAACTCTTTCTTTTCAGAGCTGGGATACCTTTCATCCTATGTCTGTTAAACCTTAACTGACTTGCAGCTATCCAACAATAGCAATAAAAGAGTGTATCATAGCAACAATTTATTTTTACAAGGCATATTAGAAAGATTTGAGGAGGAGAAGAGTCATCTTAGAGTTACATGACAATCTCAGAGTTGATTTATTATTGAGAGGTTAGTATTATATAAACCATATAAAAATATTATATTTATCAAGAATACTGGGAGATATAGGCCTTATCCAACTAGAAAGCTATTACAAAATATCCCCTGCAGGACTACAAAAATATCCAGTAAAGAATAATTGAAAACATACAAATAACTTAAGACCTGCTTTCTGTCTTCAAGGAACTAGCAAATATAAAAGAGAGGCTGAAATAACAGAGTTTTCTGTAAAAAAAAGGTATTAAAACGGATTAAAATTTACCACACAAAACAAATAGGAAAAACATACTGGCAAAGGGCTGAGAAGATGAAGAAAATGAAGTCAAGAAGGAAGAGAAGAAAATGAGTATACAGACAATAAACTACCTGATGCAGGTGACATTACTTGCGGCGTCTCTGCATTTATTTTGAATGCGTTTGACTTCGATTTCGATGTATCCTCTTTTCACATTGTGGGGAATGGCAGATTCATAGTGAAAGAAAACCTTCCTATAAGCCGCTTTGTTGTAGATGTCGGTGTTGATTTCGCCACTTTCCGTGATGTTCAGTCGAATGACGAGAAAAGCGAGGAATTTGGTATTAGAATTTGATATGTTCGTCCGTGTTGCTGAATGACTCGAATATACTGTTGAGAAGACAGGGGGATAAGGATACGATCCACGTGCAATGATTGCTACATTGGCAGCACAGTTTGATATCTGCACATCAGAATTAAGGAACACGTCACCACTAATTCCATGTCGTTCCGAAAACGCAACCTTAAATGCAGAAGCAAAGATAAGAGCCTCACAGTCACGATACTAGCCACAGAACGCAACATAGGCACCTTGAGGATCAAGAAGCCATTTTGCTAAAGCAACTGAAATTGCCCATGAATAATTGATTGGAAAGGAACGAGGGTCAATGGCTAATTTTACTCGGATACCCAAATCAGAATAAATAATAAATCTAATAAGCAAACTACATAACAATGAAGACATCGAAAGGTCAACTAGCTGATTATCGCCATTATTCAGTCTGCCATATTTAATAACATTATGCAATGCTTGTAAACTTGCTATCGCTGATTTTTAACTTTAGTTTTTCTTAACACAACGGCTTAAAATAAATACTACACGAAACACAGGCATAAAACTGTCCTCTCCGACATTCCTCGAAATTCCCAATGGATCCCTTGAAAACGAATGGTACATTCTAAAATATATTGCAGCTAATAAGTATTTCCTAGCTAACATTATCTTTAGCACTTGTTTTCCTTCTTCTTCTCCATTCAGATAACTCGCCAAAACCGTCGTAATTGTGTTCTTTCAAGCAGAACATCTTTTTAACTCCTGACTCTCCACATGATGCCTTTGACACTAATAACAATTATGTACCCTAAATGTTCTAAATGACTAGGATTTTAGTTACATGTTTCAACATTCTTTATGTTCCGATGAATCCAGACTTCCCTCTGGAAGAAACAATTGTCAGCAAACAAATGTTCTAAACTAAAATTTGATCGTTTTAATACTTTGTATCTCGGCTCTGTAAAACACTTGAAAATATGCATTGAGCCTTTTGTCATACCGGTAACCGGTTAGTACTTAGTACTACCCTACATATTTATAGTTATATCAAACATATATAAATATAAATATTCTTATTACTATATATATATATATATATAGTAATATATATATATATATATATATATATATATATATATATATATATATATATATATATATATATATATATATATATATATATATATATATATATATATATATTTATATATATATATATATATATATATATATATATATATATATATATATATATATATATATATATATATATATATATATATATATATAAGCAAGATGTATGGTAGGTCGTATGTGAATCGCGATGATCACGTCTGACCTACCAAATATGTGACGGTAGCTAGTTAAGCTCTATGCGTGTAAGCAGAGCAGAAATATTAGTGAAAAAGAACAAAGGAACTATTATGACATTATAACAAGTTTATTGCCGACAGCCGTGATCTTGCAATCACATGTTATATGCCTTGAAAAGTCCCACCATATGGTCGGACGAAACGGCTGTCGGCAATAAACTTGTTATAATGCCATAATAGTTCCTTTGTTCTTTTTCACTAATATATATATATATATATATATATATATATATATATATATATACACACACAGCTTATATACGGAGAGAGTTTATTGGCATAAGTTTTATATATATATATGCATATATATATATATATATATATTTATATATATATATATATATATATATATAGTTGTGTATAATGGTATCTATGCTGCTTCCATAGGCGGTATGCCAAAATTAGCACTCGATATTCAGCAGAGTAGGGTGTAGATAGTATAAAGAAAACGAAAAATCAGTGGTGCATCTGGATTTAATTTATTGCGTGTTACAATTGTTTCGCCGGCAGGTAGCTCGAGACATGGTCCTTGTATGGATCTGGCTGATTCTACTTCTGCGGATTCTTTCAGACACGGGTGTTTCGTCTGGAGCAAATTTTATTATAAATTTTATGATAAAATTTGCTCCAGACGAAACACCCGTGTCTGAAAGAATCCGCAGAAGTAGAATCAGCCAGATTTATACAAAGATCATGTCTCGAGCCACCTGCCGGCGAAACAATTGGAACACGCAATAAATTAAGTCCAGATGCATCATTGATTTTTCGTTTTCTTTATACTATATATATATATATATATAAATATATATAATTATGTAATAAACAACACAAAACAATTATTCCATTTACCACAGGTTTCACGAAGACAAGCGAGCTCAACAGAGACGTCTGAAATCGTTCATCAGAAGTTTAAATTTTCATTTTGATGAACGATTTCAGACGTCTCTGTTGAGCTCGCCTGTTTTCGTGAAACCTTTGGTAAATGGAATAATTGTT
Source organism: Eledone cirrhosa (assembly GCA_964016885.1). Taxonomy (NCBI): domain Eukaryota; kingdom Metazoa; phylum Mollusca; class Cephalopoda; order Octopoda; family Eledonidae; genus Eledone; species Eledone cirrhosa. Next base: position 86,726,515 of record OZ024740.1, on the reverse strand, counting down.
TTGTGTTGTTTATTACATAATTAAATAGCAATGTAGCATACAGAGAACACTCTCCCTTCCTTTACTCTTCCTAAGTAAATACTTCATGTATATATATATATATATATATTATTAAAATAACAGATTAAAGTTTATTACTATATATATATAACGAAGGAAATGTGGTAAGGAACCAGGTGGACCATAACGCACCAAAGTACTCAATACTTAGGGTAGTAGAGTGGGTAATAGGAACGAGTAGGACCCCGACGGCTGAGCTCAAGCCGTTTCGACGGCTAATTCTGGACTCTGAGTCCAGAATTAGCCGTCGAAACGGCTTGAGCTCAGCCGTCGGGATCCTACTCGTTCCTATATATATATATATATATATATATATATATATATATATATATATATATAGGAACGAGTAGGATCCCGACGGCTGAGCTCAAGCCGTTTCGACGGCTAATTCTGGACTCAGAGTCCAGAAATACTCTGAGTCCGGAAATAGCCGTCGAAACGGCTTCAGCTCTACCGTCGGGGTCTTGAACTTTTTCGTATTACCCACTCTACTACCCTAAGTATTGAGTTCTCTGGTGCGTTATGGTCCATCTGGTTTCATACCATACTTCCTTTGTTATATATAAATATATATATATATATATATATATATATATATATATATATATATATATATATATATATATATATATATACAGTATTTTCCGTAGTGTTGTAATATGAATATTACACACAGTAGATGGACAGCTCACGTAGAGTTTGCTCGACGGTTCCAGTTGTAGTTTCAAAAGTAATCCGGAGAAAATAGAAGGATGTAAATGGATACAGTTCAGTTAAAAGGAATTTATTGACACGTGTTTCAATAACAGTTACATAACCTGAAAACAGCTGCTATCTACAAAGTATTAGTTATGCAGACATTCAATATTTCAATGTTATTATCAACTGCCATTTCATCAGATTCTGATGAAATGACAGTTGATAATAACATTGAAATATTGAATGTCTGCATAACTAATACTTTGTAGATAGCAGCTGTTTTCAGGTTATGTAACTGTTATTGAAACACGTGTCAATAAATTCCTTTTAACTGAACTGTATCCATTTAAATCCTTATATATATATATATATATATATATATATATATATATATATATATATATATATATATATATAAAACTTATGCCAACACACTCTATTTAGGAGTGTATAAGCCAGGCAGACTAAAATAAGTTAGTCTCATACATGTAAACGTTTTTGAAACCATGGTAGGGAGCTACCATGGTTTCAAAAACAAAAGAAACAATAGCAGCCATTTCAAATAATTGGAATCTCCAATATTGGAAGAACTTATAATGCATAGACGATTGTCCTCCTTGCTTCTGCTGGACATCACCAGAGGACGTTAGCCCCAGTGTTTGCATAGCTACGGCTTCCTAAAACTGAGTTTCTTTAGAAATACGGAATTTCTGTATAAAGCTATATATAATGCTATGCTTGAAGCGAAATCTTATTTCTATTATATATATATATATATATATATATATATATATATATATATATATATATATATATATATATAGATAGATAGATATATATATTTATATAGATATATGACATAAATCTGGAATTAACTGTCTATCGTGTTTTGTATTCAACTTGCTATCACCACAATGTCTCCTTATTCTCATTCATGAAATAAGACTCTTCTACCAGGCTCTCGTTGCTAATTCGGACAGAAATGATGTTCTAGTTCTACTGACATTTAGTTTCTTGTTGGGAGGAATATCCTCAAGCCTTTAGTCTGATCTCAATTTTGTCGTTTTTTTTTTTTTTTTTTTTTTTTTTTGCTGTCACCATTGTTGTTCTACATTTCTTCTATCTTCAATTTTCTTAATTTCCGCTGGATGTCCTAGTTGTTATGGAGAACTCGGCTTCTGGCGCCTTAACTTTCCCGACTCTCATGATGGCGGTATATTTGCGAATATATGACCAAAGGAATATGTGACCAAAAAATCGATGGCAAAATGGGTTTATATTCGCGGTCAATATTTTAACGATTTTCACCAACTTAAATTCTACGTAGATAAGGTGCAAAAATATCTGGAGTGGTTATTTTACAATGAAGCTGTTTTTCTATATTTCCCAGGAGATTTATTTATGCATTGTCGTGAAAACGTTCCCACAAAGTTTGAAAATTAGTGAGCAGAATTCAATATGAATGTAGACCAAAATATTATCTTTCAGCCTCACCAGTAAAGTATTGAAATCTATCAACTCAGGTTAAGGATCAGAACCGGCGGTTCGGTGAATAAAGCAACAGCAGCTATGTTATTGTCAACGCTGTTGCTCCTATCTGTCATCGCCATTTTTTCTTTTTCAATTTTACTCTTCTTCTGGTAAAACGCCACCCTTCCCCCACCCCTACACGGGTGACCTTTAATTCCTAATGTTTATCATCTGGGCCTTCGTTTTGCAGCTGCAGTTTGATTGCTTCCATCTACGAAGGTTACCAGGACCTAAAGATCTATGGAGATTACACCCAATCACATATTGTCGTGGGTTAGTGCTTAAGGTTAGCGTTAAAGATATGGTGAATGGTAAGGTGGGGGTTAGCATCAGATAATATTTGTTTCAATTTAAAATATAAGGTAATAATGATGAAGCACCCAACTCTCTATTATCTACAACGTTAGCAAAAAATAAAAAAAAAAATTAAATGTTGCTGTTGTTGCCGTTCTTATTGTTTAGCTGTTATTGTTGATTTATATTCTTCCATTTAAGCTAACGTTTTCCACACCATGTTTTGTTGTTATATCTTCCATTGTGTTTATATGTGAAACTGTCTGGTTAATTTTCACATTCTCTATTGTTGTTTTGTTGGTTTCCTCTTTTATTTTTAGTTTTCGTATTTCAAAATAATTAAACGGAATGTTTATTTATGTACTTGAGACTATTACTACTATGACTGCGGTGAGCACCTCTTCCTGCTACTTCTGAATACATTTTGAACTACAAATAATAATAATAGTGATAATACAAATATACACACGATAAAAATCAATGTTTTGACGAACCTTTTATTTTGTTTTCGCCTCGGGGTAATGGGGTGATTGAAATATTACGAAGCTTTTTGTTGATAAACGAAAATGCTCTTTTCCTGGAAAGCAATCGTCTAAGAAACTATCCTCTATGCGAAGCTCTGTAAACGCCTGTGTCCATGGCAGACAACTTTATTATAATGACTTTTTAATAATAATGACTTTTACTTTGGTACAAAGGCCAAAAAGTACTTGACTGGTACTTACATTATTGACCCTGGTTATGAGTAGAGTATAAACGAAAGAAACTGAATAAATACTATAGAGCACTAAGGCTATTAATCTTTCATTTCCTGCCGACACTCCACATTCAATAACAATAACAACAATATCAATAACAAAATGATTAGAAAAGCAATGATGATGGTGATGATGATAATGCTGATTGTGTTAATGATGTTGTTGATGATTATGGTGATTATTGAAAAAAAAATGTTTTTATCACACATACGCACACAAAATGATAATAGTAATTAAATGTTATTGTTTGTTTAAACTGAGATTGAATGATAAATATTTGTTTATCTTTTTTAAAACAAAGTAAAACATTTTCATACAAAGATTACTCATGTGGGATGGAGAAAGAGAGGATGAAGGAAAAGAATGAGAGAGAGAAAGAAGGGAATAGAGAGAGATAAGAATGAAAGAGAGAAAGAAAGGGATAGAGAGAGATAAGAATGAGAGAGAGAAAGAAAGGGATAGAGAGAGATAAGAATGAGAGAGAGAGAGAATAAAGACGTGAGTATCACTACCACAAACACTACATAATCCAGGGTTAACGAACAATGAAATCTAATTTAATGCTTGAATTCATAGATCAGCGATTTTCAAAACTTCTCAATCCATAACACATTGAATATGGCGATAAAAGTGCTACATCATTAGCTTTTTAAAGGTTTTATTATATATTTTAAATAATGAGAATAAAAATTGTTTTAAAACAGAGATGGGCATACGTATTGCACTTTGCAACAAAGAATTACATTCGTGCCGGAGCGGTGCATCAAAAGCACTCATATACATATATTATTTCGATATCCTCGAGTTTACCAACACGTCTCAAAACGATTGCCATCCGTTTATTGACTACGTGATACACCAAATGTGCCGCGGCACTGTAGCTGAAAATATCTGAAATAAATCATATAGTAAGCTACATATACTTATTTACTTGGTACTTAGTTCCTCCGGTTCAATGCTCCTGTATGTCAGGCAGCCAGAAGTCACCAAACACTTCTCTTCTCACGCGATATTCAACTGCTTTACATCCTCTTTGAAGATATCCTGACATGTCTTCTTTGGTCTTCTCCTTTTCCTTATACCATCTGGTGATACTAATATCACCACAGTTTTGAATATTTGTCACCTTTGGTATTCAGAATACATATTCAGTAATTCTTATTCTTTGCACTTCAACACTTTCGTTCAATTTAGACAATTTGATTCTCCTCGGGCAAACCACCCTGATGTGATCTTAGGTATTCCACGCAAACACCATTGATGGAATAAATCCAGCTTCCGAATGATCTTGGCTGTTAATCATCTACGTTTCACCTGCATAGATTGCCATTTGCAGGATTTTCATGCAGATGACAACAGGTATCATTGTTGTGACAACACTATTAGGAGTGACAACAGTACCAATCTTGAAGTACTCTATATTGCTGTTTTCCATTCTTACACAACGGCTTGAGGTGTTGTACATGCTCCTGAGGATGGTGATGACTTTGTCTGAAACACCATACCTTTTAGCTATGCACCATAACGCCCCTCTATATACATTGTCGAATGTTTTCTTCATATTTACAAAATTGATGACAAATTGAATTTTACATACTGTTTTATGATGTTCCGTCACACAAATATTTCTTCCGTGCATAATTATTCTTGCTTGCTCTTTTCTAAAAGCATCGTTCAATGCAACATTCAACCGTTGCGTCAGAATTTATGAGAGAATTGTTCCTGGTACTGATAGCCAGATTGTTTTTGTCTCCAGTTGCTACTGTCATTAACATTTTCCTTCTTTGTTATCTAATAGTGGCATCCTTAGTCTATTTTTCTAGAACTGTTTTACTTTACCAATATTTTTACACTAAGATATTCCCTGCATTTTAATTGATTTAGTAGAAATCTGGTAATTCCTGGCGCCATTTTGTTCTTCCTTCGCTTCAGAGACCGAATGAATTAATCTTTACTAATAGGGTCAATTGTGATGTTTAACTCCAACACCATCTGGTCAATGACTGCGAGGGTGTTTGTTGGATCTGGTTAATTCAGCATTTCCCTGAAACATTCTACCATCTGTGAGTATAATTTCAACATTCGTATCCTTTATCAGCACAGCCCACATTCTCTCTAACCGTTATGCGCACAGCGTCCTGGTGTCATTTCTGGTTGCCGTTTCCTGTGGATTTTGTCACAGATAGATCTGTTAGAGATCGTATATGTTTGCACTTCCCTGACGAAACTGTCAAATGGCAAGTGCCAACCTCTTTGCTGTACCTATTGCCGGCACCTTAATATCTTCATATATTAAAGTTATGAGCAGGAAATCATCCATTAAGGTTATCTTGTTCACATCTTTCCTTAACAGCACTACCACTCTTTAGCTCACAGAACTGGGAATTTCTTTATTCTGCTGCCAGTTGTTGTGGGTATGGAATCGGAAAGAGAGCGGGTCTTTCTTCATCTATCCACTGCTTTTGTTTGAAGGTTGGCTGGCACTGCTTATGTGGATCTGGATCTTTCCCCTTATATCGTTACTAACAACTGTGTACCGTTTGGCAATTCAGTCAGATCAGAAATTCTCTTGAACATTTATTGAGCGTTTATTAATGTTAAGATCAAGAGCCTTATTCCAAACCCAGTTCAGTTCTTCTATCATGAATTGTTTATCTCTAGCAGATCTTTATCTCTGGCAGTATATCCGTCAACCATAGCTTTGTCACATGATGGAATATGCTGGTCGGTATGAAGGTCGAATTCTTTATTCTTCATGAGGGTGATAGAGTAAGCTCTCACTTCAATCTCTAAATGTTTACTTAATACTTCTGAATTACCTTCTCAAGAGTTGGTGGTACTTTAATATTATTTGTTGTTCTTGGTGGTGGTGTGTGTGGGGGTGGGGGGTGGCATCAATTTTTTCTGCTGTTACAGCTACTTAAAGTGGGAAAACTCATTAAAGTTTATAAATAAATTTGTATTACTGTAGCTGGCAACATATATGTTGTTTATGTCATCTTTGTTGCAGTTACCGCTTTGTGTATTGACTTGCATGTCTTCAAAGGGACAAGTTATTCTCGCGTTGACGGTGCCAGCCTTGGTAAAGCTGCTAAGTGAAAGTTTTGAGCAACCAAGACACAGAGTAGGAAGGAGGAGACGAGGAATTTGAGGGAGGAGGCGAGGAAGGTTGATTTAAACGAAATGTCGACGGTGTCAAAGAGTTATGCAAGTTAAAGAGGGTAGAAATAATCTCACTTTGCTCTCTAGAACTATAAAAATCCCGTTTGTTGTATCACACTTAAGCCTGAATTCAGTTTGTTACTCAGGGAACACTTTTAAACTATTCTGTTGACGAGGCATAGCAAGAGAATGCAAGTGAGAGTCTTCCAGAGACATCCAAAAGAAATTTGCCACGACTGTTGTATCAGATATTTGTTTTGCCGACCATTATGATAGTGGAATATTTCTAGGAATTAGATATTGTGTTAGCCTTTCAGCAAAGGCAGACGAAATCGAACAATTTTTCCTTGTTTGTAAATTTTGGCAAGAATAGTATCCTCGCTTGGTGACACTTTTTTTTCAATACATTTAATCACAGAAGTCATTTCCTGAGCTGATGAGGGCTTATCCAATTCTAATACAAGAGGAAGAGTTAGGAGTTTGTCGAGTTCGGTTGGGTCATTTGAATTTATGCTGTTCAAAAGTTCTCGAAAATATCCTGCTCATCGACCTAGCAGGATCAAAGATGCTTTTAATTGCACAATAAAACTTATGTTTTGTTTCCTATGACTTTGTAATCCACTATGAGTTTTTAGTAAGACGAGAATATCTATTGAGTCTTTCCTTGTTAAAGACTGAGCTATGTGTTTTAGGAGAAATTT
>OZ024740.1:86684311-86711811 GCA_964016885.1 Eledone cirrhosa | reverse complement strand
TCACCTGGTTTATGGTAAGGGTAATATAGGTTATTGTTGAGATCCAGGGTGACGTCTAGGAAGTTTACTACTTTATGGTTCGGCTCGATGGTGATAGAGAGATCGTTATTTTTAAAGAATCTATGTAATTGTTTTTTTAGCAAATCGATGCCCCGATTAGTGCAATTGTGGACTGCAAACAGGGCGTCATCCCTGTATATTCCGCCTTTCAAGGGTTAGATTTCGGCTCTGATGTTATGTAATAGGTAAATTCCAACTAAATCGGTGATTTGCGCGGAGTCACTTGAGCCCATCGTAATGTCAAAGTTGTCTGTTCTATCTGTTCTAGTCCAGAGTGCTCCGTTGAATTCAATGATAGTCTGCCTAGCCATAAGTTTGATGTTAATCTCATTATTGGTTATGTCCGATTTGTTGCTGGCTAGGGTTAACACAAGACGAACAATCTTATAGGTTTCACGCTTGGGAATGAAGATAAATACATACATACAAACATACATACATACATACATACATACATACATACATACATACATACATACATACATGGTGGCTGCCAACTCGTTTTCGAGTATGGCCACTACTTTATATCCATGTAGGAGAACCCCTACCGATGCGCTGAACGAGTGTGAATTTTGAGTCCAGCCAGCAACTTGAAAACTCTGGTACAAACACTACACCTGTGACAATTATTGACACACAGTGCTGGGCCCATGGTACCATGTGACGACAAGTGCAGAGAGATCTCCAGATATAAAGCAATGCCTGTGCCGTGAAGCTTTTATAGTGAGCAAAGGTACTGCACAAAGCCAGTCCCTTTCTCTTAACCAAGATGATATTTACCAAAAAGAAGAACAAGTCAACATCATTGGATACCATCAGGGTTGCAGGTGTTATATCAGAGTTTTCCTTCTCCTTAACAAAGGCTAAGGGGTCATCTCTCCGGTGATTTTGGATGGCCATTGACTCTTAAGAGCTCCTTTGCCCTTTGACAGGTTTTGTTTTTAGTCCTGCAGGATGTCCAAAGTCACCCTCCTCACCAAGAAAACTTGGTGGGGTTGCCAGTTTAGTCGCCAACGACCCGACCATGAAACAGGTTGTACTGGGATACATGTTACCAGTAGCACCAACTGGTGACCTGACATACATACATACATACATACATACATACATACATACATACATACATACATACATACATACATACATACATACATACATACAGAAAGAAATTAATTCATGTATAAATATCTCTCTTGCTGAACGTATTAAAACGACAATGTTTAATAAAAAAAACCAAATAATGAAATATTACGTGTTATTGACAAATAGGGGATGAATATTTACGACGGATAAAAACACAAAAATTTTGGCAAATCAACGCCTGTTTATATGCCTTATCAACGACAGTGAAGAATTGTCTTGGTGACAGCAGAGATCTTAACAAGAACAGAACATAACCAAAAATACCATCATATATAACTAAAATAGAAAAAAAGATTGCTGACCTACGAAAAACCATAGGATATGTGACAATGCTCCTTACATGCAAAGAAACACCAAAAAAAACCTCACTCCTCACCAACAAAGAGTGAAAAATAAAATAGAGACTATGTTTGGTAACAGTAGAACCAGAACTCTTCAATATAAGCTGATCACCCTCAAACAAGAATTGAGAGCTGTTAGTGAAAAACGCCGATTCCTAATGAAGGTAGATGAGAGGAGAAAGTGCTTAATAAAAGATACAGACGAAACCAAACATCAGTCTATAGAGATATGAAGAACAAAATAATTGTTTCTACTATTGGCACAAGGCCAGCAATTACCCAGTACATTACTGGTACTTTATTTTATCGACCCCGTAAGGATGAAAGGCAAAGTTAACCTCGGCGGGATTTGAACTCAGAATGGCAAGGGCCGTAACTCTATGCGTCAAAGCAAGGCGTCTGACCCTCTACTGATACTGCCAATACACCGCCCTGAAGAACAACATAAGTGTCATTGAGGCCCCATCCCAGAAAGGCATAGATTCCTCTTGGAGCAAAATATGGGGTGAAAAGAAGAATTTCAACCAAGATGCAGTGTGGCTAAGAGAAATCCGAAAGAACTATTGCTCCTACACTACAACAAAAACATGCGAAATAAGTGAGGGTACCCTTGAGACTGTGATAGGAAAACTCCAAGATAAGAAAACACCAGGAAGAGACATGATTCTCGGCTACTGGTACAAAAAACTGATATTCTATCGGAGGTATTACTGACCTCTACCAACAAGTTCTTAAGGGAGATACACTTATACCAGAATGGTTGAAATTAGCACAAACATTACTGGTCCCCAAGAACAAAGACACCCTCTTGGCAAAAAACTACCGACCCATTGCATGCCAGAACCTGATGTATAAGACGTATACAGCCTGCCTGAACCTATTCCTCCAATATGACTGTGAAAAAAATATCATTACAGATGAACAAGCAGCTGGAAAGAAAGGGGTTTGGGAATGTTCTGAACAACTCCTAATCAACAAAACTGCGATGTCAGAGGTGCGACAACTTAGGAGGAATATGGCTACAGTCTGGCTGGACTACAGGAAAGCTTTCGATTCTGTTCCCCACTCTTGGATGATAGAGGCCCTCCGACTTGCTAAAGTCCCAGACATTATTGTCAGAGCCATAGAGAGGCTGTCTTCTTCTTGGGCTACTATCCTAAGGTTAAAGACAGAGAGGGAGGACTCTATTTTCACTGATAAAATAAAATATCGCAGGGGTATATTTCAGGGGGACAGTCTCTCTGTGATATTCATCTTGTCATTAAACCCCTTGTCCTTTCTGCTCAAGAAATGTGAGGGATACATCATTGGCTCACAGGAGGACAGAAATACGAACCTAACCCATAATTTCTTTGTAGACGATCTGAAACTCTATGCCAAGAACACGGGTGGGATGAAGAAAAATCTTGACCAGGTTACAACGTTATCAAAGGATATAGGAATGGAGTTTGGCCAAGATAAATGCTTATACATGACTGTAAATCGGGGAAAAACAACAACCCAATCTAGCAACATTGTCATCAATGGCCTAACTGTTTCACGGATATCTAATGAGGACTGCTACAGGTAACTGGGGATAGATGAGAACATATCCTATAATGGTATTTGTAATATAATGGTATTTGTAACCAGGGACTACTACACCCGATTAAGAAAGATTTGGTCATCGGAACTCTCTGCGCAAAACAAAACAGTGGCTCACAATGCGTTTGCTGTGCTTGTCCTAACACCAACGTTTGGAATACTCAATTGGACGATAGATGAAATCCGAGGAGTTGATGTTGGAACTGGAAAAGTACTAAACAACACCGGAAACGTCCACATCAACAGTGACATAGACCGCCTTTACTTGAAACGTAAGCAGGGAGTCCGAGGCCTAACATCAGTCCCGACAGCATTTGAATGTCGCATCATATCTCTCCGACAACATCTACGAGCCTCGAAGCGTAGGAGCCCGTCTCTCGAGCAAGTCTATCTGCATGAAACAGATAAGATCATGAGAGTTGGGAAGGAACTCCTCGAGAGATATTCCCTGTGTGATAATCAAAAACTCACACCCAGGGAAGTCGCTCAGCAGTATCGCAGTGATTCGATGGATGAGAAACTGCATGCTTATCAGCAAAAATTCATGCATGGATATGTTGCCAGGAAGCTGAGAGTAATATAGAAGTGAGAGTAATATAGATAAGGAAAGTAGTCTATCTTGGACCAACTACCGCTACATTGGCTCCCACTTTGAAGGATACGCCTTTGCAATCCAAGAACAAGAGATTAACACGAAATACCTTATTCACAAAAGAGATAGGGATGCAGGCAAAACACCTAGATGTGATAACAAGTGCAGACTCTGCAGAACTAACATCGAGGATATCACCTATGTCATCAGCAGCTGTCCAAAGATGTCATCGCCGTACTATCTACCTATGAGGCATGATGTAGTGGCCAAAACACTGAACAATGCAGTTCGTAAAAAAGATAGCCCCGATAATAAACACATTAAAAGCTACAGCAATGTGGAAGACATCCATGTACATAATATGGAAGTGTACTGGTGGAATGTTCCAGTAAAAACCCCAATAAAATGCAGGCATAACAGACCAGATATTATGATATGGGACAGGGAGAAGAAATCATGCACAGTAGTGGAAATTAGCTGCCCAGTAGATGCCAATATAATATCAAAGATTTGCGAAAAGGAGAATATTTATGCAGGACTGATGAGAAATCTGCAGATACTCCACCCTGATTACACCTTCAGATTTATGCCTGTGATTATTGGGGCACTGGTGTATGTTAGTAACTGCCTCAATACAAATCTTGAGAAGCTAGGCTTCACAGGAACAGAAAAACTCAACTAAGTAGGAAATTTCAAGTACAATCCATTACTGGAACAATAAAAATATGTAAAACATTCCAAAAGTGTTGCATCTAATAACTGCATATACACATGTACAGATACAAAGCATATACACATGCACACATACAACTCAAAACATACACATCCACACATACAATAACATCCATATCTACACATGCATGCATGCATACATATCTACCTCAGTGATGTGTAAATTCCAATGAGAGAGTCTTGTGTCTATGTTAGAAACCGTCTTTCTCTCTATTGGGAAAAACATTTGTGAAATTATAAAACCAGAAGAACATACATACATACACCAACTATTGGAATTCCCTCATTGGCAAAGCTTTTTCTAACAGTGATCAAGAAGGACATCAACCACATCCATTCACCACTCAGAAGTCTTGCAAAGATTTATTGACACGACCTCTTCTTTCAGGCCAAATCATCAATAAATAAACAAAATGACAGTCGAATATTCAGGAGAAACCCTTGGGATCAGCACCCAGATAGATATAAAGAAATATTTAGCACGTTGGCGTTGATGAGGTTTGAGTCTGACATGTGAGTGTACATCCAGTCATGTCTAAATATTGTTGTTGCTAGTCAGCTTTTAGTCAGCACTGATTAAATATACCTATCATCAAAGGGGCTTAAGAGGTGTTCATCTCATTTTTCTTTTGTGAGGGAAGCAGATTAGTAAAATTTTACCTATATTAATGACAAAATATTTTTGAATATAGAGGATCTACAGGAATTGGAGAATAATGAAATGTATATAATCCATTCATTCGAAATCCATTCCGTAATGATATGCCGTAGGTATACAGCAATGTGTGTTTCTATAGTCAGATAACAAGCTAGCATTTATCTTCTCTCCAGCTATAAAAGGACCCGGGCTACGCTGTAAAGAAGTTCTTCTGATCTTTGATATATTATATTCTGGGTACCTACATACACTGGTCTTCTAGTAACCTGAGTGGCGAGTGAAGTTTAGTGGTCAACCAATCAGCCAACCAACCATGAAACATGTCGCATTGAGTTATATGGTGCTAGTGGCAGATTGAACCTTACCTGACAACAAAACGAATTTTAAAGAAACAGAATTATTGAAGTTAAATTGAAGAGGATTTAGCAATGTTGGCGACGATTCCAGATAAGCCCTTTGATAACTGGAAAGGCTACACTCATTACAATATTTTTACTTTGTTGAGATACAGGCATTCTATTGTTATTGTTTCGAAATTAGTTATTCTACTGTCACCTGGCAGTTTCGTGCTTCCCTTTTTTTCATTTATGAATTTATTTCTATTTATACATTAATGACTCTTGTATAACTAACTTTGTAATAGACATTAATATGATAAATGAAAATATATTCATTCTAGATGACGTATTGAGTAATTAGCCTTAAATTACGGTCTACTCTGTTTCAATCGCAAATATTAATGATTATATAATATTATACTATGTTGTCTATTCTTTAAACTATTATTATTAATCTAATTGTCACTTTAAAAATAAGCTACATGTTTCTAACCATTTTTATAGCACATTCGTTTTTAAAACAAATCATTCGTTCTTTCTATTTATTCATTTAATGTAATCCTTCATATTTCTGTTTTGGAATAATTGTTACTGCTCCATGCCTGACTTAACATATCTACGATCACAGAAACACAGGCATTCCAGATGTGATCATCATGTCATATTTTGTTCAGTCATAATGTCTTTAGATCTACAATACACGTTTGCTAACGTTTTTTTTTTCTGATTATCATTTCTTTTCAGATAAATGATAAGACATCAAGGAAACTCAGCAAATGAAAAGGCACACTATAATTATTGCCTTAAAGGCAGGGCAGAGTGATTTAGAGACTGCTCGTGCCCTGAAAGTTGAACGGTCCTTTGTTATCAAACGTCATAAACAGCAGTAGTGATAGAAAAATTCCTGCTAAGGGTCCTAATATCCCAAGAGCACCCACATTTGTATGAAAGATGCAAATAATTTTCGATAAGAATCTCAGAAAATCAGCTAGTGCCATTGCTAAGGATTTCTAGCTTTCAAGGCACACTATACGAAGAATTGTGCAGGAGAACCTTCGATACAATTCATATGTGATGCGGAGAGCTCAATTCATATCTGCAAAGAAAAAAAGATAACCGTTTGAACGGCGCCTTGCGTACTGTTGAGCAGTTTGAAACATCTAGAGCCTGGAATGCTTTTGTTTTTTCTCTGATAAGAAAACCTTTGATTAGGACCAAAAGGTCCACCGAAGGAATGACAAATGGTTATGCAGAGAACCTAAAGACGTTCCAACGGTTATACAAGCTTGCCGGGAGCTGTGAAGGTTCTGGGTATTGTGAACAACAAGGGATATATCAAGCATTTTCATTTCTTTCTTCAGAGCTTCAGGGTCAATGCTGCTGACTATGAGGAGGTATTGGAGAGAGTTCTGAAACCTTGGATAGAGAACGTGAGCAACTGAAGACCGTATAACTACCAACAAAACTTGTACCGTCTCATATGGCCAAGATGACCCAAGAATTGAAACATATGGTCTCGTAGCTCTCCAGATCTGAAGGTTATATGTACAAAGCGTAGTCAAGAAAGGAGTCAATAAATACACCCATAACACAATAAAATGTCTGATGTCCACCATATTAGCACATGGTCCAACATAGATAAAGATCATCTGATTCGAGCATGTCAACGCTTAATGGCTTGTACTAGTGTACTCATAAATTCATTGCGTAGATGCATCAAGAAGAGTCTCAAGATTATTCATGTCAAAGCTCTTCTTTCATGACAAGCATCTTTTATTAAATTCATACAAATGTCCTCAAAGAACTGAGCAGACCTGTAAACAATGTCTACTTCCCCTTTTTGCACTAATAGGATTTTATTTCAGTGAGATTTTGCTACTATTTCGGCTAGATCGAGCTATCACATTAACGTTTGCTTGCTGGTTTATGAAATAGAGGAGTTTGTGTTTGAGATAAGAGATTACCAAACTGCACAATACTTCTTGGTTAATCTTTTCTGTTAATCCAATAATAAGAAACCCTAGAAGGTAAGTAACAAAGCAACAAGCAACAGTAGCTTTCCTCAATCTTATTCTTACCCCGAGCAATATGTGTGTTTGTGTGGGTGTGTGTATGTGGGGTGTATGTGTATCTATCTATCTATCTATCCACCCATCTCTCTCTTTCTCTCTCTCTCTTTCTCTCTCTCTCTCTCTCTCTCTCTCTCTCTCTCTCTCTCTATATATATATATATATATATATATATATATATATATATATCTTATAGAAATGACTTCTACAGGACTAGAATTAAAGGAATGAAACAGTTCTAGTCCTGTAGAAGTAATTTCTAGATGAAATCAATTTGTATCGTCTCTACTAAATCTATTCAGTATCTTATTTAAATGAGAAATCTTTCCAGCCTGCTTCGGAAAGCCATTCTTAATATCTATCTATCTATCTATCTATCTATCTATCTATCTATCTATCTATCTATCTATCTATCTATCTATCTATCTATCTATTCGACGGCCTAGCGCGACTCTCGGACGGCGAGGTGAAGTTCTGCGAAAGCCGATTTCGGCCGCTGAGATAGGGAACGCGCTGAGCCAATGCGGCAAACTCAAATCTCCAGGTCTCGACGGTCTACCCTACAAATTTACGTAGCAATGCCGGACTTGTTCTCCGGTCTCCTGGAAGCTGTCTACTGCAACTGACAGCAGAACAGGAGAATTCCCAGTTCTGTGATCAAGGGCGTAGTCACGTTAGTCAGGAAGGACAAGAATAAGGGGGCTAACATAGGCAACTTCCGGCCCATAGCTCTGCTAAACACAGAGTTACAGATTTTGGCCAAGGTGTTGGCAAAGAGGCTGGCGCTTGTCGTCGAAAACCTGGTGGGAGAAGCGCAGACATGCGCAATCCCGACCAGGTCCATACACAACAACCTCCACCTCATGCGTTCCATCATAGAGAGGGTAGGGTGTAAACCCGGCTTCGGTGGGGCCCTGATCAACTTGGATCAGTCTAAGGCTTTCGATAGGGTTGACCATCGTTACCTGGATGCGATGCTCGAGGCGGCAGGCTTCGGATCCGTGTTCAGGGGCTGGATTGCTGCAATGCACAGCAGCAACATCTGCTCAAGGGTCAAGGTGAACAGCTACCTCTCGGAGCCGTTCCATATCACGCGATCCATCCGACAGAGATGCCCTCTCTCCTCCCTTCTGTACGTACTGACTCTCGAGCTACTACTGCGGAAGTTGGAGCTATTGCAGGGCATCCCTTTGGAACCGGGACTACGAAAAGCGGCGTCGGCCTACGCCGACGACGTGACAGTAATGGTGTCGAGCACCTCGCAAATCGGGCAGGTCGGCACCTTACTGGAGGAATACGAAAGGTTCACAAGAACGAAGCTGAACCGGGACAAATCCGTCGGTTTGCAACTCGGAACGTGGAGAGGCAAACCGATGCCTTCCGATGGCGTCGTCGGACGCTGGACGGAAGGACCGGTAAAACTGCTCGGGGTCTGGTTTGGTCCGGACCTCCAGGTGGAGAAGAACTGGAACGAGGTGACGGCCAAGGTATTTGCGCTCACCCAGAAGTGGGCTGAGTGCAAACTATCCTTGAAAGGTCGAACGGAGGTGGCGAAAATTTTTATAGCGTCGTCATCTACTACCGCTTGACCGTCGTGCCTTGTCCAGCCAAAACGCTCACCAAAATGGTGAGCACGCTCTTCCAATTCCTTTGGAAGAAAAGGGCTCCTTTGATGAGAAGATCCATCTGCTTCCAACACCCTTCAAAGGGAGGGCTGGGGATGCCGTGGCTGACGATGCGCAAACACGCGTTCAGGCTGCGGCACCTCCACATCGGACAACCGGTGTGGGCTCCGTTCGTGAGGCGAGCCTTCCCACGACTAGTCTCGCTGACCGAGCTGCAGTCCTGGGTCAAGCAAAGACCGAAGAAAATGGGCGATTAGCACATCGAATGTGCTCAGGCGCTCACAGTCGTCTGACAAACGGACCCGGCGATCAGTGGAGACTCCACTTCGACGACGCGCTCGGAGAAACTCTAGGCGTAGAGGAGGACGAACTGGCCAGTCTGTTCGGTAGGACCTTCCGCCCGGGACCAATGGACAACTTCCAAAAGTCGCTGGCCTGGCAGTGCTACCGAGGAGCTCTACCAGTTCGAGACAAGCTCTACAGACACGGGTGCCCAGGCAGGGACCCTTCGAAAAAGATCTGTCCGAGATGCGTGCGCATTTGTACAACGCCCGGGCGTTACCGACCTGTGGGGCTATGTAGAACGACTATTGTCGCGGGTGGGACCGATCCAGTTGACCACCGACTCCATTGTCATGATCAAACCGCCACCCTCCTTCAAAAACGAGGGAGAGGCGGTTTTCCTATGTGTTATGTCTATGGTGAAAGAGGTTATATGGTGAACCAGGTTAAAAGGGCTGAGGTCAAACACGTTTCTCTCCGGCGAACAACTGATTCGTTTTTTCAAATATCATTTTGGAAGAAGAATCAGGATGGAGAGAGGTGCTGTACCCCAGTAAATGTTATAAAAGGTGGGTGAATGTGGCAAAGATGGCCCGAGTGGTTGGGCCTTCTCTCTATATAAGCCTGTAGGTTGAGGAAAAAGAGGAAGGTAGTACTCACTCTTGGTGCTCTTGGAGATGAGGATTGTACATTTTCGGGGTGTGTACAACCCGTGTAACGCCTCCCCCTATTGGGGATTTCAATTGTTATTTGTTATTTTATTAATAGTTTTATTTTCATATACCTGTATGTAAACTCCCCATTTGTATTTGTCCCCTTCTTTTGTGTCCTTGTGGCTAATAAAGAAATTTATCTATCTATCTATCTATCTCTGTATATGTTTACATAAATCTATGTATGTATATATATATATAGTAATAATAATACATTTGAAGACTAAAATCCAAAGAGGGGTAAGGATAAATATATATCAAATATATAAGAACCGTAGAGCAAAGATCCCGTTAAGGGTGAAAGCAACGATTCTTTGCTTAAACTTTAATCTGTTATTTTAATAAATATATATATATATGTGTATATATATATATATATATACACATACATAGACATGTATGTGTGTGTGTGCGCGTGCGGAAACGAAGAAAAAAACATTATGTTATTAATATCAGCATAAAATGGATATTAATTTGCCGAGGTAAGGTGTATAAAATCCCACATACGTCATGTATATTATGCACGTTAGGAACGTTTGAAATATATATATATATATATATATATATATATATATATATATATATATATATGTGTTTATTTAATATTCTTAACGGATTACGAACTGTATTGCATCGACGTTACTGGGTTCTAAAATTTTAAATATGAATTAATTTTTTTTCTCCGAATTATGTTTCTGAAATGTTTGGTTATATATTGGTTTAGTTTGATTGTTTCACTTGTTATTTCTCATCTTTCTCTTCTTTTCTTTCTTTTTAAAATATATTACAAAATTATCTCAGGATTACTCTACGTCTTTAAGTATTTTATTAGTCATTAGGTAAATCTGCATTTATTTGTTGGGTTTCTATGACAACTGCTTAGATAAGAGTGTTGGAATTTGAGAAAGAATCCTAACACCTTGTTGGAGATCTTATGATAAATTTTACAATTCAGTAAGAAAAAATATATTTTACTGGCAACTCTAAATTTTAAACGTAAATCATGTACTTATTTTGGATGTAAAAGCGGACATTTTAAATTATGTTCTATTTGTTTTATATGTTTATGTAAAAAGCGATGAATGATAGTCTAATTTTGGGAGTACTTTTGGGCGAATGAAGTTTGAATATAGTGAAATTTTGACAGTTAAGAGTGATCTCTTTTGCATAAGCGACAATATCGTTTAATCACTGTAACTGCAAATTCAATATAGTTTGGAGATATTCACTGTAAACAGAACATTTTAAAGTATACGTTTCAGAATTTCAAGCATCTTATTTGTTTAGTGACATAACTGTTTTATTGACTGGCTTTACATGTAGTATCATAATAAGATTTCATATCTGCCATGGATCCTTACTTTAAAAATATTTAAATTAAAATTATAGGGATTTTCAGAGCCATCATTTATGTTTTTCTAGCAATTTTGACCAAGGATAGTCGACTGACATTCTTTTTTGTTTTGCGGTATTCCATCTCTCACATTTAGATAAGTATTTCGTTTTATCTATTGTTTCGCATAGCATTCATAATAAGTTTTAAATATATTAACCGTTTATTTACATATATGGGTATTTATCTAGACATTAATTTAATTTGTAATATTTAGAAGCCACTCCTTTTCTTTTCTTATATCTTATATTCATTTCAATATATATATTTATTTATTTTGTTAGTTGATATCATTTGGAAGTTGATTTCATTGCCTACGCATTTTGTATAGAAGCAATGTCTTTAAATAAGATTCTTGTGTTATATCCGAGACTTTTGAAAGTGTAGTAAAATAACAAGCTGTTTTGTATTACCTGTCAATTATTTTGCTATATATACTGTATACATAGTGTTGGTGGATTGGCAGTATCGGTAGAGGGTCGGACGCCATTCTTTGACGCATAGAGTTACGGCCCTTGCCATTCTGAGTTCAAATCCCGCCGTGGTTAACTTTGCCTTTCATCCTTACGATAAAATAAAGTACCAGTAATGCACTGGGTAATTGCTGGCCTTGTGCCAAAAGTAGAAACAGTTATATATAATATTTGTCTCTGTCTCTCTCTTTCTCTCTTTATATATATAAATATACATATACATAGTGAGCGAAGAAACTGAAAGTACATAAACGAAAACAAAAGCGAATACGGTAAAACATGAGAATATTAGTTTAACGCTTATATGTGAGAGAAAGTCAGTTATAACGTTTCGGATCATGACTTTCACCAGATGGTAGAGTGAGGAAGAACAAATGTAGGAAAATAGGAAAAAATAGCTATGCATATGGTTGCTAAGACTGACTGTTGTGACACAAGAACTAAAGTAAAAGGGGCCTTAACAAGTGTTGTTGGTGCGAAAATAGGTCCGAATAGTTCCAGCGGTGTATACACACAAAGTGCGTGCATGTGGGTGGTAGATATTTGGAGGAACAGAAGTGAGAAGTTCCATCTAGGTGTGTAGGAGGTGTGTAAACGAAAATTAGATCGTTGTTCTCGGCTTGGACTGGATTTTGTTAGTGGATTGTCCGGGAGATACAAAATGACAGGAGACGGGGGTGGGGGTATCGTTTCTGAGACGAATGTCACATAAGTGTTCGGTGAAGCAATCTGCATGTCTGGTAAATGAATGCATGTTTGTGTATTCAAACTGGAGAAGTATTTAATGCCAAAAGTAGAGAAAAATGATGTAACAAAAATTTACAATCAATATTCGAATTTTCTTCTTTCGATTCGTCAGACAATCTCGAATTCTAAATAAACAGTTTTTTCAAATAATAAGTAGTTATTTCAAATCTTAATATTTATATGTATTTAAATCGATTATACACGTAATATAATAATCTGAAACATATTCATTTACATATTTCAACGTATAATATCTTCAATCTTTTACAATAGTCATGCGCTGACTATTTCGTTATTCTGAACAACCAATAATATCGATGTTTATCTGAAAAACAAACTGCTTATTTGAAACTCATATAATCGACTGATGACTGCGGCTATGATGGGGCACTGGCTTGAAGGAATTCAGATGATCATATCGATCCAGGGCTTATTTTATCGGTCTATTTTTATCGAGCCACTAATGTGCCGGACGGTCACAATTACAGACAACCGGCGTGGGGCCCGCTCGCGAGGCGAGCATTCCCACGACTCGTCTCGCTGACCGAGCTGCAGTCCTGGGTCAAGCAAAGACCGAGGAAAATGGGCGACTGGCACATCGAATGTGGAGACTCCACTTCGTCATTCTATAGAGGGTTGGTCCGCAACAAGTGCGACGACGCGCTCGGAGAAACTCTGGGCGTAGAGGAAGACGAACTGGCCAGTCTGTTCGGTAGAACCTTCCGCCCGGGACCGATGGACAACTTCCAAAAGTCCCTGGCCTGGCAGTGCTACCGAGGAGCTCTACCAGTTCGAGACAAGCTCTACAGACACGGGCGCCCGGGCAGGGGCCCTTCTAAAAAGATCTGTCCGAGATGCGTACGCGACGAGGAAACCGTCGCGCACGCATTTGTACACTGCCCGGGCGTTACCGACCTGTGGGGCTATGTAGAACGACTATTGTTGCGGGTGGGACCGATCCAGTTGACCACCGAGTCCATTGTCATAATCAAACCGCCACCCTCCTTCAAATACGAAGGAGAGGCGGTTTTCCTTTGTGTGATAGCTATGTCGAAAGAGGTTGTATGGTGGACGAGGTTAAAAGGGCTGAGGTCAGATACCTTTTTCTCCGGCCAACAACTGATTCTTTTTTTCAAATACCACTTTGGAAGAAGAATCAGGATGGAGAGAGAGAGGTGCTGTACCCCAGAAAGTTTTATGAAAGGTGGGTGAAAGTGGCAAGAATGGCCCGAGTGAATGGGCCTTCTCTCTATATCAGCCTGTAGGTTGAGGAAAAGGAGGAAGAGAGGAAAGGGGTACAAACTCTTCGTACTCCTGGAGATGAGGGTTGCACATTTTTTTCGGGGTATGTGTTACCCATATGAAATGTCTCACCCTATTGGGGAAAATCGATTAACTTTTAAATTACATTTGTGATAATATTTTACACGTTTTTATTGTATGTAAACTTCCCCCTTTGTATTTGTCCCTTTCTTTTGTGCCCCTGTGGCTAATAAAGAAACATATCTATCTATCTGTATGTCTGTCTGTCTGTTTGTCTATATATGTCTCCCCCCCCCTCTCTATACACACACACACACATATATATATATATAAATATATATATATATATATATATATATGTGTGTGTGTGTGTGTGTATGTATATATATATATATATATATATATATATATATATATATATATATATATATATATGTGTGTATATATATATTGTGTAGTGATGGTTACAAGCTATGAAATTCTCAATTAAAACAGCTTTTTCCCATCAATATAGATATCCCGGGTCGGAACAGTGACCACATGAACTTCCAAGAGCTTCCCAGATAACCCGTCTATTCATAACCAATAGTTTTTACAAATATATATCTTTGTTCTTCATACTTTACAGATAATATATACATCTATACACACACACATACACACAGAGAAGGACGCCTCTTTTCTCACACAAACACACACTTTTATACAAATCTCATGTAAAACAGTGTGTTCATCATAACGGTGACATTTATTCATTTCAGTTTATTTCTTTCCTCTGTGTGTATTATTTCTGTGTATTATTTTTTAATGTCAAAATCGAAGCCTCATATCGTGTGTACAATTTATAGCGGTCGCTATTGCTGGTCACAGCTACATTGATTTATCTACCAGTAATAAATGCAAATAAAACC
Organism: Eledone cirrhosa; assembly: GCA_964016885.1. NCBI lineage: Eukaryota > Metazoa > Mollusca > Cephalopoda > Octopoda > Eledonidae > Eledone > Eledone cirrhosa. The sequence continues at coordinate 86,696,886 of OZ024740.1, read as the reverse complement.
ATTGTTAAATGTTATTCAGCAGTTTTATTTATCGTGGATTGAATATATAAAGTCCCCATACATGTAATACATACAATACTATTTCTTTCAGATACATAAAAATCATATGCATACAAGGGGGCTTCAAAAGGTTAGTGGAAAAAGTATATAGCTAAAATTCATATGCAGGGATTTTGATCTCGATGTATCTGTACTAACGTGTCATAACGTGCTCATGCATGAACCTTTAAATGTATGTTGCAACGCGGCGCCGCCAGTCAGAAGTCAGTACCCACTCGAGCATCATGGTTTCCATAAAAATTGAGGCCAGGGCAAAACATCAAATTGATGGTGAAGCTAGGGTGGAAGGGCAGCCAAATCATTGACGCTCTAAAGCAAGTTTGTGGGGACAATGTTCAAAAGTAATCAAAAACCTACAAATGCTTAAGTTGTTTTAGAAATGGAAGAGATTAGGTTGAAGATGATTTCTGCAATGACATGTCATCCACGTCAGTCTGTGTGGAAAACATCGATGTTGTTCGCGACCTAATTGAAAAGGATAGGCGAATAACCACTGAATAATTAGCCGACACATTCAACACCACCGTGGGTACTGCATACGCAATTCTGGGATGCAGAGGGAATTTTGCTGGTTGACTTCCTCGAGAAGAAGAGAAAAATTACAGCTACATATTATGAAGGCGTTTTGAGAAAACTAGCCATGAAAATCATGGTAAAAGGCCCGGGGTAGTTGCATCGGCGCGTCCTTTTCCAACACGAGCTGTGTTGCATGAATTTCGATGGGAAATCATCTGACACCCACCTTACAGTCCTGATTTAGCCCCATCCGACTTCTTTTTGTTTCCAAACCAGAAAGAATCATTGAAAGGTACCCATTTTCCACCAATTGAAGATGTAAAAAAAGCTGCTTTGACATGGTTTAAATAGCATGGCCCCAGTTTTACACAGACAGACTTAAATGCTGGTATCAACGCTTGCAGAAGTGTTGGCCAAGATAGAGAATATGTTGAAAAATAAACATCATAACTTAAACCATTTTTTTCTAATTGTCCTTTTCCAACAAACGTTTTGAAGCCCCCTTGTGTGTGTATATATATATATATATATATCATAAATCATGTCCTTAGAGTTATTAGATAAAATATACACCATTTCCTCTCCCAATTAGCATAATTAACCATATAAAAAATCAATTAGACCAGGCTATAAGAATAAAGGCTCCTATGAAGAAATATTTGATAAATAACCGAAAGCGGCCTCTTCGCGGTGACCCCCAATAGAGTAAATCAGACAAAGTTGGAATTCCTTTTATTAATATATATATATATATATATATATATATATATATATATATATATATATATATATATATATATTAATAAAAGGAATTCCAACTTTGTCTGATTTACTCGTTTTATTTACAATCCTTTAAAATTTATAATGGTATTAGAATGAAATAGTATGGTAGAATATTAAATGTTAAGTGTTAATTGAACAAGTACTTTCATGCTTTCACAATCTTCAGGTTCATATTGTGTGGTGACAGTCAAGTTTGCAATTTTCAACTGTCTGTATATATATATATTTTTTAAGTATACAAATGTGTATATATATATATATACACATATATATCTATACATCTATACATATATATAAAACTGAAATTGTCTGTGTGTGTGTCCTAATTTTTTAAAAGTCTATACAAATCCACATTTCTACTCCGATTGACTTCAAATTTGCATTTATATATTCCTTGCGGTCTAAAGATATTAACAGCAGCTTTTTATTTTTCAATTTTCTGTTGTTAAAGGGGTGTTAGGCGCCGGTTAGCGATCTCTCTCTCTCTTTCTTAGTCTGTCTTTTTAGATAGATATATAGCTATAACGTCGCGCCCTTATAATATCTGTCTGTATGTCTGGCTGTCTGTATTACGATATTATGAAAACATTGTTCTCATTGTTCTCATCGCTATTTTCCGTTCATTGCAGGGAGCGTCTTCACGAACCAAAGTATCGTCTTCCTGTTTTCCTTCGTCTGCAACGTTTTTCGAAATATTTACTTCTGCGTTCACAGATTGATTTTTTTAGTTTCAGAAGATCCCGTTAAGGGTGAAATCAGCGATTCTTTGCTTAAACATTAATCTGTTATTTTAATACAAGGCCATTACTGGTACTTTATTTTATCGAACCCGTAAGGATGAAAGGCAACGTTAACCTCGGCGGGATTTGAACTCAGCACAATATATAATGCCATTTTCAAGGCATTCAGTTAGGTGATGGGTCAAAATTCTCAATTTCTCTAATAACTTGGTTGTTGATTTCCCCTTTTGTTTGCTTGCATTGATGATTTTAATATGAGTTGACATCTTTTTCTGGCAGCTTAATTTTATGTTGCTTTTGTTGAAAATGACTTCATCGGAGATCAATGTGCTTAACTGTTGGTTGATTATATTCGGATTAAACTATATATATTGAGCACTACTTACTAAAATAATTAAAGAACAGCTTGAAATGGAGTCGACATTTTACATCTGGCCTGGACCTATTACCTGCTTTCCACTGGCGGATCGGATGGGTTTAGATTTTGTGTCTTATGAAAACATAATTATTTAATGATGTTGAATAGAATAAATCTCCATTTGTTTGCGACGCAATACAATCACGTGATGTCTAACGCAATATGTCGTAGACGGCTGTATGTCAGCATTTTCTTTCTAAGGTCTTTTCACTAACTATAACGAAATCACTTTCGATGATATTAACGAGTCTCTATTTGGGTGTGTTCTAGAAATTGGTTTTATGTCCTTTAACGTGATGTAGATTATTTCTTTTGAGAAGTATTTATGTATGTCTTTGATGTCATAATTTTGTGGCTGTTTGTTGTGCTTTTGCGTTAATTTCATGATATATTTTAGTGTTAGTCTTTTGTAGGAATTTCTTATTCCATTGTGTTTAGAAGATTTTGTGTTGTAGATTTCATTACACTCACACGAATGTTTGAACTATAAGGTGAAATTATTCTTTCACCATAATTAAACATTTTCCCTTTGCGATGGTCACACACCGAAGAAAATACGCATGCTTGTAAGAGTCTGTGTGCAGTATTATGTAAAGGCGAGGTATAAATGATGACATTAGAGAGAAGCTGAGTATTCCAAGTGATTGACTACTACAGTATGTAAAGAAATAGAAGCTAGGATATTTTGGTTATGTGATAAGACTTGAGGAACTGGGAAATAGAGTACTTGAAGTATACATTCCTAGGAAAAGAGAGACGAAGATTTTGATAGGAAAAGACAGTAACAGAAGTGTTTTGTTCAAAAAAGAAAATCGGAAAGATTGCACAGAACAGCATTATGCTGCAATAATAGATGCATACACCGGAGAGAATTTTTTATCATGATCATGAGTGTTGCATTTGTTGTTGTTTGGGAGAAGCATTAGTTGTATCATGGTGGTAAGGTTCATAATGATTCAGGTGTCGTTTAAATTGTGGCTACGATAGTAAAGCTAAGGATGATTAATGGTGGTAGCAATAACAAATGATCTAGAGTAGTTTCAAGTGTTGTAAAATGAATGATGTAAAGTAAATTTAAGTTGCTGCTTTGTGTGTGTGTGTGTGTGGTGAGGCAGCGTGATACTAAATAACTTTTAAGGTGGTGAAGTTTTGTGAATGTCGAAAAACTAGTTGAATAAAAAATATGTTAGAATTCAAGAACAATGCACACACAAATGCAAATACCCTCACAGAAACAGAAAGTAAAATGAGGTACACACATATACCAGTGGTTTGTTGTAGCTGAAGAAGACGGCTAAAAATGTAAATGTTCCAAGTACCAAGAATCTCAGAATTAAAGTTAGTTTTAAGGACAAGAAAAGATTTGTACACCATTTTTAGTGGCTTTTCCAATTAGAGTAGCCAGTCCTGTCTTACAAATGTTTTACTCACCGGTATACTATTGAGTTTCTTTGCTGTTCTTGGTACAGAGAAGAAGAAACACTTATCACAGGTCACAAACAACCTATGTGTATGGTTGGAGATATAGCTGCCAGTATGGACCTGCACTTATACTTCTGCCTGCTTATATTTTCCCCTACTCCATCACTATCTTTCTATTACAGCCAGAATTTAAGAGAAAAGAAAAGAGCGCCAAACTTTAAAACAAATAATGGGAGAAGAATACAAATCTCTGATGATGAATGAACCACTGTACCCTGTCGTAACAGACAAACGAATCTAGTTACAGTGTCAGATATTACAACTGCTAAATCCTTCAAATGCAGTGGATGGTTAAGACTTATTTTTTATCCTGGCTTGCCCTATTCACTCCATAAACTTGTCACCTTCAGCACAAAACCACAATCACAACATATCTGAAAAAAAAAGATTAAAAACTCACTACCGCCTCTAAGAGTACATAATTACAACCTTTAAATTTCAGCGTGTCCAAGACTCATGACTCTCTATCACACATGAAAGTATTTCGTACATAATTACCATTCAATCTACATTTTGCTATTTCCATCTCGTTCTTACTGTTCCTAGTATGCTTTTGCTATGTTCATGTTCACTGTGTTGTAAATGACTTAGTAACAAAACCTATCAGTTACTTCTAGGAATTATTTTCTGTATGCTCTTACTGTTACCAACTTCCCTGCCGCCGCTACAAATGAAGTCTACATTTATCCCACTACATCTCGTGGGCATCTATGCGTTTATATTTGGTTTGCCAATTACATTAATACATATCGAGCAAAGTCGTTTCCCTGTACGTGATGAGGTATTTTCCTCTTTTCAACTTATAAAAATGTCCCTAATTGTGTTTTTCCGACTGTCTGTCTCTCTCTCTGACTCTCTCTTGCCCCCCCCCTCTCTCTCTCTCTCTCTCTCTCTCTCTCTCTCTCTCTCTCTCTCTCTCTCTCTCTCTTACATTTTAAACTTAGCTCCGTTTAAATGATTATTTATCTGGTTGATTTCTACGGACCAAGGAGAAAAAAATTGGATAAATTTTGTCTGACTATTCTTCAAACTTATCATTTTATATAGCTCTGATTAATAATTATTTACTTCATTCATTCATCGAGCCACACCGTTGAAGGTAGCCAACACTGCGAATATGTTTAAATATATACATATATGTTCTTATGAATTTATTCTATACTGCCTTACGGTTGAGTAAACCTTAGGCGGTAACTAACTGCTTCTTCTAGTAATGAACCTACTTGCCAACTGGCCTACCCTTCACAACTCTTCTACTTTAACCGCTAGCCACGTGATGTTTGTCACCCCTTTCACCCCTTTTGAATTCGTTACTAACAGTGATCAACTTGGAAACTTTAGTCCTAACTGAAAGAGTCTCTTGAAAAGCTCGGAGCCTCATGGATAATACTACGATTAGACATATTCACAAAGTACGCGCGAAACTATCGATAGTCGGGATTAGAAGAACTTTCGGTAATATTTATCTATATTTTTTCTTCAAACTTGCATTTTAGACTTAGCTCCGTTTAATTGATTATTTGTCTAGTTAAATTCTACTGACTAAGAGGAAAGACTAGGTAAATTTTGTCTGACTGTTCTTCACAGAGGAAAGTCTGTAACATTTATCTGTTATTTCTTCAAAGTTGCATTTTAAACTTAGCTCCGTTTAAATTATTATTATCTGGGTAATATCTACGAACTAAGGAGAAAGAACTCACACACACATGCTTAGGCACGTGCACAAGTATAGCTCTTTTTACAAAACAGTTTTTTCCATTTCAGGTAGACGCGCTCCATTATCCACTTTTCTAAAAGATTAATCATACACAAAACGCCAGCACAAACAGTTTTGCAAGAGATGTCAACATGAATGGACCTGTTATTTTTATCTAAAGAAATTTTTTCCAATGCCAACCCGCCCGTCCTCTCAATCTATCTTATTTCTCATTCTTTCTTCTGATGAACGACTAGCGTCCGAAACGTTAAGACCCTCTTCCTGCTATATCAAGCGTTAACCTAATATATCCCTTCCGATTGTGTTGTTATTTCTGTTTACCTTTTACATACACATGTATATATATTTACTCCTGATGACATCGCCGAATCTTAAGTGATGATCCGACGATGTAACCAAGCCAGAGAATTGCGTATTGCGATATTGTAACATTAAAATAATATTTGGAATACGGCCTTACGTTGTCTTTTAAATGTTTAACTCCATCCCTGCACCAACCACAAGATACCATGTGTATGATAGATGATTTGCATAACGTAAAGTACTTTAGCTCATTACATCAAGCTTTGTTAACCAGAGTGACCATTAGTTAAGCCAACTGACATAAATAGTATATGTATATATATATATATATGTGTGTATATATATATATATATATATATATTTATATAGTGAGAGAGAGAGAGAGAGAGAGAGAGAGAGATGCTCTATTACGGTGGCTATTGAGTACTCTCCCCTTTGTTTTTACCACTTATATATGGTTACTGTTGCTGGTGCCACTACTACTACTACTACTACTACTACTACTACTACTACTACTACTACTACTACTACTACTACTACTACTACTACTACTAAGTGCTCTCATACACACACACAGTGACACATAGATACACATATCCATACGCCCCTCCTCCTCTCATATATATTCCATATGCATTCTAAAGTAAACAAGAAAAAACAAACAAAAAACATAAACTAAAATAATAAAAAAAGTACAATCGGAAACATACATTTGAAAAATTAAGTTATATTTTGGAAAGAATTTTACCAAAGATACAGCATTTCCTCCAGTTTTTATATTTGTTACCATTCCAACATTGATTGTAAATTGATTTTGTTAAACATTTTGTCAAATTTATCTTTGATTTATTTTGTTCTTTCTGTAGGGTAGGTGTTCGAGTTTTTTAATGTGTGGGGGTGGGCGCGGGGTTATGATTTGTAGGGTAGTGGATGTATGGTAAATATATATATTTTAAATCTATAAATTTTCTTCTCTTGTAACATCATGTGTATATGTATGCATATATACAAGTTTATATGTGTGCCTTTATATATATATATATATGTGCGTGTCTCTGTATGTTTGTTTCCGTATGTGTGTCTTTATTCATATGTACTTTTATGTGCGTTTATGTGTGTCATTATATGTAGGCATGTGTATTTGTATATCAATGTGGGTGCCTATGTTTGTATGGAGATGTTGATATGTCAGTGTGTACGTGTGCCTTGCTTTATATATATATATATATATACACACATATATGTGTGTGTGTGTGTGTTTGTGTGTGCTTGTGTGTAGGCGTGGGTGTGTGGGTGTATGTGTTTATTTCCCTCTTTTTCTGTATATATATATATATGTGTGTCGCTATACGTCTGTAGCTGTGTGTGGTGGGCTTTTACTGCTTTACCTCCCCCTTTTTTTATGCAATTTTCATACCACTTTCAAAAACTTTCAATCAATATAAATTGAGTGATTTCATTTATATTTCGAATAAAAAATATATAATAAAATATTATCATTATTGTTGTTTTTATTATTATTATTATTATTATTATTATTATTATTGAATGCCATGGTTGACGGAGGCTCGGCTCTGTAAGGTATAGTAATTTTTAACCGTTAAAACAATTGTAAATTGTTTAAAACTTGAACCAAATTGTTGATAAAGACACCCTCCTCCTCGTGAGAGGGGTCTTTCTGTCCGTTATTTGGCCCTTCGGGGTTAAATAGCCAGTTATTGGGGTTTTGTACCCAAAATTTCATTTTAAACAAAAAAACATGGCTACCAAAAAAAAAAAATTTCATACGTCACTCCCACTCATTCCGTCTTCTTCTTCCTCAATCATCACTACAGGAGAGAGAAGATTGTCTCTCTCCCTCCCTTCTTTAAATGTGTCTCTCTCCCTACCTTCTCTTTCGCAAGCGACGAAAGAAAAGAAAAGTCTCGTGCAAAGCGTGCAAGGTTTCTCCACGACGACGACGACAGCGACGAAACAGGTGTGCGGGAAATACGAAAACCCAGTTCATTCGTCTGACGTCAGGAATAATAGCAGTAGCAGCCGTAATAACAACAGCAACAGTGACAATGAAAACAACAGTAGCAGCCGCAACAGCATCACCAGCAGCATAAACAACAACACCATTAGCAGCAGCAACACCAACAACAACCACAGCAACAGCGGCGGAGGCAGTAGTCGTAGTACCTGCAGCAACAACAAAAGTACCAGCAGCTCTGACGACAACAACAACAGCAGAGAAAAACCAATCTCATTTGCAGGTATTGCGAAAAACCTGGAAACAATCCTCATAACAAATGAGGAATTAGAGGAAGCGAAGAAGATGGTGACAAAGAACGGACACCGAGCAATCTGCAAGGCAGCGAAAAATTTTTTCGAAACCCAAGAGCACTGTACGGTCACGTACCGTACAGTAAGTACAAAATCCCGTAGGGTGGAAAGAGCCACAGAGGCCCAAATACAAAAAGCCTTGGGGTCTGTGTGGCAGAGGAAAACGCACATCACCCGAGGCAAAAAATACGCCACCGTAGACGTACTTTTTGCCACACCCCAGGAGGCAAAGGCCCAATCAGTAGTGACCCTAAGGAGCGAGGAAATGGTGTTGGTGCCCTCCTACTGCGGGCAAAAAATTGTGAGGGTCAAACTGACCCACGTCCCCCCCGGAATGACCCCTTCTTGGCTGGCCGCGTCTGTCCTCGTCGGAATCGAGGACAAAACAACTGTACTGCAAGTACAGAAAAAAGTAAGAGAAGATTGGGTCGGCTCCTCCATTGAGATGCTAATACAAACCAACCAGGAGTGCATCGAAGCTATCCCGGATGTGATAGACTTCGATAACGGCACTCAACTGCCCATAAGTGTTGAGGGCAAACGCCCGAAATGCTTTCGCTGTGGATCGAAGACTCACCTCAGGGCCTTCTGCAACGAGAAGACCCTGAGAAAGGAGAAAACCCCCCTCCTCCCGAATCCGGTTCCACGGCTACCAGCAACAGGACAAGCGGCAACCAGGAACGATAGGTCCGTGGCACCCATACCCACTCCACGGAAATCAAAGACAGCAGCAGCAGTGGAAATATTAACAACAACAACAGCAATACCAAATGCAGCTGCAACAGAGACTCCAGTGCAAACATCACCAACAACAACAAGTGAAAGAGTGGAGCTGGTACCCCTCCCCGACCTTACAGAATCAGACATGGAGTGTGAGGTGGGAGAGGGATGGCAAAAGGTCTCAAGAAGGCACAAACGCAGAAGCAGCGCATCGTCGCCTTTGAAAAGGGAGGAAAGAAATGAGAAAAGGGTAAAGTCTACTGCAAAGAGACCCACAGCAGCAACACCACCAACACCATCACCACCCACACCAGCACCACCATCACCACCGGCGACAACCCCACCGCCAACAACACCTTCAACACCACCACCACAAGCACCAACATCGCAAACACAACAACAAAACACACACACCCAGCAACAACGACAAGAAAATAGCAGAACCACACCCCACCCCCAGAAAAACAAATGCACGGCAATAAACACACACAACAAGAAACTAATGACTTACATAATTGAACACACAGACATTTCACAACAGGACTACATAATACCAGCACCAATCAAAACGCCAACTAACATAAGACTGCTAAAAATAGCACAGAAACAATACACAAACATTAAAACGAAATTCCCCAACGCAGTTGGTGATTTCAGGGACCTAGGAGGAACCACTAATCGAAGAGTATATTCAGACATTCTCTTAGAAGAGCCGACGACCAGCCGAAGGGACGATTCAACGGTCCCTTCACCAGACGATCAAGTGAAAAGGGATGTAAAAACCATCCCTCCTCTACCAAAAATACGGTAAGTGGTCTTTCCCATCTTTTCCACTCTATTTTAAACATGACCTCACTCAGAATAGGCAGCATAAATGCGCGTGGCTTGGGGTCGTCATGGAAGCAGGGTCACCTGCTCAACGACCTCAGGTCACTAAACATAGATGTAGTGGCCATCAGCGAGACCAGAATCTCCGAAGCACGGGCCTTCGCACCGATCTTCGGCGGCTACGATGTGTACGCATCTCCCAGCCGTCCTGGATCGGGTGGAGGAGTTGCTGTGCTTTTTCGGAGAGGTTTGGATCTCGCCATACGGGCCATCTTCCTGGACCCAGAGGGTAAGCTGGTGGTGCTGGACGTGACCAGCGGAGACGGGCAAGCTTTCAGGCTAGTGGCCGTCTATGCCCCGACAGGAGCAGGGCGGCCTGATTTCTTCCGGCGTCTGGAGACCTTTCTTGGAACGTCGCGCTCTTTAGTGTTAGTGGGCGACTGGAACGGGATCTTAGATGCACGCTGGGACTGTGTGGGATTAGCGGATAGGGGTGGAGGGTGCAAGAGCCTCACCAACCTGCTCAGGCGTTTTGAACTGTCTGACAGGTACCGATTGGATTTCCCGAATGTGCCAATGTGGACTTGGACAAACCGCATAGGGTCATCCAGATCATATCTAGATAGAGTATTTTGTAGGGAAATAGATAGGTCTAGCATAGGCTGTCCACAATTCAAGATAGTCAGCTACACGGACCACAAATTCGTGATCTGTGTGCTTGACTTAGATAGGCTTCATAGACGAGGACCCGGCTACTGGAAGCTAAACGCGTCCTTACCAGCGCGCAAGGCCTACAGAGACCGGATTAGCGAACTAGTTAAGCGGGCGTTGACGGGGGCCATCGTCAACAACAAGTGGTGGTTTGCTCTGAAAAGAGCGATTAGAATAGAATCGATTAGGTTTAGTAAGGCTTTAGCAATAGAGAAAAATAGAGCAGAGGGAGAACTAGTTAGAAAATTAGACGAGGCGCTTAGCAAAGGCATTGCGACCGACGTGCTTGCGGCGAAATTGGCCCTTGACCAATTCTTCAATGCAAAGCACGAAGGCTGCGTTGTCAGAGCTAGGGTGCGTGCTCTCAGACACGAGGGGACGAAAGCCGTTCAATGGGCCCGAGTGGCGGAGGCGCGTCGTGGCAACAAAGCCACGATCCGGTCTTTGGTGGACCACGACGGGCGCATGCTACTCGATCCCGGGCAAATGTGTGAAGCTTTTCAGCGACACTTCGCTCAGCTGTTCGGGGGCAGCGGGGGGCCGGGTAGAGGGATGGACTTTAGTGTCTACCTCGACGGACTGCCGCGGCTCTCGGCCACTGAGGCGAAGTGTTGCGAAAAGCCGATAACAGCCGCTGAAGTAAGGGAGGCAATGACTGGCTGCACAAGGGGTAAATCGCCTGGTTTGGATGGTCTGCCCTATGAACTTTACGTACAGATGCCAGACTTGTTCGGAGGCCTCTTGGCGGACGTCTACTGCAACTGGCAACAGAACGGGAGAATTCCCAGTTCTGTGAGCCGAGGAGCGGTGGCACTGCTGAGAAAGGATCCGAACAAGGGGGATAACATAGACAATTTCCGGCCCATAACTCTGCTAAACACAGAGTTTAAGATTTTGGCCAAGGTGCTAGCAAAGAGGTTGGCGCTTGTCGTTGGTGGTCTGGTGGGAGAGGCGCAGACATGCGCCATTCCCGACAGATCCATCCACGACAACCTCCACCTCATGCGATACATCGTAGAGAGGGTAGCTAGGGAACCTGGCACGGGTGGGTCCTTGATCAATTTAGATCAGTCGAAAGCTTTCGATAGGGTCGACCATCGTTACCTAGCGGCAGTCCTGAGGGCGGCTGGCTTTGGGCCCGTCTTCAGAGGCTGGATCGCTGCCATGCACAGCGACATCTGCTCTGTGGTGAGAGTGAACGGTCACCTGTCGGAACCGTTCAACATCATGCGCTCGGTCCGCCAAGGATGTCCCCTCTCGTCCCTCTTGTACGTATTGACTCTCGAGCCATTACTGCACAAACTGGAGACGTTGAGGGGAGTCCCGCGCGAACTAGGATGCGGAAGATCCGTGTCAGCATATGCGGACGATGTCACCGTAGTGGTGTCGAACGCCAAACACATCGAGGCGATCGGCACTACACTAAGAGAATACGAAGCGGTGACAGGAGCAATGATCAACCAGGAAAAGTCAGTGGGCCTGCAGCTCGGCACCTGGAGAGGCAGGTCCATGCCGTCCAACAGCGTCGTCGGGCGCTGGACGGACGGACCGGTTAAATTGCTAGGGGTCTGGTTCGGTCCGGACCTCCAGACGGACAAAAACTGGGACGAGGTGACGAGCAGGGTGGCTTCTCTCACCCAGAAATGGGCGGAGAGGAAGCTATCCCTGAAAGGTCGAGCGGAGGTGGCTAACGCGTACATCGCGTCTGTCATCTGCTACCGCCTAACCGTCGTACCTTGTCCTAAGCCTCGCCTGACTGCGCTGGAGCGTTTGCTCTTTCGCTTTTTGTGGAAGGGACGTGCTCCGATGGTCAGGCGGTCCATCTGTTGTCAACACCCGCTACGTGGAGGGCTGGGCATGCCGTGGCTGATGATGCGCAGGCACGCGCTCAGGCTACGACATCTCCACCTCTTCCTCGACGGTGATCAGGTGTGGTCGCCGTTTGCTAGACGCGTTTTTCCCCAGCTCG
>OZ024740.1:86676811-86679311 GCA_964016885.1 Eledone cirrhosa | reverse complement strand
GTGACACGCCGCCCAGGCCTTGCTCTTCCTCTCAACCACATCATCTTCCGTATTCCCAATCTTTGCTCCCAAATACAGGAAGTCCTCAACCAATTCCAGCGGCTTCCCGCCTACATTAGTGATCCCCTCTGGCTTCTCAACATTCTCTACCAGATATTTTGTTTTAGTCTCATTCATACTCAGCCCCACACTCATCGACACAGTCTCAACCTCCCGCATCAAATCCTCTGCCTCCTTCACTGTATTTGTCACCAAAACTATGTCGTCGGCAAATTCAGCATCCGATACCTTTTTCGCCCCAACTCTCCTGCTCTGAGCCGGTGCTACAGTAAAGCCAGAGTCCCGGTGTTTCTCCAGTGCAAGGCGCATACAATAGTCCACTACGATGATAAAAAGGTAGGGAGCCAATGTATCTCTCTGGAGCACTCCAGCCAGTATCTCAAAGAACTCTATATATATTTATATATATATATATATATATATATATATATATATATATATATAAATATATATATATATATATATATATATATATATATATATATATATATATATATATATATATATATATATATATATACATATGTATACATATATATATATATATATATATATATATATATATATATATATATATATATATATATATATATATATATATATATATATACATACATATGTATATATATATATATACATATATATATATATATTCAGTCCAGAATTAGCCGTCGAAACGGCTTGAGCTCAGCCGTCGGGGTCTTACTTGTTCCTATTACCCACTGTACTACCCTAAGTATTGAGTACTTTGATGCGTTATGGTCCACCTGGTTCCTTACCACATTTCCTTCGTTATATATATATATATATATATATATATATAAAAACAAATAACGAAACGAAATTAAATTTCGTTTCGTTTGTAACTCACTTTTGTATGACTGACGCTTAAACAATTAAGTTAAATTAAAAATGTACATCCACATATGTATACTGAAATACTAGTATGCATATGAATACACACACGTATACATATGTAGATGTACCGAGTTTTTCCCTGGACACTTTACTGTGAGTTTCCAGTTATTCTGTATGTAAACACACAGACAAACCGGTTTTTAGAGTCATACTGGTTTTCGAGGAAACATCTTTCCTCTCTTCTCCAGAAAGCCAGACAAGGAATATTGGACTAGTTTCGATGTTGTTACATCTCATCAGCAATATTTACCTATCTACCGGCCTTTCTAGAGAATCGTAAAAGCACATATCGTTATATGCTTTTTCTATGAAAATTAGTAGTGGGCAGACTAATTTGCATAGAGCGTGAGTACGTACCGGTTCAGCGGAGACGATAAAAACAAATAACGAAACGAAATTAAATTTCGTTTCGTTTGTAACTCACTTTTGTATGACTGACGCTTAAACAATTAAGTTAAATTAAAAATGTACATCCACATATGTATACTGAAATGTTTACATACAGAATAGCTGGACACTCACAGTAAAGTGTCCAGTGAAAAACTCGGTACATCTACATATGTACACGTGTGTGTATTCATATGCATACTAGTATTTCAGTATACATATGTGGATGTACATTTTAAATTTAACTTAATTGTATATATATATATATATATTGTTATACTTGGGGAGGGTCATATTTGTGTAATATTGCCAGAATTAATAACAGAACACCGTCACTGTTTGGTTGGTTTTCGCTTCTGTGTCTTTTATATCGGTAATCTAATTTATTCGGTCCTCAATGTTGCCATTGACTGACCGACGGTCAAAAATAATACAGATACAATATAGACACAAACACATATATATAGTTTATCATAAATCTTTCGTTGCACATCTGCAACATCGTCAGTGGTGCTATCGTTTCCTACTGTTGTATTGTATGTCTACGCCATTTTTATTCAGTCTGTCTATATATTTATTTATTTGCTTGTTTGTTTATTTTATTTTGTCTACTTTGCGCATGCGTTTGCGTGTGTGTATAGTGTTTTGTTTGCTGTGTGATGGGTGACTAGTGTGTGTTTATGTGCTTGTTGTTATTGTGCTTGTGTATGTATTTATTTATTTATTTTATTTTATTTATACTTCTCTTAGGTCAGTGTTGTTTGTTTCGGTGTTGTTGTTATTCCATTCATTCTTTCTGTTTAGTCTTGGTCTTCTAATTTCTAATTCACTGGCCTCTCTGATTTGCCTATCTGCTGGGTCATTTCTATGTTTAGATATTATTCTAATTTCTATGTTGTCTATGTTACCGTCATGTTGTTGTCTAGCATGTTCGTATAGTACTGACCCGTTTTTTCATCCTTTTAGTTCCCCCCAGTGTTGGTCTATCCTTTCACCTATGCTACGAGCTGTCTCACCTATGTATGTTGTTGTCATGTTTCTGCAAGTACCCTCTGTACATCTTATGCTATAGACTACGTTTCTAGTTTTACAGTTTATCCGGGGATTTACCTTACATATGATACATTTACTATTG
>OZ024740.1:86604311-86669311 GCA_964016885.1 Eledone cirrhosa | reverse complement strand
TTACAATAGGTCATGTTTCTAAGAACCTTTATGTCAGGTTTATGTCAGGTCACTCTCGAGTGCTACTGGTAGCATGTAACCCAGTACAACCTGTCGTATGGTCGGCGATTAAACCGGCAACCCCACCAAATTTATTTGATGAGGAGGGTGATTTTGGACACCTTGCAGGACAAAAAAACATAACCTGACAAAGGGCAGAAGAACTCATAAGAGTCAACGACCATCTAAAAATAAAAAATAAAAATCCTGCCAAATTAATGGGTGGCAGTAGTCCCAGCTGCACGCATCGAAAGACTGGTGTAGTGGTTCTGAGAACAATGCGGCTTTGCAGATGCTCAATAAAAATTGACAACGGAAAGGCTCTCCCGCTCGAGCTAGAAGAGAACTATTGACCTTCAAGAGAAGCGGCGACCTCTGATTGTATTCAGCAACCGAAACAAATATGACGTACACCAAATCCAATGCTCCTAGGGGCGGCATAGTTCTTCATATTTGTGAGTGTAAACTCAGCCAGATTAGATTAGATTAGATTATCTAAGAACCTTTTAAAGAATAGGCCACCTTAATACTGATTTATATCTTTCTTAATCTATCGAATTTTAGTAGCCCTCTTATAATTATTAGCTAATTTAGCGTTTGTTGGTGTTTTCTTTTCCGCTCAAATTTTCTCCCTTCGATCATCCAGATTATCTGGGTTTCGTTTTGGAGCTCTTCTCTCTTTCATTATTGTTCTGTATTTTTTTTTTTGAGTAAACCTTTTCATCGGTCGAGGTAGAACAATTTGGTACTCAGGGCTACCGAAACGTACGTATCTGGTATGACGCCGTTTTAGTAACTGGCCTTAATAACTGTATATATATATATATGTATGCATATATATATATATATGTATGCATATATATATATATATATATATATATATATATATATATATATATATATATATATATATATATATATATATATATATATATATATATATATGTATGCATATATATATATGTATATATATATATATATATATATATATATATATATATATATATATATATGTATGCATATATATATATATATATATATGTATGCATATATATATATATATATATATATATATATATATATATATATATATATATATATATATATATTAGAAAGTGAGGTTTTTTTTACAAATTGAAAAATAACCGAGGTGTCCTACACGAGTGAAAGTATAAAGAAAAAGAGATGAAATCGAAAATGCAACTGGAGTCTTATTTTAAAAAAATATATATATATTTATTTGGTTCCTTTACCGGTTTCGCAGTTCTTCTGCTTTTCAAAAGTAGAGTTGAGATGGAGGGTCTGTGGTTTTTCTCACATCTGGTTGGTCTCTAAATGTTACTTGTTTTATATGGAAAAAGTGGCTCGAAATGCCAGGTTTTTCGAGAAGTAATTTGATTGGTTTGTCAATAATTATAATAAATTTCGCGCCAGTTCGCGTTACAATAGTTCTTCAAATAAGAGGGGGGGGGGTTGTCACAGGTTGTTTTTTCATATATGAGTGTTTGAATTTCTTTTTACTTGAAAAAAGGGGCTCACGAAGGCTTTTTTGGGGTTGGTTATAAATGAAATTATGGCTGTCACGTGAACAAGTTTTCATTAAATTTTCGTGCCCTTATTTGGAAATCCATTCTGTAGCCTTTTTAGAGAATTTTATGATAAGTGAAAGATAATGGTCAAGAGAAAGGGATGGGAGAATTGTTCTGGTTCAGTGAATATGGTTAGTTCGCTGGGGTGTCAGAATTCAGATTTTCTATTGAATAAAGAATGTAAAGATATGTATGTTTATTTGTGTGCTTGTGTGTGTGTTGTGTGTGTGTGTGTTTGAATTTCTTTACTTAAAAAAAAGGTGGCTCACGAAGGCTTTTTTTTAATAAACGTGATTTGATTGGTTATAAATGAAAATTGGCTGTCACGTGAACAAGTTTTCATTACATTTTTGCGCCCTTATTTGGAAATCTATTCTGTAGCCTTTATAGAGAATGTTATGACAAGGGAAAGATAGTGGTCAAGAGAAATGGGATTGGGAGAATTGTTCTGGTTCAGTGAATACGGTTAGTTCGCTGGGGTGTCAGAGTTCAGATTTTCTATAGAAGTAAAGATATGTATGTTTATTTGTGTGCTTGTGTGTGTGTGTGTGTGTGTGTGTGTGTGTGTGTGTGTGTGTGTGTGTGTGTGTGCTTGTGTGTGTGTGTGTGTGTGTATTGGAAGATGATTCTATTAGTAGAAATGGGGGAGGGAGTTGTGTGTGTGTGTATATGGGTGTTATGTGTGTGTGTGTGCGAGTATGTTAAGATGGAGAGAATATATATTTTTTGTGTGTGTATATATGTGTGTAGGAAAGTGGTTCTATTAGTAGAAATGGGGGAGGGGGTTGTGGGTGTGGGGGTTGTTATGTGTGTGTATGGGTGTTATGTGTGGGGGAGTATGGTTAGCATGTTAAGATGAAGAGAATATATATATATATATATATATATATTGTGTGTGTGTGTGTGTGTGTGTGTGTGTGTGTGTGTGTGTGTGTGTGTGTGTGTGTGTAGGAAAATGATTCCTTTAGTAGGAATATTTTTGAATGAACATATTTTCCTTCCTTATTCGTATTTGTTCTGTTGTATTGTCAGTGCAAACGTATGTTAAGATTTATTTAGTTCGGGTTTTTATTTTCTAAAGTAGAAGGTGTTATGTGTGTGTGTGTGTATGTCATATTATGGTGTTGACATAATGTATATTAAACCATATTTAATGCTGGTCTATATTTTTGAATAAACATATTTTCCTTATTTATTCGTACTTGTTCTGTTGTATTGTTAGCGCAAAGGTAAAATGGGAAGACTTGGAATTTGGGTGTCTTATTACTTGCGCAAATGTCTAGATGTGCACTTAGTGGTATCTATCTCGTGGTTGGATCTCGTAATTGTTGGCGATGAACTGTCATTCTGTTTCTGAGTGTGAGTTTAGTTTGTCCTATATAATCTTCATTGTATCCTTTACATTTAATGGCATAAACTAGATTTTTTGATGAGCAAGTGAAGTGATTTTTTACAGTAAAATTTTGTCCTGATTTAAATGTATACGTGTTGCCTTCAATTAAGTAAAGAAATTCAAACACACACACAAGCACACAAATAAACATACATATCTCTACCCTCCCCATTCAATAGAAAATCTGAACTCCGACACCCCAGCGAACCAACCATATTCACTGAACATACACACACACACACACACACACACATACACACACACACACACACACACACACATATATATATATATATATATAGAGAGAGAGAGATAGATACTATATATATATATATATATATATATAAAAAATATATATATATATATATATAGATATAGATACTATAACAACAATACGGCACAATTATTTCACCTCAATTGGCCCTGCTCTCTTTAACATTACACAAAAACACATAAAAACAGAAACAGACCCCATCAAGTTCAAGAAGTCTTAGGACAAATTCCTTCAAGAAATCCCAGATAACCCTCCTACACCCGGATATGCCTCCGTAAACAGTAACTCTCTGCTCGAGTTGGCCATGTTGCCCAAACCCTGATTTGTAAGACTTCAAGTTATCAAAGTTATATATATATATATATATATATATATATATATATATATATATATATAACGAAGGAAATGTGGTAAGGAACCAGGTGGACCATAACGCACCAAAGTACTCAATATTTAGGGTAGTAGAGGGATTTTGAATTATTATTTCATATTAGTTTTTTTTTTTTGCACTGGGTGGTTGCTGGCCTTGTGCCTAGGGTAGAAACCTTTATTTCGTACTGGTCTCGGGACTTCAGAATTATTATTTAGTGGTAGTTTCTTTAGTATTTTGGCCCCCCACTTGTTGACCCGTCACCGTAAGATATATTCGGTTGTTTACTTATATCTCTTAAAAGGGTCTCATTATAATTCCGTCCCATCTAGTCAACCTTTCTTTAGTCTAGCAGTACCAGTGAGAGACTTGATAGCTGTCCTTAGGTCATAGTAACCAGAAATTGTTTGTTTTTTTTACATTTAATTGTTTTTTAACACTCTCGGTATTTTTCTATATATTTACCCCATATTGTTTTACTTATTGTTTCGACTTGCTCCCCCTCCCCCTCCCTAGTATCTTCTTTGACCTCCTGCCCAGCTGTAGTTGGCACTATCAACGCACGACTGGGTTTCCTCCACCCCCTCTCCCTCGTTCTTCTACTGGCAGGTTCAGCTACCCCTTTCCTCTACAAATTGCAATGATATAATTATTATGTCTGAACAACAAACTTTTGACCAATCCTTGTGACAATCACTCAGGGGGTAATACCATATATGGAATTACCCCCTGAGAAGCTCGGCTATTCATATACCAGGATAAACATTTTTATTTAGTCCAGAATTAGCCGTCGAAACGGCTTGAGTTCAGCCGTCGGGGTCCTACTCGTTCCTATATATATATATATATATATATATATATATATATATATATATATATTTATATATATATATATATATATATATATATATATATATATATATATGTACTATGATTTTTCTCTCTCTCTCTATATATATCTATATATATATCTATATATATATATATATATATATATATATATATATATATATATATATATATATATATGTACTATGATTTTTCTATATATATATATATATATATATATATATATATATATATATATTACTGATAGCTTTGATAGGTTTCCGCCAGTATTGGCCCAGGCCATGTCTAACAGGCCATGTCACCTGGCGATATATATATATATATATATATATATATATATATATATCGCCAGGTGACATGGCCTGTTAGACATGGCCTGGGCCAATACTGGCGGAAACCTATCAAAGCTATCAGTAATATATATACATATATATATATATATATATATATATATATATATATATATATATATATATATAGAAAAATCATAGTACATGCAGATAAAACTAATAATATATATAGCTTAGATTAGGATACTTATAGAACATTTATATATAAGGAACTGCATAGGAGCTACAAGAAAACTACTACTAAAAACCTAGAAGATATAAATATTGAAGGCCTTAATATAGTGAGTAAATTAGGACTTCAGAGACATACACAGCTATACACCCCTAACCCCCAAGATTCTCTCTGAAGGATCATAAAGAAGACTTCATTAGTAACCTTTCAATTAGACTGATTTGCCCTTCCAAGTCTGACATTGGTATTATCAGCAAGAAAATATTAGATAAAATCATCCCACAATTTAAGCATAAAATATACCTTAACCAATGGGGAAATACGGGTGTGGTTATTGAATGGTTCAAGGGTATTAAAGAGTGTAATAATAAAACATTTATACAATTTGATATCAATTCATACTACACCTCTATTTTCCCTATCCTATTAAATAAGGCTCTAATTATGGCCATGAACAATAGTGACCTGACTAGATCCTAAATTGATGTCATACTTGCGGCCCGAAAAACCATAATTACATTTGAAGAATAATTATGGACCCTCAAGGATACGCATAACAACTTTGCCATAACCATGGGATCTAGTGACTCGGCGCAGGTCACCGATTTGGTGGGCCTATACCTACTCAATGAAATCCATAAGAACCTACCCTACCTCAACGGTGGTTTATACCGCGATTATGCGCTTCTTCTTATAGACTATAAAAAATTTAATATAGAAAAAACTAGGAAACAGTTACACACAATTTTCAAAAACTACAACTTAAGTATCACCTTAGATAAAAACACTAAACACGTCAACTTCCTTGATGCTACCTTTAGCCTAGACTCTAGAATATACACACACTATCATAAACCTAACGAAAAACTAATTTATGTGAACACCAACTCTAACCACCCTAAATCCATATTAAACTCTATTACCAAAGGAATATCTAATAGAATCTCTAATCTATCATATAACGAAACTATATTTAACAATAATTCACAATGCTATAATGAGGCCTTAGCTAAATAAGGACATAGGAATGAGATTGAATTCCTACCTATAAAATCACATAGTTACAACATTATTTCTCATAATATGGCCATGAGGAAAAATAGTAAAAACAGTAGCCACTATAACTCTAAGACGAAGATTAATACCAAACTTAACTCGCACCAAAGTAAACACCACGATAATAATATAAACAGGGATATAAATACCTAAAAAAACAATACTATAAACAAAAATAGAAGGAGAACTAATACAGTCTTCAATCTCTACCAACTTGCCTAAGGCTTTCTTCTCAATCTTAGAAAAAAAATTCCCGACCGGCCACAAGTACCATAGCCTTATCAATAAAAATACAATTAAAATATCGTACTCCACCACACCTAACATAGCATACCATATAGCTAGTAGTAATAAAAGGAAGATTAATAACTATTTCCAACTAATTAAAACACAACGGGAGGTAAACTTAGTACCTGTAAACAATAGTAGTAATAATAGTAATAATGGTAATAGCACTCATGAAATCAATAGCAATACGAATGATAGACATCATTACCCTAGTGCTATCCCTAGCAACCAGAATTCTTCACAACATAGGAACCGGTAAGCTAACACCCAGAATAAATGTAACTGTAGAACTAATAGAACTTGCCTCTTAGGTAATAATTGTTTAACCAAAGACATCATCTACTCATGCACCGTCAACGCAAACAACTCTTCTAAAACATATATAGCTTCTACTTCGAACAACTTCAAGACGAGATACAACTCGCACCTCCACTGCAATGGGATGTAGTAGGTAAGGTCTCATCGTATAAACCACTGAACAAATTGTGTAGTCTCTGCCTTCTGGAGACCAATACTATAATCTTTTCGAAACTATACCTCCTTAATAGAAAGTCAGAGACATTTTCCTCGTGCCAACACCGGTACCGGCACTCGTTCCATAACTTTAAACCTAGCTGTTAGTATACAACAATGTCAGATTTGAATTCCCCACCACCATTAACACTACACATCTAGGAGTTAGCAGCACCCACAACCACAAACCACTCGACCAACTCTTTCCTCTACACAACTCCTATCCATCTATAACCTTATGCTCTGTAATAGCAGTTAGAATTAGACATAGAGTTACCACCTTGTGATATAACTACAATAGATTAATTATATCATATACAGTAATGGATATTTGGCACTTGGTATGTAGAGACATTTAATGCAATATGTGATAATAAACTATATGTGCATTTATAATTGTATAATTAAATGCTTAAATTACTCAACATAATAATAATAAAGTATATATACATTTATAATTAAATATAAAATGTAATAGCATTGTATATTAGGGATTATATTATTAAACATAGAGCATATCTATTATGACATTAACAGCTGTATAATCCTTCATAACATATACCTTGTCCAGTAATGAATAGATAACAATCTAAAGAGACCCTTAATGTATGATAGTAGAATAGACTGTATTTAAAATCAGGCATAAATATACAGTTATGCAAACAAGACTCAATTTTATAGCCATGTCATTCTACTGACATGGCTATAACATTGAGGCTTGTTTGAAAAATTGCAAACGAATCGAATGTTATTATTAATATTCGAAAAACTCAGATTACATTTATTGTATTCAGCCATGTAGAGCGAAATTTTTTTTATTATTTGAATTTGGCAAAGCCGGCCATTTATTGCTCGTATACAGGAAACTGACTGGCCAGTCTGCTGATGCAAATCTGGATGATCAGTAGATCTGCTAATATGCAGATCTGACTGATCAGCCAGTCTGCTAATATGCAAATATATATATATATATATATATATATAAATATATATATATATATATATATATATATATATATATATATATATATATATATTATAAAGAAAACGAAAAATCAGTGATGCATCTGGACTTAATTTATTTCGTGTTACAAATGTTTCGCCGGCATGTAGCTCGAGTCATGGTCCTTGTATGGATCTGGCTGATTCTACTTCTGCGGGTTCTTTCAGTCACGGGTGTTATGTCCGGAGCAAGTCCGGAGCAAATTTTATCACTGATAAAATTTGCTCCGGACATAACACCCGTGACTGAAAGAACCCGCAGAAGTAGAATCAGCCAGATCCATACAAGGACCATGACTCGAGCTACATGCCGGCGAAACATTTGTAACACGAAATAAACTAAGTCCAGATGCATCACTGATTTTTCGTTTTCTTTATAATATATATATATATATATATATATATATATATATAGGTCTATGTGTAATTGTACTCCTGTTATGAGTGGGTATCTTCATGCGTGTGTGTTTATGTATGCATGTATGTTAGTTCCTCTATTCATTTCATGTTATTAGAGTATCGGACAACAGGATTTACGGCATATAGTTACGGCTGTTTACATTCTGAGATCAAATCCCGCCGAGGTTAGTTTTCCCTTTTATACTTACTAGGTCGATAAAATAAAATATCAATAAAGCACTGGGGTCAATTTAATCAATTTTCCTCCATCTCTTCAAATGTGCCAAATATAGAAACAATTGTTAGATTTGTTGAATACTCTTCGGAGTCTCGAGATATGCAATCTTTGTGTGTCCATCACACACCCCCCAGTATAGAACACAGGCCCATCGACAGATTATACAACATAAAATGGAGACTGCAATATATTTTTCAAACAGGTCCCTCCACTTAAGCCCTGAACACGTCCCTTGTTAACCTGCGCCGAGGACGATGATTCCTTTTGTTACCTCTCACCATATAGCAGTTTTGATACATTTATTTGCGCCAGTCATCAATCTGTAGAGATTATACTTCTTATGAGTTGGCCTTTATTCGCCTTGTAATAGGGTTGTGAGAGTTTTCTTGGGAGTTAAAGATTGTCACCAATTGCTATGTCATCTTCAGTAGTTTAACGCTGGTTGTTCGGGGCTACTTAGTAATCTGGCAGCACCGCGCTTATATTGCAACTAAACATCACATCTTGGGGGCCGTATCGCTATCCGGCACCTGCGACACCTTCTCTATACGAGCAGCATTGCAGGAGCTGGTGCGAAGGAATAATAATAATAATAATAATAATGGTTGAGAAGAGGAGACCTTAAAAAGGCTACAGAAGGAATGTTAATGGCTGCGCAGGAGCAGGCCCTCAAAACGAAGTGGTTGAAACACCATATTTACAAGGAGGAGGCTAGCCCACTGTGCAGGATCTGTGGAGAGAGAGAGGAGACTGTGGCTCACATTGTATCCGAGTGTAAACACCTAGCCCAGACCCACTATAAGGGCTGGAGACATGATGTGATGGGCAGGGTGATCCACTGGCACCTGTGCAAAGTAAACAATTTACCACATTCTGAGAAATGGTATGAGCATAAGCCAGAGGCGGTGATGGAGAACGATCAGGTGAAGGTGCTGTGGGATTTTAGGATACAGACGGACAAGAAACTGGAACACAATAGACCTGACCTGGTGGTTGTGGACAAAGAAAAAAGATCGTGTCTGATTGTAGATGTGGCCTGCCCATTTGACACGAGAGTGCAAGAGAAGGAGAGGGAGAAAATTAACCGATACCAGGACTTAAAGTGGGAGGTAAAAAGGATTTGGAACTGCCATGAAGTCAAAGTGATCCCGATTGTCATAGGCGCACTGGGGACTATCTCCAAAAGTTTCCAGGGATGGTTAAAGAAAATCGGCCCCTTCACGCTTTTTGGAACGCTTCAAAGGGCATGCTTGCTGGGAACAGCAAGAACCCTCCGATACGTCCTGAATATCTGAGGCTGCAGGTAGTGGCTTGATATTCATTCCAACGGACTTTCCAGTTAACTAACATCAATGACTGAGATTCAAAGAATAATAATAATAATAATAATAATAATAATAATAATAATAATAATAATAATAATAATAATAAGAAGAAGAAGAAGAAGAAGAACAACAACAACAACAACAAACAAAAAAAAAGGAGGTATGTTGAATTGCATGATGATATAGGTAATGTAGTGTACCAAAAGCATCCAATTACAAGTGGCAATTAAACAATGCAATAACCAAGCAATTTATTTAACAATGAATGTCTCTCTTCACTTTTCATATATATAAATGTAAGTATGTATACGTACATACATATATGTATACAGACGTAAAGTAGTATGTATATATATATACATACATGCACACATATTTATATGTACGTATGGATTCACCGAACATTTATTATAATGCTCGTTTTGTTTGTAAACAAACATCTCGATTTAAGCCGTACAGTGTTTAGCAGCCATCGTTGCCCTTTTGTTCAACACTGGCAAAGGAACGATGTACTAGTTTCAAGCTTATTAGCTATCGTCAACACCGTATACCTTCCAGCCAGATTATTGAACGTCAGCATGTTGTGGTTGAAGGAACATGATGAAGCTCAACAAAAGTGAATAATTGTTTCTACTTTAGGCACAAGGCCAGCAATTACCCAGTGCATTACTGGTACTTTATTTTATCGACCCCGTAAGGATGAAAGGCAAAGTCAACCTCGGCGGGATTTGAACTCAGATCGTAAATGGACGTAACTATGCTGGAAAGCATGGCGTCCGATCCTCTACCGATACTGCCAATCCACCGCCCTTTTCAAGGTGCCAATCCACGGCCCTTTTTAAGATTCACCCAAAAGTGAATAATGGCGTCCCATGAGGCATTGTGATTGACCCACTCCTCTTTATTAATCACATTAATAATATCATTAATACCATGGAGCATAACAAAATAACACATTATGAAAATGACTGAATAGTTTAAAGGGTCATCAACCGATCTGTTATCCAATTGACAAAGAAAAATATATGATTCTAGATGACAATATATTTGAAAAAGAATATTCACTTAAGCTACCTTACTCCTTTCACACGAGTGAAGCCTCGTTGTATCCGATAACACTAGAGACCTCAACTCAAATTAACTGTCGATAATATCTTAAGGTGGTATGCCCACATACAAACGGAACATGGCTTGCAGAATATGTTTTTGAGATTTACAACCTTTCAGTTTAGTGATATTCATAGCATAATTTTTCTACTTTTTTTGTCCAGCTGCACCTTGAAAACTGTTGTCAGAAATGATTAACACATGTTAGCCCGTGTTTATTGGGTTCGACTTGAAAATTTCAATCTCTATCCTCTGTATAGCCGCCAAATGATATTGGTATCAACTTTAAATTTCACCCAAGTCTTTATCTCCACGCTATCTATGCCTCACAAAATTGAGCTCGCAACCTATATTATTAAGACAAAATTATTTCACCTCAACTGGCTACGCTCTCATTATTATCATATTGAAAGACATCAAGAACGAAAAAAAATAAGCACTTAACATTCAAATGCTTCTTGGACAAAGTCCAGATAAACGTCCTACGTCCAGATAAGTTTCTGCCAACACCAACTCCTATACATACATGCAAACATGTTCGGTTTGTTTGTAAACAAACAGCCCGAATTACGCCCTACAGTGTTCGGTAACCATCGTCGCCTTTTTTTTCAACACAGACACAGGAACGATGTACTAGTTTCAAGCTTATTAGCTATCGTCAGCATCGTATACCTTCCTGTCAGATGATTGAACGTTTGAAAGTATATACTTTCCTTATGCATATTAACGGCTGAGCAGCCTAATTTGCATATCGTGTGAGTTAGTTGGCCGGGCGTACCGTTAATATGCATTTAAGTATCAGCCGTACTAAGAGTGAGAAATGAAATTTCGTTTCATTCTTTTCCATTTATATATATATCAGTTGCATTTTCGATTTCATCTTTTTTTCTTTATACTTTCACTGGTGTAGGACACCTCGGTTATTTTTCATTTTATAAAGAAAAAAAACCTCACTTTCTAATATATATATATATATATATATATATATATATAAGAACAAAAGATGGTTAAATGAGTTCCATGTATTTTATTATGCGCATTTCAAAAACAAATATCATCATGCAATAACATTTGTGTTTTCATTAGATAAAATAGGAGGACATGATATGAAGGTTAAAAATCACTTGTGGTTTTAAAACTGCACTATCCACAAATGTTTTTTAACCTTCATATCATGTCCTCCTATTTTATCTGATGAAAACACAAATGTTATTGCATGATGATATTTGTTTTTGAAATGCGCATAATAAAATACATGGAACTCATTTAACCATCTTTTGATCTTATATATTATGTATACTCCAGTCCTACAAACTGTAGAGTGCTTCTTATCCGATATCTGCATTGCTTTATTGTACTACAATAAAACTCACCTCCTACATTATATATATATATATATATGTCAATATTCGCAAGTTCTTATGTTCAAAAATTAATTATTTTCTCATTTTCTCCTCTCTTTACGTTGCCTTACCATTCGTGTTTGTTTACCTGTCTCTCTTTCTCCACCCAACTCTTTTTATCCAAATAACTTAATTTAGTTATTGTATCGCCCTAGCTTGAGGTATATGGTCTGTAATGCGAAGAAATATACCTATGATGGCTAGTAGACCACTGATGACGGATATTCCTGAATTCTATTTCTAATTCTTCCTTTATTACAAATATCCTATATGCAACAACACAGCTCGCCATTTTTCATTCATATATGCTTTCCCTTTCGCTGTCACCTGTCTTTTTCTCTTCCCTTACTGCTATCCTCTTTCTCTCTCCTCCTTCTCACTCCTTCTCCCTCTTACTTTCACTCACCCCTCTGCTAGTAACCCTCTCTCGGCTAGCCTCTTCCTCACACTTTCACCCATTCACTCTCTGCTACTCACCCTCTCTCTCACTTCCTCCATCGTCCCACACCGTACGAGATTCTTTCCTTGCTCACATCCACACGGCCAAGATGTGTCTTTGCCTTCTCGTCAATATTCGCAAGTTCTTATGTTCAAAATGAATTATTGACTTGATTTTCTCATTTTTACCTCTCTTTACGTTGCCTCACCATTCGTGTTTGTTTACCTGTCTCTCTTTCTCCACCCAACTCTTTTTATTCCAATAACTTAATTTAGTTATTGTATCGCCCTAGCTTGAGGTATATGGTCTGTAATGGGAAGAAATACATATGATTCCTAGTAGACCACTGATATATATATATATATATATATATATATATATATATATATATATATACATATACACACACATATATATATATATATATATATATATATATATATAGTTATACTTGGGGAGGGTCATATTTGTGTAATATTGCCAGAATTAATAACAGAACACACTCACTGTTTGGTTGGTTTTTGCTTTTCGCTTCTGTGTCTTTTATATCGGTTAATTTAATTTATTCGGTCCTCAATGTTGCCATTGACTGACCAACGGTCAAAAATGCAGATACAATATAGACACAAACACATATATATAGTCTATCAAAGTTCTTTCGTTGCACATCTGCAACATCGTCAGTGGTGCTATTATTTCCTCCCGTTGCATTGTATTTTCTACGCCATCTTTATTTAATCTGTTTATATATTTATTTATTTGTTTATTTTTTGTGTCTTCTTTGCGCATGCGTTTGCGTGTGTGTATAGTGTTTCGTTTGATGTGTGTTCGTGATTGGGTGACTGCGTATTGGTTAATGTATTCTATCTTTACTAGTGTGTGTTTATATGTGTTTGTTGTTATTGTGCTTGTGTATGTATTTATTTATTTATCTATTTATTTATTTATTTATACGTCACTTAGGTCAGTGTTGTTTGTTTGGGTGTTGTTATTCCATTCATTTTTTCTCTTTAGCCTTGGCCTTCTAAGTTCTATTTCACTGGCCTCTCTGATTTGCCTATCTGCTGGGTATGGTGGGAAAGGATACTTCAAGATCTCCTTGATGAGAGCTCCATAGATCTCATCATGCACTCTCGTTACGTAGACGATATCAATATAGTAATAAGAACATCCCAACAAGAGAGCACTAACAAGTTTGATTTAGAACGTAGCACAATGGAAAGCATCCAGAAGATAGCCAATTCCATACAACAGAGTATAACTGTAACTATCGACTTCCCTTCCAAACACCCTAACAATAGACTACCTGTATTAGACACGGAACTCTGGATTAACACTATAGACAAGAGAGCCCAAATTCTCCACTCACACTATGCTAAACCCATGGCCTCCAAATACCTGATACTCAAAAACTCAGCAATGTCCAGTAGTGCTAAGTTTAATATTCTGATCGCAGACTTGGTACGAGTGATGAAGAACGTGTCCCGCATGTGCGACACAACAGAAATGGAAAGTAACATCCAACACTTCATCAACCGCATGCAGTTCTCTGGCTACAACCAAAGAGACAGGATCAGAGTATACGAAGGAGCCACGGAGAAGTATAAGACCATCATAGAACTGGACATGAAAGGAATTTACCCATTATACAGGAGAAAATCATGGAATAGCTTAGATAGGGCTAGACATAAGATAGGGAAAGCCACCTCATGGTTCGACAACCAGAGATACCAGAGTGTCATGTTTGTGGACGCTACCCCTGGAGGGAAATTAGCTAACCAGTGTAGAAAGGCCCTGAGAAAGACCCACTTAAAGATTAAGGTGGTAGAAAAGCCAGGAACCACCATAAAATCCCTAATCAGCAAAGAAAACTCACTGTACTAATAGAAAATGTATCATAAGAAAACTCACTGTACTAATAGGAAATGTATCATATGTAAAGTAACCCCCCGGATAAACTGTAAAACTAGAAACGTAAGATGTACAGAGGGTACTTGCAGAAACATGACAACAACATACATAGGCGAGACAGCTCGTAGCATAGCTGAAAGGATAGACCAACACTGGGAGAACTAAAAGGACGAAAAAACGGGTCAGTACTATACGAACATGCCAGAAAACAACGCGACGGTAACATAGACAACATAGAAATTAGAATAATATCTAAACATAGAAATGACCCAGCAGATAGGTAAATCAGAGAGGCCAGTGAAATAGAACTTAGAAAGCCAAGGATAAACAGAAAAAATGAATGGAATAACAACACCCAAACAAACAACACTTACCTAAGAGAAGTATAAATAAATAAATAAATAAATAAATAAATAGATAAATAAATAAATACATACACAAGCACAATAACAACAAACACATATAAACACACACTAGTAAAGATAGAATACATTAACCAATACACAGTCACCCAATCACGAACACACATCAAACAAAACACTATACACACACGCAAACGCATGCGCAAAGAAGACACAAAAAATAAACAAATAAATAAATATATAAACAGATTAAATAAAGATGGCGTAGAAAATACAATGCAACGGGAGGAAACAATAGCACCACTGACGATGTTGCAGATGTGCAACGAAAGAACTTTGATAGACTATATATATGTGTTTGTGTCTATATTGTATCTGCATTTTTGACCGTTGGTCAGTCAATGGCAACATTGAGGACCGAATAAATTAAATTAACCGATATAAAAGACACAGAAGCGAAAAGCGAAAACCAACCAAACAGTGAGTGTGTTCTGTTATTAATTCTGGCAATATTACACAAATATGACCCTCCCCAATTATAACAATATTTGTTTCGACACACGAATGCATATCAAAAACCTCGCAAAACTATATATATATATGAGCCCTCTTTGGATTTTAGTCTTGAAATTTATTATTATTAATAATTATATATATATATATATATATATATATATATATATATATATATATATATATATATATATATATATATATATATATATATATATATATATATATATATAAGTATGTATACGTACATACATATATATATACAGACGTACAGTAGTATGTATATATATACATACATGCACACATATATATATGTACGTATGGATTTACCGAGCATTTATTATAATGCTCGGGGTTGTTTGTAAACAAACATCCCGAATTAAGCCGTACAGTGTTTAGCAACACATTTGTTCAACACTAACAAAGGAACGATGTACTAGTTTCAAGCTTATTAGCTATCGTCAGCACCGTATACCTTCCTGCCAGATGATTGAACGTCTGAAAGTATATACTTTCCTTATGCATATTAACGGCTGAGCAGCTTAATTTGCATATCGAGTGAGTTAATCGGCCGGGCGCACCGAAAACGATAAATGGAAAAAACGAAACGAAATTTCATTTCTCACTCTTAGTACGGCTGTTACTTAATTATAAGTATGTATACGTACATATATATATGTATATAGACGTACAGTAGTATGTATATATATACATACATGCACATATATATATATGTACGTATGGATTCACCGAGCATTTATTGTAATGCTCGATTTGTTTGTAAATAAACATTCCGAGATGAGAAATGAAATTTCGTTTCATTTTTTTAATTTATATATATACAACTATTCTTCTAACAACTTCACCCCTCCCTCCTAATATTCTCTATAAAAACTAAATAGGTCCTCAGTAATATTATTCTGATGAAATGACAGCAAATAATAACATTGAAATATTGAATGTCTGCATAACTAAAAGTTTGTAGATAGCTGTTTTAGGTTATGTAACTGTTATAGAAACACGTGTCAATAAATTCCTTTCAACTAAACTGTATCCATTCAAATCTTTCTATATATATATATATATATATATATATATATATATATCTGTGTGTGTCTGTGTACTCTGGTGCGTTATGGTCCACCTGGCTCCTTACCACACTCCTTCATTATATATATATATATATATATATATATATATATATATATATATATATATATATATATATATATATATTTATATATATATATATACTAGCAGCTGAACCCGGTTGCATTCGGGGCCACTTTTTATTAAGTTAATAAGTTGAGGGGAGACGTGAAGAGAGTGGTTTGACAGAGAGACGTTGGGTGGACGTTGGGTGCAAAGATGTTATTGCAGGACTACTTTGTAGACAACGTGCCCGGTGTTGCCCGGATTACCACAAATGAAGAGATTGTGTGGACTGCCGACGCGCGAACATCCGACGTATAGTTGACCATTGGCAAATACCTGCTGTGTTAGATTTAGGCCAACCACTTGCAGTGATTGTCCTTGTGCTTTGTTAATGCTCATTGCGAAGCAGAGTTTTATGGGAAACTGCCGTCGCGTAAAATCATAGGGGACGTCAGAGGGACTAATGGTCATGGGGTAATTAACCTGGTCACGCCAGCAGCGGGTCTGCTCAAAATTGTTGTCTCCAGAATTTGGATCCATATTTTTCTTATGATTAAACGCGTTCCGTTGCATAGTTCTGGTGCATCCAGATTTCTCAGCAGCATAACTGGCACACCAACCTTCAGTTTCAGATCATGAGGAGGAAGTCCTGGAGGTAGTTGACTTTGGTGTCAATCGACTTGAAGGAGACTTCATTTCCGGGAATCTGATCAAGTAGTTTTGGGGTCATCACGTCAACAGTGGCATTGTGTGGTGCCAAAATAGCTGTCCCTTTCAGCCAGGTGTGATCATGGAATCGTGATTCAAGGTCTGGAAATACAGATGATATTAATTCGTCAATGTTTGACACAAAGTTCCCAAAACGCAAACGGATATGCTCTTCATCCACTCCAGGTGTAGTTCCATTACCAACTTCCAGTAGATGTTTTGAGAAATCGATGGAGTCTGCGTCACCATGAACATGCACTCTCATATTGGTAGTCAGATGTAGTTTGCGGACATACTGCCATACGTAGGACGACTTGATGCATGCGTTCACTTCGTCAGCTCTAGTGATAACAGGAAGAGTCTGTCGGAAATCGCCAGCCAGCAGTACTGTCGCTCACTTTATGACGCGTGAGTTCCGACGCAAGTCCTTGAGAGTTCGATCCAGAGCCTCAAAGGCCGCCTTGTGACTCATGGTAGCCTCGTCCCATATGATCAGGAAAGAAGATTGCGCCGCAATACCACTGGAGGCGACCGCTAAAGCAATCCGCTCGTCTTTTCGTAGCTTCGCAAGCAAAAGGTTGATGAGAAAAGTTTTTCCTGTTCCACCAGAAGCATAAGGGAAAAATAGCCGTCCCTCATTTGAATTGACACTGGAGAGAATTCTGTCATATGCTCGTCTCTGGTGATGCAAAAGTCTGGGTTCGTCCTGAGCTACCTGATGTGTCATATCGTCAATGTTGTAATTTAACTCATGCATGAACTCCCCATCTAAAGCACTGTGAGTGTTTCCAGGTTGTGGCAAACCGAAATCAGATACACCGCCAACTCCAAGAGCTTTCAGATGGTTGTCCATGTCGATGAGGGTCTCATTGTACACCGCGTCGTCGAAAGCAAAGCCAGCTGCTGGATCTTCTGCTCGTAGTCTACGGAGGATGTCCTCTGACATGTTGTCCTTATGCGTTTCCCAAAGCTTAAGGGGCTCACCTATGCCGCAGAACAATAGCATTATGCAAAACAGACGTCTCATTTCTCGAGGCATCTTACATTCAGCAGCCTCTGTCAACGCCACGTTCAGGTGGGCATCATCTTCGAGTAGCCCGCGCTTCACGCACGCGTCCCTGTAACTGGAACAAATGTGACCATCGAAAAGTCTTAAGTCGGCGAATGACTTGGGCTCTTTGATTTGATGCAGCAACATTCGCAGGAAAAAGCATTCTTGTTGCTTCGAATGAACATTGTACGCGCGTCCGATGGCATTACTTCTGAAGACCCTACCCAATCCTCAACTGTTTCCCCTTGTCACCGCCGATGCCATTTTTTGTTCGACCAAGTGAAGTAGGTAGGTGCATCGACGTAAAAAAGGGTAACTGCAAACGTATCGACAGAACATAGCTTAAAAAATGCTGTAAGCGTCGTCTCAGGTGGCTTTTCGGCAGCAGCCGATGCGGTTTCCTCAGTGAAATAAACGCGTTGACCATTCTCTAAGTGAACATCCAAGTTAACAACTGCTGGAGAGCACCGGTGAATTTCAAGCTCCAAAATGCGCCAAGCCGCCATATTGGACGAAATGTATCTTCCCATCATGAACTGAGTAACTTCGTCTTTTGATTCTACACCATCACTGAGGCCAACCACCGCCATGTCGCCGCCTTTGTTGATATATTTGCAGATGTATTTAATACTTTTAACAGATGTGCAGGACTCCACATTGATGTGAGCATTAAATATTTTAGCAAGCAAAGAGCTGTTGTCAATGCAATGTCGTATTCTTTCCCTTTCTTCTTAATCCTAGCCGAAAGGCCGCGAAAATCGGGAGCACGCCGCCGTTAGATGGGGTAGCCGTCAACCCCAGTGCAAGTTTCCCTGGTGAAGGCTCTGGGGTAGTGTTTGGTGCACTTGTTCCCCTCCATGCATGAATTTTGGCTGTTAAGGGCACCACAGGGTCCATGTATCATTGCCTCCGGAGTCTCGTCGAGAAGTGAGAGTTGGTTTCGAGTGCGCTGATCAGAAAGGCGGCCCTCCTTTGCCTCCAGAGACTCGTCGATACGTGAGCGTTGGCGCTGATCACGCTGGGCAGAAAGAAAGGCCTCTCTTGCCTCCGGAGTTTCCTCGAGGAGTGAGAGTTGGCGCTGATTGCGGTC
Source organism: Eledone cirrhosa (assembly GCA_964016885.1). Classification (NCBI taxonomy): domain Eukaryota; kingdom Metazoa; phylum Mollusca; class Cephalopoda; order Octopoda; family Eledonidae; genus Eledone; species Eledone cirrhosa. Next base: position 86,649,715 of record OZ024740.1, on the reverse strand, counting down.
GGCAGCAAGACAGGCCTCCCTTGCCTCCGGAGTCTCCTCGAGACGTGAGAGTTGGCGCTGAATGTGCTGGACAGTAAGACGGGCCTCCCTTGCATCTGATGTCTCCTGGAGTTAAAAAAAACTGAATGCTTTACCTCGGCCACTACTGTTTTACAACTTCTCACAACAGAAATAATATTTTTAAGGAGATAAAAGAAGCAAAATAACAAAGGATATCGATAAAAAACGTACCTGCGCACGCGCCTTCATTCTTCGCAATTTAAGGGCTTTATTTCGTTTAGAAGAAAATACTGGTCGTTTTTGGTTAGGCATATCGTATGACGATACTATAGAAGCAGTGTAAAAGTACTTTAGGTTAACTACTGAACCACTGAGAGCACATAGTCGTTTCAATAAAAAGTTGCATTAAAAAAGGGAGGCATTGAATGTAAAATGCTAAGCTAAAAGCGAAACATTAATGTCATTGTTTACGTATAATGAATTGGAAATGCTTCACTAAGAGATGGATATAAAAGTATTTTAGGTTAAATAGTATAGGGAGGTGTGTAGGATACATACATACATACATTCATACATACATACATACATTCATACATACATACATACATACATACATACACACGACGCTCAGCTTTATATAAGTATCGTGTGTGTGTGTGTGTGTGTGTGTGTGTGTGTGTGTGTGCTATGCGAGCGACGACAGATCAAAGATAACACGTGACTGAACGTTAACTAAAGTTTGCTGGTCCCTGTCTGTCTGTCTGTCTGTCTCTCTCTCTCTGAATATCTAACACTTTAATTGTATCTCTCTCTGTCTAACGGCCTATCTCTCTCTGCAGTGTTGTCATATAGGGAGTGAAGAGCGACAGAGAGAGTAAAGCAGTTAAATTATAGAGAGGGGGAAATGATTTATTATAGAGAGAGGGAAGAGCGACGGAGAGAGTAAATCTAAGAAACTATAGGGAGGTATAATCGATAGAAAAAGACCGTTTTTTGGCCCTAGAGTCCACATCTTTTTCAATTTAGAGAACCCCAAGTAGATTTGTCGCTTCCTCGGCACCTTTTACATTAATGTGTAAATTTTCATGACAATCAGAGCACTGGTACTACCCTTTTGCCTGTATCCAGACACGACTCAGACAATTTTCGCCCATTTCACATTTATATAATAGATATATGACTTTGCCAATTTGCTTCTTCTGTCTTGAACATCTTAATGTTCCCGGAAGTCCACACTATCATGTTGTTATTATTTCAATCTCATAATTTAATAACATAATAATACATTTGGTATTTCTGTGTCAACTTCCATTTAAAGGTCACAGCATTGTTGGAGCTTGACTACAATACAGTTCTTCTATATCCTATGTCTATCCTAAAAATTGTTTCTACTTTTGGCACAAGGCCAGCAACTATTCCAGTGTATTACCCCGTAAGGATGAAAGGCAAGGTTAACCTCGGCGGGATTTAAGTTCAGACCATAAACGGCCGTAACTCTTTGGTGCAAAGCATGGCGTCCGACCCTCTACCGATACTGCCAATCCACCGCCCTCTGTCTATCCTAATAATTGTTTCTACTTTTGGCACAAGGCCATAAATTACCCAGTGTATTACTAGTACTTTATACACTGGGTAATTACTGGCCTTGTGCCAAACGTAGAAACAATTATTAGGATAGACAGAGGGCGGTGGATTAATAATAAGAATTAGTGTTCTTACTACTACTACTACTACTACTACTACTACTACTACTACTACTACAACTGCTGCTGTTGCTGATGTGTTGCTGCTGTCGTTGCTGCTGCTGCTGTTGCTGTTGCTACTACTACTATCAGCACCAAAACTACTACTACTACTACTGCTACTACTACTACTACTACTACTACTGATGGTAGCGTATTTGCTAAGGCCATGGTTTGACATAGTCATTTTTGTTATTTACAACACACAACTGTTATATTTTACTCTTAGTTTACATTTTGGAGATACAATCTTTTAGGAAGTGTCAAAATGTTTTACCGTACTTCTGCATTCTGGTCACTAACATAATTCCATTAATTCTTACGTCACAATCAGGCATGTTTCGATGTTATTATAGGGCGGTGGATTGGCAGTATCGGTAGAGGGTCGGACGCCATGCTTTGCAGCAAAGAGTTACGGCCCTTTATGGTCTGAGTTCAAATCCCGCCGAGGTTAACTTTCCCTTTCATCCTCACGGGGTCGATAAAATAAAGTACCAGTAATACACTGATATAATTGCTGGCCTTGTGCCAAAGGTAGAAACAATTATAGCCTTATCAGCAAAGTACTTGACGAAGTAGTGATGAGAATATTTCTAAGTATAATTCTGAAATTTTTTTAATCATGGAATATATCATGTAAATACACTTTAATAGAAATAGAAAAAAAAAAATTTAGATTGAGAAGAATTGAATGTAAAATAGGAAAATATAAAGAAAAAAGAGAAAAAATGAAAAAAAAAAACGGAAAGTGGAGGGAATGGCAAGGACTCTAATGTAACAGAAAAATGAGGAAGGGGAGGATGATTGGGCTCCAGGCCTAGGGTGCGGCGGTAAAGGAGCGCCCCGCGGACAAGACCTCAAAAACATTCCCGCGGACAATGGCCAGCGACACCCGCTGCAACAGCCATCCCACCTCACGGGACTTCTTCCTCAGACAGGCCGCCGATGGTCCGATCTTGCGGAGGAGCTCGACTCTACGGAGTCCAAGTACGCCAGAGGTCTCGACGGCGACTGATGTGAAGAGGAAGCGGCCGGACCGTCCCCAGTATAATATTCTACAACTGGTGGTACATATATATATATATATAATTGTTTAAAGAATAAACAACTCAGAGACGTCATCTTCACGAACAACGACAAATACGTTACTGTTAAAAAATTAAATACAATAAATACAATAAAAATCTAACAAGAAATAATGTATGACAAAACAACATTTGTCATTTGTCATTATTTTATTTTGAAAGATAAGTACGGGAACTTTGCACATGTTTCGCTCTCATCATGACCTCTTCAGAAAACCATAGACTTTACCGGATTTATTGAAATAGTGATGGAGGAATAACTTAGTGAATGTACACGATTGTACATTGGTTGTCGAAAAATAGAATTGTTTGGAGAGTAACCCAGAGATGTCAGATTACTTTTATAATTATTTCGCTTGTAAAGTAATCGATTCACTTAACACAACTTATGTGTTATTTATAATCACCCTCAACACAAAGAATAGGTATTAAATAAATTAGAGGCAGTTACTTTCACTCTTTCCCATCCAGACATATATCAGACACAGCAGGCATCAAACATCCGGTAAATGTAAAATGGTCTTTTCACTGTTTCTATCTACTTCAGTCGAAGTTTGACTATTATTCTCATATTTTTAACATAGTTTTATGTGAGTTTGTACAGCATCACCAGGTGCATCTTCATGTTCCTGAAGTGTGTGCAGCATTGTTAATTTTTTTTTTGTCGTAGTCGGGTGTGTAAGATTATTTGTGTTTGTATACTACATCAACATTGCATTGTTGTGAAATATATTTTAATTGTTTCTAATGTTATTTTAGTATTTGGTCTAGCGCGTTGAGTATATGCAATGTGAGTTATTGGCTGGTATCTGGTGTTTTGTATGTGTTGTGTACTAGCAGCGAATTGGCAGAAGCGTTAGAATGTCGGATAGAATGATTTGCGTTATTCGATTTAGCTCTCTGCTCTCTGAGTTCAAATCCCAACGAGGTCAACTTTGACTTTCATACATTCGTGGTCAATAAAAAGTGCCAGTCCAGTACTGGCTCGATTATTCCTATGTATCTCTTTCTCACCTCCATTCTCTCGCTCTCTATCCTTCTCTGGAAGAAACCTGTTGTTTCAGACCTGGAGAGCTGTTCATGCATGTGTTGTGTAATTGGTTCTATATGCCCTAGTGTCGTGAATCGATTATATAACAGTATGTGTTGTATTATTTTATTTGGTGATGATTATATAAAATAGGTGTGTTAAATTTTTTATGATGATTTAGTCGACTGTGTGTTGTATGAGTTCTTTTATTGTGCGGTTATAGGGTATTTGTTGTGTGTAGAGAGAGTCCACTGTTTAAATTGTACTATTGAATAGAAAGTATCTAGCGTAGGATGCGGACTATGCTAAGCAGAGCTACATTTTATTTTTATTTGCTTCTGTAATGTTTCTGGTTGTCTATTATCTGCATCGTGGCTCTTGAAGACTTTCATATACAAAATATGATTGATTGCTCTTCCATAGCTATTTATCCAAGTCCAGTTCTGCTTAACATGTTTGTGAACGGTGTTCGCGCTAGACAGAATAGTACTAGAAAATAACCCTCTTCTAATGGAAATGTTTTGTTTCTGTAATCCCTCCTTTTCTTTGTACCTGCCAAATTATTTACCAATTACGATATTTTATTTATTTTCATATTACTGGTGGCTGATGTGTTTAGGATTCCTATATGGTGTCAAAAGCCTTCTGGTAGTCAATCCAAGTTTTGCGTAGACAATTTATTCTCCTTCTACAGTATTTGATTATAGCTCTGTTGATCAATAAGTAACCTTTATAGTTAAATGTGTTTGTGCAGAATCCATTCTGCGCTTCTGAAAACAAGTTTTCTTTCAGATATTTATTCTATGCAACATCATTGTTGTTAAAAAGATTTCGATGGTAAGAACGCTTGTTTCGTCTTAGGGATTAAGATGAGTTTCATCTCAATGGGTCAGTCTTTATTATATCGTTAAAAGCTGTTGGAAATATTAATAGTTATGTGAATATCGTATATCTAATGATATACGGTATATTAACGAATACACTTTTATAAAGCCTTCTAACTATGAATATTGAAAAGCTGACAGCTGGCGCCGTCTAGCGATTTCCAGTAGAATTAGTGGGGAAAAACTGCCAATACATTTCTGGCTATGGCTGTCATTAGGACAGTGCTTCTCCCGCTCTCTGCTGGAATTTGAAACAGGCAAAAATGTATAGATTTTTCGCCAATGTAAATGGGCTGATTAGCTTCATTTGCATATGGAACCGTACAAGCCGGCTTAGCTGGAAAGTAGAATTAACGTTTTGCTCCGACATAGCTGTATACATATAAGTATGTGAATTTCGTATATCTAATGATATGCGATATGTTTATGAATAAACATTTGGAAAGCTATCTAACTATGGAAAACTTTAATAAATAGTTATATTGGTGCTTTGAAAACAATTGGTATAAAGAGGTTAAGGGAGTGGGGATGAAAATGAAATGTCTGGATAGAAGGAAACGATTATAATAGAAGAAAGTAGAAATTAAAATGAATTACTGGGGCTATAAAAACGAACTCTTTTTAAGATGTTTCGAGGAGATTTAATAGTTTTAAACACCTCAATTTCATATAAACGGGGTTAAAAATGAAAATAGGTCATATCTATTTAAACAGCGTATAAAGGGAAGACAGTCAGAGTAAAAAAAATCATGTGCTCTAATAATTACTCCTTCCCACATCCTAGATGCTGAAGTGAAGGTGAAAATTATCGCATCCGTAGCTGATAGGTATAACATTGTAAAATAACAGGAAATATCGGCAAAGTATTTTGTTTAGCCTGTGTCTTTCAAGTTGTTTGAGGGTACTGTGCCGCGGACAACGATATTTTTGTCATTGTTGGTGGCTAACCTTAGTAACGTACCAGTTGATGAACTCGAGGGGATATGGTTATTTCAGTCTCTTAGTCTTGCTGTCACTGTGTCACCGTAATATTATTAAAAGGAAACCGCACGATAGCTAATGTTTGCTGTTATTATTACCAATTCACTGCGTTTATTTGATTTTAACAATTTAAACCATACATTATTTTTAAAGCGTTTAGGAGAAAACAAAAACAAGTTTTAAATATTATAATGTAAACGATTTTCTTTTTCTCAAACACCTTAAAAATAAACGTTTTTCGCCGGGAAATTCAATCAAAATGGTGTGATTTTGCTTGGTAAAAATGAAATTAATGTCTGTTACATAAAAATATTCTGCTATATAGCCAGGTCCCACATCCGACTAACAGTGAGAGGCTGTTTATACAGTGAAATGCTGACGAATGGCTTCGTATTTCTAATTCGTGATTCAGAATAAGAACTAACCTTTCACCAATCATTTAATAAAGCATTTTTTTATATCATTCACAGAAAATGTCATTTCCTTCACCTACTGCTTCTCATCCAGTAGAATCATTTTTTTCTTTCCTTTCGAGAAGAAATAATTTTACATTGTTCAGTGTAAAAATGCATTGCTTTATATTGAACATTAAATAATTACTTTTGACCGAACAGAATACAAAAGTAAATTATTCTACTGGATTGAAAAAGGGTAGGAGATGGTAAATGACATTTCTTGTGATTGATATAGAAAATACTTTATCAATGAGTGGTAAAAAGGTTACATCATATTCAGAATCAGGAATTCAAATTACGAAGAACATTTTCAGCATCTCTTACTATAAACAGCTTGGCTGTTTTATATGAACATTGCAGAAAATACATTAAATTAAAATATATGTCACAACCGGTAAATTATTAGTCTGAATTAAATAATTCCCATTGATTGTAGACTAGGTTAGCAGTGCTTAACTACAAAAATACGATCCATTTTCAATTTGGAAACATATATGTATGTTTTCCTGATGTTTTTATCGATTTCTCCAAAGAGATTTAAAAACCTTCACACAAAGGATACACCTTTTCAATTGCCAATCTCAGTTCCTTACACATCCTTTAACTCCTCCTCCTCATCTTTTCACTTCTTTACTCCCAATCACATTCCTACCCTTACACATCGTTTAACTCCTCCTCATCTTTTCACTTCTTTACTCCCAATCACATTCCTACCCTTACACATCGTTTAACTCCTCCTCATCTTTTCACTTCTTTACTCCCAATCACATTCCTACCCTTACACATCGTTTAACTCCTCCTCATCTTTTCACTTCTTTACTCCCAATCACATTCCTACCCTTACACATCGTTTAACTCCTCCTCATCTTTTCACTTCTTTACTCCCAATCACATTCCTACCCTTACACATCGTTTAACTCCTCCTCATCTTTTCACTTCTTTACTCCCAATCACATTCCTACCCTTACACATCGTTTAACTCCTCCTCATCTTTTCACTTCTTTACTCCCAATCACATTCCTACCCTTACACATCGTTTAACTCCTCCTCATCTTTTCACTTCTTTACTCCCAATCACATTCCTACCCTTACACATCGTTTAACTCCTCCTCATCTTTTCACTTCTTTACTCCCAATCACATTCCTACCCTAAATTAATTTTATATATTTGCAATCTTTTTGAAAAATATAATGCATACTGAAGAACTGAAAGATGAAATTATAGCAGCGTAATCTTTATTCAACAAGTATATATATATATATATATATATATATATATATATATATATATATATATATAGTCACCCCCCCCCCCCCACACACACACACAAAAAGGGACAAAAACAGAGATACAAAAAAGCAATAGTCGTATTAGTTTCACGTTTGAAAGAGAAACGTATCGAACGTTAGTCCTTCATCAGGAGTAGAGGAAACTATTTATATATATTAATTATATATGTATTAATATATATATATATATATATATATATATATATATATATATATATATATATATAATTCCGCTCAACATTCCGAATAAAAGCTCTTGGCTAGACGTTATTAAACAAACATAAATAATTAACCAATCAATAGAAATGTCTAATTGAATGAATTAATTAATTATTAGGTCTAGGAGATAATAATACAAGTGGAAGCTTAGTAAAATCGAAGCTTTGGCTGCGGCTAAGCAAAAGCGACAAATGTGGAGAAGGAGCACACGAGTTGGAATATATATTAAAATAGGGAGAAAAAGACGATTATTAGGAAGAAAAATCTTTTTTTTTCCCTTTTATTTTTTTCTCTTTTTTCTGGGTTAGAAAATGTTTAAAACAAAATATTTTACTTCGTGTGAAGTGTTAAGGTATTAGTTAATTTATTTATTAGTTAACAATGGCATTTATTTATTTATTTATATATTTAATAATTGTCTATTACCGGTTTCAGCATTTTATGCATTATCAAAGGGGGGAATTTGTATTGGTGTAAAATGTTGATGTTGAACATGTTAAGGAAATGGTGAAGAAAGAATAATGTTATTTACAAACAAGGTTTTTGAAGTGAAAAGATAAAAGAAAAAAAAGAGGGTAATGGGAAAGAAAAAATAATATTATTTACAGGCATAGTTCTTGAAGATAATCAGTTCAAAATGTGTTATTATGGCAAGAGTGCTTAGTTGATCCATGATGGAGGCAAATGATAGTCTGGGGTTTGATATGATTTCCCTTTTTAGAGAGTTAATATGCAGGGAGAGGTAATTCAGAGTGGTCAGGTAGGAGAGAGAGAAATGAGAGGGAGTAATTCATTTATATAAGAAAAAGGATTAGGTAGGGTGTCAGGGAGGTAACTCTTTAGAGAACATAGGAATTTGGTTTTGGTTCATTGTTCGTTCCAGTTTTAGTTTAGTCCTAAGTTCAGTCCATTAAGTAGAGGTTGGAATTTGTTAATGAAATATGTTTCCTTATTGGTACGATGGATGAAAGAAGCGTTGTCTATGAATTTGTAAATGGGGAAAATTTTAAAGTTTGGATGTTGGTTAGATGCACAATTGGCGATATGTTCACTAAAAGCAATCTTTCTGTATTCCTGTATTTTGATTCGTGATCTATGGACGGTCATACGTTGTCGGAGGCTGTTTTTCTGTCTGTCCTATGTAGTGCTCTTGACAACCTGAGCAGGTCAAAACATAGATTAGGTTTTCAGATGCACATGTAAAGTTGTGTTTAACTGTGAAATGTTGTCCTTGTTTAAAATGGAATGTTGAACCTTCTATTAGATTTATGCATATGCCACAATTGGGCCTTCCGCATTTTTTTACTGTATGGTTCATTGTGAGGGTTGGTTGGATTTTGGCTTGTGTGAGGATGTTTTTTCTGGATTTAGGTTGTCTTTTGCTATTTATGATGTTGTGTGTTTGAAGGATTTTGTTCATTCTTGGGTCTCTTTTTAGTAAAGGAATGTTCTGGAGGATGGTGTCAAATGCCTCATTGTTGAGGGGTTGTGTGTGGAGATGTATGGTAGAGTTTTCTGTTGCGGTTCATTCCTGGGTTTGGGGTGTCTGAGTTCATGGATGTTGAGTTTTAGGGTACGTTTGAATCCATTGTTGATTATGGATGGTGGGTTGTTTCTGCTTATAAGTGTGTTCTTTAATTCTTCTAGTCGTGTGTAGCATGTGTATTTATATGAAACTATTGTGCAGATCCTTCTGGCTAGGTTATAAGGAATTGCCATTTTGGTATGGCGAGGGTGGCACGAGTTGAATGGAAGGTATTGTTTGGAGTCTGTGGGTTTGTAGTATATGTCTGTTTCTATTTTGCTGTTTGTTTTCTTGATGAGGATGTCGAGGAAAGGGAGTTGGTCATGGCTGTAATCCATTGTAAATTGTAAGTTTGTGTTGAGTCCAATCAGAAGGGTTTTAAACCCAATCAGTCTATCTATACTTTCATGCCAGAGGATGAGGCAGTCGCCCAGATATCTCTTCCAGTTCTTTTCTATGTGTAGGTAGAAGTGGTTACTGTATTTGTCTAGAACTTTGCGGTAGAGAGTGGTTTCCAAATATCCCATGACAAGGTTGGCGTATGAGGGGGGCTACTTTCGTGCCCATGGCAGTCCCAGATTTCTGCCTGTCGTATTTGGCATTGAATTCGAAGAAGTTGTTTTCCAAGATGAATTTGAGTCCCTCCAACACAAATTCTTTAGGGATGCGCTGTGGGAGTTCACTAGGGAAATTTTCAAGCCAGAATTGTATTGCCTCTATACCTAGATTGTGTGGGATATTGGAATATAAATTGATGACATCAAAGGTTACTAGTAGGGTATGTTCATTATTGAGTGTTGTTGGGAGGTGGTTGAGCATGTCAAGGTCGTCCCTTATGAAGCTTTTTATGTGTTTTAGGAAAGGTTTAAGCAGAATATCTAGGAAGTTGCTTAGGCGGTGGGTTTCACATTTGGTGCCTGCTATTATGGGTCTTAATTTAAGGTCATCAGGAGGGGTATATTGATGTAAATGTCTGTGGCTTGCTTGCAGGCTCTGCCTATTACTTCGCTTTTGTGTGTCTTTGGGATACCGTAGAAGAGGCTGGTTCTGCTTTTGAAATTGGTGATGTAGTTGTATTCCTTGTGGGTAAGGCCTTCTTTGTAAAGGGTTGTTAGGGATTTTAGGTTTCTCATTATTTTCTGTTGTGTGTAGTGTTGGGCCTTTTCGTAATATGTTTGGTTTTCTAGAGTTGAGAATACTAGAGTCGTGTAGTAATCTGTCCTCATGAGGATTACTGCACTCCCTTTATCCGTCTCTTTGATTGTTAGGATTTTGTCGTTCTTTAGACTGTTAAGACCATTTCATTCTTTTTTGCTTAGGTTTGGTTTTTGTTTATGTCTGTGTAGGTGGTGGTATGGGTAATTAGTAATGTGTTCGCAGAATTGATCGAGGAATTTGTTCTTGCCTTTTGGTGGGGTGTTGTTGCTTCTATTTCTGGCTATTGAGTCATCCTCATTGTATTTGTCGTATAGTTGCTCGCTGAGTCTTAGTTTTCTACAGAATTCTGCAATATCTTCCCTCACTTCGGGGTAGTTTGGTCGTTGGGGAGTTGGTGTAAATTTCAGACCAAATTAACATACTCTCGTATGTTAATTTGATCTGTTGTTAATTCTTTAGAGGTTAAGTTAACGATTTTTATTACATTTTCTGTCTCCTGTGTGTTATCTTGTTACCCTGTGTCTGTGTGCTATGTCTAAAAAATGACTACGGAAGTTGTGGTGGTTGTTGAAGTTTGGATGTCTCTTATGGTTGTATTGGCCTCTGCTGTTGTTGTTAGAGGGTGTGTACTTATGGTGGTTGTTGAAGTTAGGTTGTCTCGTGTGGTTGTATTGAGCCCTGCTGTTGTTGTTGTAGGGTGTGTAGATTTGATTGACGTGGTTATAGGGTGTGTAGTTGTGGTGGTTGTTGAAGTTGGGTTGTATCGTATGGTTGTGTTGAGCCCTGCTGTTGTTGTAGGGTGTGTAGACTTGGTGGTAGTTGTAGTAGGGTTGTCTTGTGTGGTTATATTGAGTCCTGCTGTTGTTGTATGGTGTGTAGTTATGATGGTTGCAGTGGTTAGGGTGTCTCGTGTGGTTGTATTGCCCCCTGCTGGTTTTGTAGTAGGATGTGGTTAGTGGAGGAGGGTAGATTAGGGTCTCCTTATAGTTGGTGTGTGGTTGTGAGACCCTGTGTGACATGTGTGGTAGTTGTGTATTTTGGGTTCTATGTTGAAAGTAATGATGTTTGTGGGTTTGTTGTGTGGGGATGTCAGGGGGGTTGTAAGTGTGGGGATTTTATGGTTTCTCCTGGTAGGAGAGAAGTTGTAGTGTCTATCTTGTAGCTGATGTTTCTCTATTACTATATTTGTTGCTTGGGAGTCCGTGTGATAGTTGTGTGGAGGGTGTAGGAGGTAGGGCGAGGTGATGCCTTCTTTTTTTGGTATGTGGGGAGGTATTGTTTTTTGTTGTTGTTGGTTGTTGTGTGGTGTTTGGGTGGTGATTAGGTTTTCTTGTTATTATGGTTTTAATGAAGGGGTTCTTGGATGTGTGTTCTTTTTGGAAAAGTGTTTCATAGTTAGAGAACCAGGATTCGTTTATTTCCAAACGTTGAAGGGATTTTAATTCTTCCTTATTACAGTCCTCTAACCATAATTTTGAAATATTTTCTAGGGTGGTGTCTTTGGTTTTATTGATAACTGCTAGACTAATCTCATCGTCGATTGATTTGATCCTGTCTTCATTTGCTTGGGCTCTCAATTTAAGGAGTTCAATTTCGGTTTTTATGTTATCAAGTTCCATTCTTTCCCTGAGGCGTCTTTGTGTCTCGGGTTCGTTTGGGATGGATTTAATTTGTAGTTTGCGGGGGCTAATTAATGGGGATAAGTTAATCCATTTTTCATAGATCTCCGCTTTGTTATTATTTTGTATCATCTTCCAAAAGAAGAATTTCCTGTTTTTAAGAGATGTGTACCATTGTGGTATTAATTTGTTTTTTATTTGGTAAGTTGTGAGTGTATTAGTGTCATGTGTTTTTTTCGTTCGCTTGAATAGGGTTTGTGTTGTTATTCAGGTGTGTTTTTATTGTTTCACATAAGTTGTTGATATTGTCGTTGATTTCATAGGATGTGTATTTGGGGATTGTTTCTTTACTTGTAGAATTAAGTTTGTTGGTGAGTATTAACAAATTAGAGTTTATATTTTGTAGTTCTTGTAGTTCTTGGAGTATCTCTTGATTGATGTTAATGAGAGTGTTTTTGTTTTAGTTGGCATTTTCTGTATCTCGTGTGGGAGTAAATAATAATAATACAATGTGGAGAAGGAGCACACGAGTTGGAATATATATATATATATATATATATATATATATATATATATATGAAAATAGGGAGAAAAAGACGATTATTAGGAAGAAAAATATTATTTTTCCCTTTTATTTTTTCTCTTTTTTCTGTGTTAGAAAATGTTTAAAACAAAATATTTTACTTTGTGTGAAGTGTTAAGGTATTAGTTAATTTGTTTATTAATTAACAATGACATTTATTTATTTATTTATATATTTAATAATTGTCTAAGAAACATACTTCATTAACAAATTCCAACCTCTACTTAATGGACTAAACTTCGGACTAAACTAATTCCTATGTTCTCTAAAGAGTTACCTCCCTGACACCCTACTTAATCCTTTTTCTTATATAAATGAATTACCCCCTCTCATTTCTCTCTCCCCTACATGACCACCCTGAATTACCTCCCCTGAATATTAACTCTCTAAAAAGGGAAATCATATCAAACCCCAGACTACAATTTGCCTCCATCATGGATCAAATAAGCACTCTTGCCATAATAACACATTTTGAACTGCTTATCTTCAAGAACTATGCTTGTAAATAATTTTTTTTTTTCTTTCCCATTATCTTATCATGTTCCACATTACCCTCTTTTTTTTCTTTAATCTTTTCACTTCAAAAACCTTGTTTGTAAATAACATTATTCTTTCTTCACCATTTCCTTAACATGTTCAACATCACCATTTTACACCAATACAAATTCCCCCCTTTGATAATGCATAAAATGCTGAAACTGGTAATAGACAATTATTAAATATATAAATAAATAAATAAATGGCACTGTTAATTAACAAATAAATTAACTAATACCTTAACACTTCCCACAAAGTAAAATATTTTGTTTTAAACATTTTCTAACCCAGAAAAAAGAGAAAAAATTAGGAATATACTTCACTGCTTTACGATCGTTTCTAGGTGATAATAATACATCGTACGCATATTTTGTTATCGTTCTATGTAAGGTTAGTTACAAAATATCAAATAAGGAATATATTTACCTACGTGTATATCGTCAGCCGTTGTCAAAAGCTTTTTTACAACGGCTGACGATATACACGTAGGTAAATATATTCCTTATTTGATATTTTGTAACTAACCTTACATAAATCGATAACGAAATATGCGTACGATGTACTATTATCACCTAGAAACGATCGTAAAGCAGTGAAGTATATTCCTAATGACTTGAATTTTTATTTCATTGTATTAACTTATATCATGACTCTGTTTTCCTTTTGATGTTTTATTGTTTTCCGTGATTTATTTTAACCTACAACATTTTCAACATATGGATTATATTGAGTTCTTCATGCGGACTAGACCCCACAACTAACCGTGGATATTTCTGTGTATATATATATATATATATATATATAATTGCAGGTCGCTTTTACTTGGCCGCAGCCAAAGCTTCGATTTTACTAAGCTTCTACTTGTATTATTATCTCCTAGACCTAATAATTAATTAATTAATTTAATTAGACAATTCTGTTGATTGGTTAATTATTTATGTTTGTTTAATAACGTCAAGTCGAGAGCTTTTATTCGGAATGTTGAGCGGAATTATTTTCCTTTGTTCACACTTTGAGTTTGGCCGCCAAAAACCGGGGGTTACTTCCCTTGTTGGAAATAACACGTGACAACGAAAGACTGAATGCTGTCTATTGTAGCAGTCGTCCTGAGTTCATACCGGTTTGAGGCCTAGAACGAAATACCTGTTCGATCATAGAATACCACAAGCTACGTATTGCGTAAGTTGGATTGATGATTTCGAAATCATAGAAACCTGCAGAATATCGTTCGATTTGTCAAGGTCTGTTGTCTAATCTGATTAGTTTTTTCGTTGTTTTGGTATTGTGTGGCTGGGTTTTGCCTGCTGCAATTTTCAATTTGCCAAGCTTTCTAAACGTAACGTTATTACTCTGAGGACCTACCCTTATTGAGTGCTTTGCTACTCATTCCTAATTGTAGGTCGACTTTGTTTGGCCACAGCCAAAGGTTCGATTTTACTAAGATTCCATTTGTATATATATATATATATATATATCAGAAATAGGTAGTTAATTAGTTCATTTTTTTACGATAGTTTCAGAGGGCCGATTGATTGTGGAAGATCGATATAACGACTATCATGGTAGTGGTTACGTCACTATCTGTTTCTAGTCTTGAAGTAGCTTATATATATATATATATATATATATATATATATATATATATATATATATATATAAGAAGAGAGAAATAGGACGAAGGTAAACAGTTACAAAAGAATTTAATCCTCGTATTAACAATTGTTTCATCAGAATTTCAGTCCGTTATTGCTACACTATGTAATAATAGGCAATCAAGAAAGATACTGTAGCATCCGAATTTTCAAAATACAAAGTTGGAATGACCTTAGGAAATGAAATAAGGGGTAGTAGTGTAAGATAGAGGAACAGAGAGAGAGAGCGGCAAAAGAGAGAGAGAGAGAGAGAGAGAGAGAGAGAGAGAGAGAGAGAGAGAGAGAGAGAGAGAGAGAAAAGGGATGGAGGCAGGGAGAGAAAGAGAAAGAGATAGGGTGGTGTGAGAGGATTTGTATAGAATATAGTTAAGTTACAAGAAGGGAGGGGGAGGAGGGTTGTGTGCTAAAAGTTGTGATGAGTAGAGGGAGAGAGCAGGAAGATATAATTTTAAGTGGCATTTGATAGTGGACAGGCGAAAGTCTTACCAGAGTATAGATGAAGGAAGAAAGTATTAAATTTCATATATAGTCTATTTTTAGGAGTGTGGAATTGTTATTTAGGGTAGAAAGAAAGGTAGTGTTAAGATTTAGTTGAAGGTTTGAAGTGTGAGAATTTCGCTTTCAGTTTATGCTGGCAAAAAATTGACCTTTCAATTTTGTTGTTTAGTAGTTGGTGGCTTGAGCTTAGGATATGGAAGAGCTCATTATTACACAACGGGCACGTTTTCATCCCACTCCGGTATGGAGGAGCATGTGAGAGTTTGGTCCATTTAAGTGTGTATTGTCGGTTATACCCTTTTAAGTGCCAAATTGTGTCGGCGAGAGTCGTTACGTAACGGTGTTGGTGGTGCTTTATTGCGTAACGATGCGTGTACCAACGAGTTTTGAAGGTGTTTGCAGTGCTGCCTATGTAGTGCCAGGTTTGGTTGCCCGACTCAACCGAGCACCTGTACACTAGGTTTGAATGCAAACATTCGTTATTCAATGGACAAGTCTCTGGAAGGTGGCAATTACAATTTCTGTTATGGGCAGTGGTGGAGTTATAGGTGGGCTGGGATGTGTGTGTGAGTGTGTTTTGTGCAACTGTTTGTTAGTGGGTGGTTGTGTATTAGGTGTATTATTGTGTTGAGTGATTGGGGTGTTGTTGTTACGGAGTTTTTTGGAGTTGAGCATCTTAATGTGTGCGTCTAGGTTTGGTGCAGTGGAATAAGATAGTCTAATTGTTTTGGTATTAAGTATACTACTATATTTATGTGAATTTGGAGAGTGTTTTTTTATAATTTTGTAGAATGTGGAAGGTAAGTTAGAGCTAATAGAAGAGTTAAAAATAGGATTATACCAAATGTAAGATCTACTCCGTGTTCTGTTTTGCTTTGATGTTGCTGTTGTATTTGTGGTGTGGTTAGTATTAGGGGGTCTAGGTGCGAGTGTGCGGGTGTTTGTGGGGCGTTTGGCGTGTCTATGGTTATGTGTTTTATGGTTGTGTCGGTCCATGTATTCTAGTTTGTCGGTGTGGCCAGCCCGTTCTAATGCAGTGTTGTAGTATTCAGCGTGTTGATCGAATATTTGTTGGTTAGATGAGAGGCGGGATATTCTAAGTGATATACTATGTGGCACGGACCTTATAATAGATAGTGGGTGGTTAGAGCTAGTGTGGATGTAGGTGAGGTTCTCATTGTTTTTGTGAAAGGGTGTGATAATTTGGGTGTTGAGGTTGAAGGTGGCATCTAGGAAGTTAACTACTTTGGTACTATATTCGTAGGTGATTTTAAGGCCAAGGCTATCTAGGGTTCTTCTAATGCTCTTACGGGTTCGCTCTATGTTTTGTTTATTCATGTTTTTAACTAATAGGAGAGCGTCATCTCTATATATTCCGCCTTGAAGGTAACTAAATTTATTATGTAAGGTGTGGGCTATGTATATACCAACAATATCCGTAACTTGTGCTGAGTCATTAGCACCCATAGTTATGTCAAAGTTATCTATTCTATCCTTATGTACCCAAAAGTTATTTTCAAATTTAATTATCGTCTTTCTAGCTGCTAGGATAATGTTTATTTCGTCGTCGGTTAAGTCAGAGTTGGCTTTCGCAAATGCTAGTGCCTTGTTTAGAGTATCGGGTGATATGGAGGAGTAATAGTCATTAATGTCTAATTGTATAAAGTTAGAGGTATTTTTGTTATCTATACTATTAAACCATTTAATTGTGTCGCTAGTATTGTCCCAAAGTTTAATAACTAGTTTATTCCTTAATTGTATTATTATTCTATCTAAAATATGCTTGATAATTTTACCTATGTCTGACTTAGAAGGGCATATTAATCTAATTGTGGGTTTATCTAGGAAATCTAATTTGTGGTCCTTAAGATTAAAGGTGGGGGTGCAAGTTGTCATGGGCTCAGTTCTATCTTCAAGTTCTAGACTTTTGACAATATGGTGTGCTTGTTTGTTGATGTTAAGTAGTGCTTTGTTATTAGTTTTCTTATATTTTTTATGTAATTCCTTCCGTATAAGGTCGTGGTAAGTATTAATGTCCATTGTGTACACGTTAGATGTTTTATCCGCTTTGACAATAATCCCGTTAGTGGTGCGCAGCTTGTTTAGAAAGGTATCCATGTCATTATGAAGCTTGTTGGTTTTGAACTTCTTATATTTAGTATTCATGACCATCTTAAGTAAGTCCTGTTCGAAGGCGTCCAGTAGAGGGTTAGTGGGTGGGTTTTTACAGGAGTTGAACCCATATGTATTCTTTCCAGAGTTCGCGGTATAATCCTTACGTCCTTTGTCGAAGTGGATTGTTTTCCATCTTACGCGGCGTATGAAATCGTTGGTGCGCTGGATCATTCCAAGAGTGTAATCCTTCCTTTTGGGTAAAGGTATATTCTTTAGGGACATACCGATGTAATGTTTTTCCATGTCCAAGGCGTAAGTTGAAGTGGTGGCTCAACCAGATAGGAGCATAAATTCAGTAATTAGGAGTATTCCAAAGCTTGGTAGAACAAGTTGTGAGGAAAGTTCTCAACATACGTTAAGATGACTCAACAGGTTGGTAGGGATTCAGTAGTGGAAACACGAACAAACGAGGAGTGTAATCAAAGAAGAGAGAAATAGGACGAAGGTAAACAGTTACAAAAGAATTTAATCCACGTATTAACAATTGTTTCATCAGAATTTCAGTCCATTATTGCTACACTATGTAATAATAGGCAATCAAGAAAGATACTGTAGCATCCGAATTTTCAAAATACAAAGTTGGAATGACCTTAGGAAATGAAATAAGGGGTAGTAGTGTAAGATAGAGGAACAGAGAGAGAGAGCGGCAAAGAGAGAGAGAGAGAGAGAGAGAGAGAGAGAGAGAGAGAGAGAGAGAGAGAGAGAGAGAGAGAGAGAGAGAGAGAAAAGGGATGGAGGTAGGGAGAGAAAGAAAGAGATAGGTGGTGTGAGAGGATTTGTATAGAATATAGTTAAGTTACAAGAAGGGAGGGGGAGGAGGGTTGTGTGCTAAAAGTTGTGATGAGTAGAGGGAGAGAGCAGGAAGATATAATTTTAAGTGGCATTTGATAGTGGACAGGCGAAAGTCTTACCAGAGTATAGATGAAGGAAGAAAGTATTAAATTTCATATATAGTCTATTTTTAGGAGTGTGGAATTGTTATTTAGGGTAGAAAGAAAGGTAGTGTTAAGATTTAGTTGAAGGTTTGAAGTGTGAGAATTTCGCTTTCAGTTTATGCTGGCAAAAAATTGACCTTTCAATTTTGTTGTTTAGTAGTTGGTGGCTTGAGCTTAGGATATGGAAGAGCTCATTATTACACAACGGGCACGTTTTCATCCCACTCCGGTATGGAGGAGCATGTGAGAGTTTGGTCCATTTAAGGGTGTATTGTCGGTTATTCCCTTTTAAGTGCCAAATTTTGTCGGCGAGAGTCGTTACGTAACGGTGTTGGTGGTGCTTTATTGCGTAACGATGCGTTTACCAACGAGTTTTGAAGGTGTTTGCAGTGCTGCCTATGTAGTGCAAGGTTTGGTTGCCCGACTCAACCGAGCACCTGTACACTAGGTTTGAATGCAAACATTCGTTATTCAATGTATATATATATATATATATCCAGATATTAACCTCCGCCAGTTGCAGACTGTGCACCAACATGAGATATTTTACTCCACAAAGTTCAATCCCCAACAGCAGAGTTTAAAGAGCAAAGGTCAAGTTCACTCCATAAGTTGACATTGTCAAGCCATCATTTTGGCTGCCGAACCAACTTTCCTTCTAGGTATAACCTAAAATCGTTTTATATAACCGTACAGTTTAAGCACTCTTGACCTGACAACTGATGTGATTGGTCTAAGCCTGGTGATGTTGAGCAGTTCACTGATACAGATATGGTCGCTGAGCCGCTTGCCAGTCATAAGTCTCATGATGTGGTTCTGGAATGTAGAGAGCTTGTCTAATAAACACAGTCAACTGGTAGGATGTAAGTATCACATATCTAGAGCCTTCAAATGATAGGAAACTCGTTTTGATGTTAGTACTTCCTTGTTCTTGTTGAAAATTTCCCAACCTAGAGCAATGCAATACTGTGCAGCGACCATTCTATTGTTGTTTGATGAAAGTTTGTTACCGAGATATATAAACTCCGTAACTTGAGCAATTTTCTGCTTGTAGATTGTGTGTTGGAGATTGGCATTGTTTTTATCAGTTGTCATACGCTTTGTTTTGGAGATGTTGATGTGTAAGCCAGCCTCCAGCGAATGTTTGGCCAGTACATTCAGAAAGTTTTGCAGATCAGTTCTAGAGTAAATCATGATGGCCAGATCGTCTGCATAGCTAAGATTTGATAGGATTTTAACTCCTATTTGGTAGCCAGAGGAGCATTTTTCAGTTTGGTAGATAAATGCAGCTATAACTATACAGAAAAGAAGTGCTGACAGTACATCCCTCTGAACAAATCATTGAGAAATCAATAGAATTCAACAACCCTGTGCACATCACCTTCATTGACTACACAAAAGCTTTTGAAAACGTGAAACTACCCAGCTTGTGTGAACGCTTAAACAAAACCCCAATTAACAAGAAATACATCAACCTACCGAAAGAAACTTACATCAACAATATTGATTATTTCAAATATTTCAGCGTCAGTTTCAACTATACTATACAGTATCATACATTTTACACAAATATGTAATAGTATGCTTTTCAGTTGAAGAGGGAAGAGGCAGAAGTGAAAATAATAATTTAACTTTTCCTACCTAATCTTCAATTCGACTACTATGCTTTTGAAAATAGATACCAGACTTGAAAGGTACTGTAGTCGATATGTTCGTTTAAAGTCTTTGAAGGTGTTGCCCCAGCAATATTGTAGTCTAGTGTTTGAAACCTGTAAAAGAATGCATTCTGTTTTCAGTAGTTAATATATTGCCGGAATTGATTTCTGTTGCAAATGTTTAGAGAGGAAAAATATATTTTAAACACATTGTATTTCAAACAAAGTACATTGATGAAGCATGCACCGTGTGTAGACAATATTTCATTAGCTTACACACAGAGATTTGGAAGAATCAGTAGAGTGTCGTAAACAATAGTGTGTGGTGTTGGTGCCGACTCATTACGTTCTGTGTTAAATTCTACAGCAAGTTCAAATTCTTTAATCATTCAGGTGTCAAAAAAGATGTAGTACCAATCACGTAAATCTTGGAATCGATGTAATCGATTCTACATCAATTCCACATATAAACCAATATTTCAGCCTGATATTTAAGTTCCTTTCAATCCGGTCCCATATCCAGAAACCCATTCTTGGTTTCGTTTGCGTTAAACGACTGAGAGTACAACACACGGCTCTATCTTGAACGTGACACCAGCCCATCACAGTGTTAAACTGTTGCAAGTACTTATTTTTGTTTTAGCTGAGTATACAGAAATAAATTAAAAGGACGTGTGTTTCCTGAGGGCACAACGTATCATCCTGTCCTGGAATAGAGCACATGACCTTATAATCATAACTACTAGTTCGCATGCCTTCATAACGTTGGTGAATCTAATACCAGAATGCAAGCCAGGTGTAGCAGTTAGAGAGAACAAGAGTATTTTGTTTAAGTGGTGTTTAGGCGCAAGTCAGCACTTGTTATACAAACCCATGATGAAAAATATTTCAACTGTGACCATAATATATTTTTGTATATCAAGGGTTATATCGTCAGTTGTATTCTTCATTTTATGTGACGACAGGCTCGTGTTTGTTGGATATTTGGTTGCTATTTCCATCTGTTTGAGCATTCATATAGAAAGTCTCTTATTGACTTGTTAAGTATAAGCTAGAAAATAAAGTCTTTAAAAACAATCATCAAAATATCTTGGTCATATGAAGAGAAATATTTGCTTGGCATTTCGTTTCAGCAAATCAATTCAATAGAAAACACAAATTTGTTTATTCATTTATTTATTTTTTATAGAAAACAACGTTGATTTCGTCAATAAACTGATATAGTAACAACAATGTAAGTCTGATAATGGTTGTACAACTACACCTTCCGCAAGCCATTTGGTCAATGATCTAAGGTCATGGCGGATTGCCAAATAGCTGAGATTAAAAGGAAGTTAGATCTAAATATTGTCAGCAGTGTGTCAGAACTATGAACACTTAAATTCTGCTTCATGTAACTTGAGTGATTTAAAAGAAAAATGAAAAATGCTGAAATTTTCCACTTCATATTTTTGCGAACCATGCAAAAATAAAAAAAAAAAAACGAAACAAAAAAACTTCAAAATTATTAACCTTGTGTTACAACAGTTTTTAACCTTACTAGAGTCTTTAGAAGAGTTTGGTAAATTTTATTGACATGAGAAGTGGAGAATCTAATGTTTCGAGCTCTTTGCCCTGATATAAGTATGAAGATACATCCTATTTACAGAAAAATGAAATTTAAAAAGCGAACTTAGAAAGTTAGGATTAAAATACATATTGCTTTCTCTTCCAGCTTTACACATCAAAATATCAACACAAAAATAGTTCATTCTCGTAAAATACTTTGCTAATATCATTTGTGATCATCAAATGATTAGAAACGGTCGAATGGCAGAGTCGTTAGAGCGTTGGGTAAAACATGTTGAATGTTTGTTTTGGCTCTCTGCATTTAAAGTTTAAATCCCTCTGAGATTAATTCTGCCACTTTGCCTTTCATCCTTTGAGGTTAATCCCTCTCCTTCACCAGCTGTCACACCTTGGATATTCCGCATGTTTGTCTGCTTGCGATCACATGAACATCTAAAGTCGCAGCAAAAACCAGGTATATGCTACCATAACACTCGATTTCGAGCGTAGACCCTAGTTTTTAAAAATAAATATAGGGTTCATTATTCATTTATTTAAATTTTTATTTGAAAACTATTAACTCATAATTAATTTGTTTAGGTATCCTATCAGTAAAAAAAAACACAAAAAAAAACAAGCCATGATAGTAACGATGTTTAACGCGGGCTCTAAACCTCGAATTTAAGGTAGGGTGTGTGGCAGTTGATTATATCGATTCTCATACTTGAATGTGAATTTATTTTATTGACACCGGAAGAATGATTTCTTAATAATTGTTTCTGCTTTGGCCCAAGGCCAGCAATTACCTCAGTGCATTACTGGTAGTTTATTTTATCGACCCCGTAAGGATGAAAGGCAAAGTTAACTTTGGTGGGATTTGAACGCAGACTGTAAAGGGACAATGATTGTTTCTCAGAGAGACACAAAGAAATACATATTGGTGGTGTCAGCCAATAACATCAACTCCAGTGTATTAATGGTACTGTATTTTATCAATCCGCAGAATGATGAAGAGCAAACTTGATCTCAAGAAAATAAATTACCAGTAAAGTACTGGGATCGATTTAATCGACAGTTACCTCTCTCTAAATGTACGGCCCTGTGCCTCATAAATGATTGTTTTTATTATGATTCAAGAGAAGGTTCAAATCTCGCCGAGGATAGCTTTTTCTTTCATACTTACAGGGTCGATAAAATAAAGCACCAGTATGGCACTGACATCGATTTTATCGACTTCTTCTCTTCAAATTGCTGGCCTTGTAACAAAAGTAGAAACAATCATTTAGATTCAAGTGAGAGATCAAATCCCACCAAGACCAACTTTGCCTTTCATTCTTCAGTGGGCGATAAAATAAGTCAAATTCGTTTGAATCGACATTCCCCATCCATTCAAATTGCTGGCTTTTTGCCTAGATTAGAAATAATTATGATTCAAGAGTGGATAGTGGTTTGGCATAATTGTTAGAGCGTCGGAAGAAAAGATTTGCAGTATTTGATCAAGCTCATAGCGTTCCGAGTTCAAAATCAACTTTAACTTTCATCCTTTTAGGGTCGACAAAATAAAATGGCAGTCAAGTACTAGGATTGATTTAATCCACTTTCCTCTCTTTCAAATAGCTAACTCTGTGTCAAATTTAAAAACCATTATTATGATTTAACTGACAATAGATTGGCAGAATCTTAAGAGCGTTGGATACATGCGTTACGGTATATGTTCCAGCTCTTTACGTTTTGAGTTTAAATTACGCCAAGGCCATATTAGCCTTTCATCGTTCCGCGGTCGATAGAATAAAGTACCAGTCAAGTATTGAGGTCGATTTAATCGACTGTTTCCTCCCATCAAATGTGTAGTCTTGTGTCTAAATTAGAAACCATTATTATGCTGTTCTTTTCACACGTGAGATACCAGAACGAATTAATTGTCGGTTAATGGTTTTCAGAAAGCTTCAAATAAAACTTCCGATTAAAAAATCACTGTTGTCTTCACTTGATAGACACCCCCACACACGCGCATCACACACACACACACACACACACACACACACACATTCCTACATAATATATGTGCATGCGCTCATACATAAACACTTGCACATATATAAATTTATATATATATATACTCATATAATATATATATTCATATAATATATCTATATATACATGATATTTATATATATATATGTATATATATATTTTCATATACCTTTATATACATAATATATATATCCATATATATATATATAAAATTATATTAAATTATATTGTGTTGGTAATATATATATATATATATATATATATATATATATATATATATATATATATATATATATATATAATTTAATGTTATAGAGAATATAATACCAAAAAATAGATAAACATACTGAGAAGAGCCTATATTGTGTAGGAAGGAACTGAAACTAGTTGCCAGGTTAAAATATCAATAATTCACAATAAATGAAGCGAAACCTTTCACTAATTGATAATTACAGCTAGATGCCTTTTGTTCATACTTCTTTCCTTCCTCCTTTCTTTTTTCTCTTTCATTCTTTCTTTTTTTTTTCTGTTTTAATAGTATTTTTGTTTACATATATATTTCTTTATTTTCCCTTCATCTTAGCTGTTGTTCCCCTATTCCTTATTGCTCTCACCACCACCCATCACTTTTTTTCCCTCTCTAGTCGCTAAAGTTTATGTGAAGAACTTCCGGAATGAATTCGTGTCTTGGTTCAATCAAAATTACACATTCTTCAGTCCATCAATAGTTCTTTTGTTAAAGACATGCACAATGAAATTAGTGAGCAGCCACAATACGTTCAGCATTGGTCGTGATGACAGTCGTCATGATGATGATGGTGGTGGTGTTTGTGGTAGTGGAGGTGGTTGTGGTAGTGGTTGTAGTGAGGTTGGTGTTTGTGGTAGTGGTAGTGGTAGTGGTAGTGGTTGTGGTAGTGGTTGTAGTGAGGTTGGTGTTTGTGGTAGTGGATGTGGTTGTGGTAGTGGTTGTAGTGAGGTTGGTGTTTGTGGTAGTGGAGGTGGTTGTGGTAGTGGTTGTAGTGAGGTTGGTGTTTGTGGTAGTGGATGTGGTTGTGGTAGTGGTTGTAGTGAGGTTGGTGTTTGTGGTAGTGGAGGTGGTTGTGGTAGTGGTTGTAGTGAGGTTGGTGTTTGTGGTAGTGGATGTGGTTGTGGTAGTGGTTGTAGTGAAGTTGGTGTTTGTGGTAGTGGAGGTGGTTGTGGTAGTGGTTGTAGTGAGGTTGGTGTTTGTGGTAGTGGAGGTGGTTGTGGTAGTGGTTGTAGTGAGGTTGGTGTTTGTGGTAGTGGAGGTGGTTGTGGTAGTGGTTGTAGTGAGGTTGGTGTTTGTGGTAGTGGAGGTGGTTGTGGTAGTGGTTGTAGTGAGGTTGGTGTTTGTGGTAGTGGATGTGGTTGTGGTAGTGGTTGTAGTGAGGTTGGTGTTTGTGGTAGTGGAGGTGGTTGTGGTAGTGGTTGTAGTGAGGTTGATGTTTGTGGTAGTGGAGGTGGTTGTGGTAGTGGTTGTAGTGAGGTTGGTGTTTGAGGTAGTGGATGTGGTTGTGGTAGTGGTTGTAGTGAGGTTGGTGTTTGTGGTAGTGGAGGTGGTTGTGGTAGTGGTTGTAGTGAGGTTGGTGTTTGTGGTAGTGGAGGTGGTTGTGGTAGTGGTTGTAGTGAGGTTGGTGTTTGTGGTAGTGGTTGTGGTTGTGGTAGTGGTTGTAGTGAGGTTGGTGTTTGTGGTAGTGGATGTGGTTGTGGTAGTGGTTGTAGTGAGGTTGGTGTTTGTGGTAGTGGAGGTGGTTGTGGTAGTGGTTGTAGTGAGGTTGGTGTTTGTGGTAGTGGATGTGGTTGTGGTAGTGGTTGTAGTGAGGTTGGTGTTTGTGGTAGTGGATGTGGTTGTGGTAGTGGTTGTAGTGAGGTTGGTGTTTGTGGTAGTGGTTATGGTTGTGGTAGTTGTTGTAGTGAGGTTGGTGTTTGTGGTAGTGGATGTGGTTGTGGTAGTGGTTGTAGTGAGGTTGGTGTTTGTGGTAGTGGATGTGGTTGTGGTAGTGGTTGTAGTGAGGTTGGTGTTTGTGGTAGTGGTTGTGGTTGTGGTAGTGGTTGTAGTGAGGTTGGTGTTTGTGGTAGTGGTTATGGTTGTGGTAGTTGTTGTAGTGAGGTTGGTGTTTGTGGTAGTGGTTATGGTTGTGGTAGTTGTTGTAGTGAGGTTGGTGTTTGTGGTAGTGGTAGTGGATGTGGTTGTGGTTGTAGTGAGGTTGGTGTTTGTGGTAGTGGAGGTGGTTGTGGTAGTGGTTGTAGTGAGGTTGGTGTTTGTGGTAGTGGTAGTGGTTGTGATTGTAGTGAGGTTGGTGTTTGTGGTAGTGGATGTGGTTGTGGTAGTGGTTGTAGTGAGGTTGGTGTTTGTGGTAGTGGATGTGGTTGTGGTAGTGGTTGTAGTGAGGTTGGTGTTTGTGGTAGTGGTTATGGTTGTGGTAGTTGTTGTAGTGAGGTTGGTGTTTGTGGTAGTGGTAGTGGATGTGGTTGTGGTAGTGGTTGTAGTGAGGTTGGTGTTTGTGGTAGTGGATGTGGTTGTGGTAGTGGTTGTAGTGAGGTTGGTGTTTGTGGTAGTGGATGTGGTTGTGGTAGTAGTGAGGTTGGTGTTTATGGTAGTGGAGGTGGTTGTGTTAGTGGTAGTGATTGTGCTTGTGGTTGTGGTGATGTTGTTGGTGGTAGTGGAATTGCTGGCAGAGTAGTATTGGTGTTAGTGATGGTGGTGGTGAGTGATGGTGGTGGTGAAGGCAGTGGAGAAGTGGTGTTAGTGGTTGGGGTGGGTTGTGGTAATCATGTTGGTGACAGAGGACACGTGTAGTGGTATTAACGGTTGTTACGATGGTGATGTTCATAGGAGTAGTGGTGGTAGTGGTGATGGATTTAATGGTGCTGGTTTTGGTGATGGTGATTGTCATGGTTGTGGTGGTAGCTGGTGGTAGCAGTGGTGGTGGTAATAGCAGTGTTAGTGGTAGTGGTGAAGATAGATATGGTGGTGTTGGTGGCAGTACTGATAGTGATAATGGTCGTATTGGTAGTAGTAGTAGTGGTGGTAGCAGTGTTAGTGGTATTTGTGAAGATAGATGTGGTGGTGTCATTGGGAGTATTGCTCGTAATGGTGGTGGTAGTGGTGGTGGAGGTGGTGGTGGTTGGATAAGTGGTGCTGGTTGTGGTGGTGGTGTTGGGGGTGGTGGTAGTGATGGTGGTTGTGATGGTAGTGGTTGTGTTGGTGGTGGTGGTGGTTGTGTTGTGGTGGGTGTGGTGGTTGTTGTGGTGGTTGTGATGGTGTTGGTGGTGGAGGAGGTGGTGGTTGTGGTGGTGCTTGTGGTGGTGGTGGTGGCTGTGATGGTAGTGGTTGTGTTGTTGTTGTTGTTGTTGGTGGTGGTAGTGGTATAGAGAAATGTTTGAAAATTAAAGTAGAACCACTATAGAAAGAAAGAAAGAAAAAACATACAAGTATTATGGTAAATGAGAACCGCCCCCTCCATAAAAAATAACAAAAATACATAAATTAAAAACAAATAAACAGAATTAAATACAAATAAACAAAATAAATAGCAATAACAACAACAGCAACGACAGCAACAATAATAGCAACAAATGCAAAGCCAAGGGCAGGAGTAACTTGACAAAAGAAAAGAAACGATAAAAAGTAACTTACAATGGCGTTAAACCGTTTCTAAGAAGGAAGTCAGGAAAAAAGAATCAGAATTGCATAACTACCACCACCACCACGACCACTACTACTACCACCACCACCACCACTATTACTACTACCAACAACACACCACCACTACTACTACTACTACTACCACCACCACCACCACTATTACTACTACCAACAACACACCACCACTACTACTACTACTACTACTACAACAACAACTACTACTACTACTACTACTACCAACACCACCACCACTATTACTACCACCACCACCACCACCACCACCACCACTACTACTACTACTACTACTACTACCACCACCACCACCACCACCACCACCACCACTACTACTACTACTACTACTACTACTACTACTACTACTACTACTACTACTACTACTACTACCACCACCACCACCACTACTACTACTACCAACAACACGACTACTACTACTACTACTACTACTACTATTACTACCAACACCACCACCACTATTACTACTACTACTATTACCACCACCTCCACTACTACCACCACCACCACCACCACCACCACCACCACCACCACCACCACCACCACCACCACTACTACTACTACTACTACTACTACTACTAGAAAGAGAGTGATGGAGGCGATGACAGTGGGAGTCCGGCTCTTCTGTGTTCGGACCTGGTGTGGAGCGTCCAATAAGTTACAAGTCAAACGATTATATTTGATCACACACTCACACATCTTCACCCAACTACTTATTCAGTTTCTACGTTGTCGCTTGACCTGCTATAACCAGCAGCTAAATCTTCAATTAATAAACCATCGTCTTTAAAAATATGAATAAATGTATCAGAAATGATGCTGTTAACACAGTGCTGATACTACTAGATTTTATGCTTTTGATGTTGTTGTTGTTGGGGGTCAATAGTATCGGTAGAGGGTCAACGCCATGCTTTGCAGCAAAGAGTTACGGCCCTTTATGATCCGAGTTCAAATCCCACCGAGGTTAACTTTGCCTTTCATCCTTACGAGGTCGATAAAATACCAGTCACACACTGGGGTCGTTTTAATCGACTTCCCCTCCCGCAAAATTGCTGGCCTTGTGCCTATATAAGAAACCAATATTACTGCGGTTAAAGTTGCTGTTATTCTTGTTGTTAGTGTTGTTGATGTTTTTGTTGTTAGTGTTGTTGTTGTTGTGACTAAGTAAGCGAATGATATTACTGTTGTTAAAAGTTGTTTTTGTTTTGGTAACCCCCCCCCCCCCCCCACACACACCGTTGTTGCTTTGTACAGTAATGCAATAGTTCCTACTACTACTACTACTACTACTACTACTACTACTGCTGCTGCTGCTGCTGCTACTACTACTACTACTACTACTACTACTGCTGCTGCTACTACTACTACTACTACTACTACTACTACTACTACTATTGTTGTTGTTATTGGGGTCAATATTACTGTGGTTAAAATTGTTGTTGTTCTTGTTTGAGCTGTTGTTGTTGTGGCTAAGTAAGCGAATTATATAACTATTGAACCCCGCCGTTGTTGCTTTGTCCAGTAATGCTATAGTTCCTTACTACTGCTATTGTTGTTGTTGTTGTTGTTGTTTCAATTATAATTTATGACTCATTGGCTGGCGGTCATTTAGCAGGAATTGGTAGAAGTCCAGGAAACGGGATTCAATTTCTGAAATGTGTGAAAGACACATCTCAAGTGGATCTTTGAGGAATTAATTCCACTGTCGTGTTAAAGGTGATTTAACATGAAATCATTTACGTGATAAACTTATTCTTTCATCTGTTCGTGCGTGTGTGTGTGTGTGTGTCAGAAAATCTCTATTTATATATATTTATATGTTTGTGTATGTGTATGTATATATGTATATGTATGTGTGCGTGTGTGTCAGAGAATGAATGTCTATTTATGTATATGTATATGCGTATGTGTATGTGTATGTGTATGTATATGTGTATGTGTATGTTTATGTGTATGTGTATATGTATATGTATGTGTGTGTGTGTGTCAGAGAATCTCTATTTATGTATATGTGAATGTGTATGTGTATGTGTATGTATATATGTATATGTATGTGTGTGTGTGTGTCAGAAAATCTCTATTACTGTATATGTATATGTATATGTGTATGTGTATGTATATATGTATATGTATGTGTGTGTGTGTCAGAAAATCTCTATTTATGTATATATATATGTGTATGTGTATGTGTATGTGTATGTGTATGTGTATGTATATATTATATGTATGCGTGTGTGTGTCAGAAAATCTCTATTTATGTATATGTATATGTGTATGTGTATGTATATATGTATATGTATGTGTGTGTGTCAGAGAATCTCTATTTATGTGTATGTGTATGTGTATGTATATATGTATATGTATGTGTGTGTGTGCGCGTCAGAAAATCTCTATTTATGTATATGTATATGTATATGTGTATGTATATATGTATATGTATGTGTGTGTGTCAGAGAATCTCTATTTATGTGTATGTGTATGTGTATGTATATATGTATATGTATGTGTGTGTGTGCGCGTCAGAAAATCTCTATTTATGTATATGTGAATGTGTATGTGTATGTATATATGTATATGTATGTGTGCGTGTGTGTCAGATAATCTCTATTTATGTATACGTATATGTGTATGTGTATATTTATGTATATATGTATATGTATGTGTGTGTGCGTGTCAGAGAATCTCTATTTATGTATATGTATATGTATATGCGTATGTGTATATGTATGTGTATGTGTATGTATATATGTATGTGTATGTGTATGTATATATGTATATGTATGTGTGTGTCAGAGAATATTTATTTATGTATGTGTATGTATATGTGTATGTGCATGTATATGTGTATGTGTATGTGTATGTGTATGTATATGTGTATGTGTATGTGTATATGTATATGTATATGTATATGTATGTGTGTGTCAGAGAATCTCTATTTATGTATATGTGTATGTGTATGTGTTTGTGTATGTGTATGTGTATGTGTATGTGTATGTATATATGTATATGTATGTGTGTATGTGTGTTAGAGAATTTCTATTTATGTGTATGTATATATATATGTGTATGTGTATATGTATATGTATGTCTGTGTGTGTGTCAGAGAATCTCTATTTATGTATATGTATATGTATATGTATATGTGTATGTGTATGTGTATGTGTATATGTATATGTATGTGTGTGTCAGAGAATGTCTATTTATGTGTATGTGTATGTGTGTGTGTACATGTATATGTATGTGCGTGTGTGTCAGAGAATGTCTATTTATGTATATGTCTGTGTGTATGTGTATGTGTATGCGCGTGTGTGTCAGTGAATGTATATGTGTATATGTATGTGTGTGTGTGTGTGTCAGAGAATATCTATTTATGTATATGCGTATGTGTATGTGTATGTGTATGTGTATGTATATGTGTATGTGTATGTGTGTCAGAGAATGTCTATTTATGTATATGTGTATGTGTATGTGTATGTGTATGTGTATGTGCGTGTGCCAAATATTGTCTATATATGTATATGTGTATGTGTGAATGTGTCAGAGAATGTTTATTTATGTATATGTGTATTTGATGTGTGAATGTGCATGCGTGTGTGACCGTGTACGTGTGAATGTGCATGCGTGTGTGACTGTGTTCGTGTGAATGTGTATGCGTGTGTGACTGTGTACGTGTGAATGTGCATGCGTGTGTGACTGTGTACGTGTGAATGTGCATGCGTGTGTGACTGTGTTCGTGTGAATGTGCATGCGTGTGTGACTGTGTACGTGTGAATGTGCATGCGTGTGAATGTGTAAGTGTTTAATCAATAAATACATGCAGGCAAACGCAGTTGAAGTAGACTAATACAGACAAATTATGTCCAAAGACCAGCTTCAGTTCCAAGCCAGTTATTTCATTAAGTCTGTATAGGAATGTATACATACATATATATGCTTACATGTACACCACATACTCTCACACGTACGCATTCGCATACACATATACGTACATGCACAGGCGCACGCATCTCTCTCTCTATATATATACATATACATATAGACAAATATATATATATATATATATATATATATATATATATATATATATATATATATATATATATATATATATATATATATATATATATATATATATATATTTATTTATAGGAAAAGGTTCAGGACCCCGATGGCAAAGCTCAAGCCGTTTCAACGGAAATAACCGTCGAAACGGCTTGAGCTCTGCCGTCGGAGTCCTGAACCTTTTCCTATTACCCACTCTACTACCCAAAGTATCGAGTACTCTGGTGCGTTAAGGTCCACCTGGTTCCTTACCACAATTCCTTCATTATATATATATATATATATATATATATATATGAAAAAGTGAGTCCTTCATCAGTGACCCTCCAACCGTCCTCGGCATTTCATCGCTTTAAGGGCCATATGCCTCAGGTTGGTGCGAACAACGGCTAAAAAAAGTCGTTGGGACACGTAAATAAAGGGGGACGCTAGAGTAACAACAAAAAGGGTTTAAGCAACGGAAAGTGAGTAGAAATAGACAAGTCCCAGATCTCTATGAATATAAACTCTGTGAAATCGTGAACAAGAGACGAAAGACCATCGAACCTGGTAGAAATGTGAGCAAGGAAAGAATTTCGCCCAAGTTTGACGGGGGGAAAAAAGAGAGAGAGAGAGAAAGAGAAAGGAGAGAAGAGGAAGAAGAAGAAGAAGAAGAAGAAGAAGAAGAAGAAGAAGAAGAAGAAGAAGAAGAAGAAGAAGAAGAAGAAGAAGAAGAAGAAGAAGAAGATAAGGTGGTCTGGTCTATGAATTCGGTAAACGCAAGTTTTGTGAAGTCACAGACGAAAGAGAGAGAGAAAAAAATTCCATACCAGCTCGGTCAAGACTGCGCGAGAAAAGAATTACACACAGGTCAAACTTGAAGGAGGATGAGGAAAGAGGAGGAGGAGAGGTAGTGACAGAGAATGAGTGAGTGAAAGTTGAGGAGAGAGTAACAGAGAGGGAGACTGCTAGAAGTGGTAAAGATACAAGGAACGAAACAGACAGGCAGCATGGAAAAGTATGTATATATATGTGAAAATGTATATAAACAAGTAAATATATATATATGTTTGATGTGTATAGTTAGATGTAAGTGTATTCATGTATTAAAGTGCTTATATATATATATATATATATATATATATATATATATATATATATATATATATAAGCACTTTAATACATGAATACACTTACATCTAACTATACACAGCAAACATATATATATATTTACTTGTTTATATACATTTTCACATATATATACATACTTATGGACGTTTTTAGACACATTCATTATCGCATATTTGCACCTATTCTCATCAGCATATCTTTCCATTATTAGTGTGGTAATTTAAGGTTATTAATATATGTTGAGAAGAGATTGTTATTATATTTTTCTAACTAGATTGAGGTTTATATAGTTGGGGGGATGTCCCTCTTTTATGTAATATTCGGCTTGTAGTGGGAAAAAAGGGTTTTAGTTCTGTGACGGCAGAATAATGTTCGTTCAATTCTGTTATTCAGCAATTTCTTCTTGTGTGTGATTATGTAATAAATCTCAAGATTACACAATTTGCAGAAATTTTGGCTCCTGGAAAAGCTTTGGGTTTTAGCTAATTTCTCCCATTTTAGGGTAAACTTTTGATCGCTATCCCTGAGCGTCCAAGCTTTTTCTGCTAAAGTTGTTACATTTCTTTGGCTCTGGTGTTTTATTGAGTAAGAATGCCTATATAATCGAGATTTAAACGATGTTGCCGTTGATCCCACGTAATACCACTCGTTGCCTCCGGATTTAATGGTACACTTATAAATAATATTTTTTTCCAGGCAGTTATTGCCGAGGGGGCAGTTGTCAGGATAGGTGCAGTTACAGTTGTGTACGTTGGGTTTTCTCTGGAGTAGTATTGCGGACGAACTTAGGTGTGGTTTATTTATGTTCTGTAGTGTATTGTCTACTGTTTTTTTTTGTGTTCTTTGCACTTAAGTTCTTAGTGTTTTCGTTTAACCTTCTAGTATTGATCTTTTTTATGTGTTGTTCAAGGTTTAACGCTGTAGAGTATGACAGTCTTATATTGGTAGGGTTTAGGATTTTGTGGTATTTGTGTGATGTAGGAAAATGTCCCTTAATTATTTTAAAGAAGAGTACTGGTAAATTTGTACTAATGGAACTATTGTATTCGGGGTTATACCATAAGTACTCTTTGCATCGCTTTCTATTAGTTTTGTTTGTTGGTTTGCTGGTGTGCATACTATGGTAGTAAGTGTGGTTTGGTGTTGTGTTATTATATTTACCTATGTGGGATTTATTTTGGGTGTTTTGATTGTTCCCATCTATATACTCTATTTTGTTGAGGTAGCCTGCTTTACTAAGGGCGTTATCGTAGTACTCGGCGTGTTCCTTAAATACTTGTATGTTAGAAGATAGACCCGAGATTCTAAGGGAAATATTTTTAGGGATAGATTTAATTATAGAGATGGGGTGGTTAGACCCAACATTTACGTATTTGAGATTTTCATTCAATTTATGAAACGGTTTAATCAAACCAGAGTTTAAATTGAGTGTGACACCCAGGAAGTTAACTACTTTAAGGTTGTATTCATATGTTATAGTTAGTCCTATTTCGAGTAGTAGTTTTCTTATATCTTTGCGTAGTTTTTCTAGTTTTTGGTTATTTAGGTTTTTAACTAGGAGAACATCGTCGCGGTATATTCCGCCGTGGAGATTGCTGAATTTTTCCTGGAGTCTAAAGGCGATAAATAACCCCACAATATCAGTTATTTCCGCCGAATCGTTAGAGCCCATTGTTATGTCAAAGTTAGAGGGTCTATCTTTACGTACCCAATAACTGTTCTCAAATTTGACTATAGTTTTCCTAGCTTCTAATATAATCTTAATTTCATCGTTTGTAAGGTCAGAGTTATCCTTAGCAAACTTAATGGCTCTATTCAAAGTTTCAGGTGATATCGATGAGTAATATTCATCGATATCAAACTGGATAAACTTAGATTTATTCTTATTGCTAATGCTATTAAACCATCTTATTGCTTCCTGGGTCTTCCCCCAGAGTTTAATGTTAACCTTAGCCTTAATTTGGGGGATGATTCTATCTAAGATATATTTGCTTATTTTACCTATATCTGATTTAGAGGGGCAGATTAATCTAATTTTAGGGTCATTATCAAAGTTTACCTTATGGTCCTTAAGATTGAAGGTGGGTACCGCCGGTAAGAGTGGTCCTGTCCTATCTTCGATTCCGAGATTTTTCACTATTTCGCATGACTCATCATTGATGTGCTTAAGAGTTACTTCATTCGTTTTTCTATATTTTTTATGTAATTCTTTTCGAATGAAGTTGTTGTGTGTAGTGCAATCCATAGTATACAAGTTTGATGTTTTGTCCGCTTTTACTACAATTCCTTTGGTGTTTTTAAGGTCGTCCAGTAGTTTTTTTTATATCTTTCTGTAATTTGTTGTTGGTGTTGCGTCCTTTGAATTTAATTTTAAGGATTAAGTTCATAAGGTCCTGCTCAAATGCATCTAATAGTGGGTTGGTGGGTGGGTTTTTACACGTCCTAAAACCGAATTTGTTGTTTACACCACTTTCTAATGTTGAGTTCATACGGCTTCTATCATAGTGGAGCGTTTTCCACCTGACACGTCGAATGAATTCATTAGTTTTTTGAATCATACTCAATAAATATTCCTTTCTACCTTGGGTTCGTATGTTTTTGAGTGACATATCCAGGTAGTGTTTTTCCATTGTTGTGGTTGCTCGACTTTACAGGAGGTGAATATACAGTATTTTCTGTTGTGTTGTAATATAAATATTACACACAGTAGATTGACAGCTCACGTAGAGTTTGCTCGACGGTTCCAGTTGTAGTTCCAAAAGTAATCCGGAGAAAAATAGAAAGATTTGAATGGATACAGTTTAGTTGAAAGGAATTTATTGACACGTGTTTCTATAACAGTTACATAACCTGAAAACAGCTGCTATCTACAAAGTTTTAGTTATGCAGACATTCAATATTTCAATGTTATTATTTACTGTAATTTCATCAGAATAATATTACTGAGGACCTATTTGGTTTTTATAGAGAATATTAGGAGGGAGGGGTGAAGTTGTGAGAAGAATAGTTGAGGGAGTGGTTTTTTGATAGCAGTGAGAATTTTTGGTGGCAGTGAGTAATTAAAGATAAGTTGAGTATGAAAATGTATACACATGAACGCGTATGTATGTACATGAATACATGTGTGTATATATATATGTGTGCATGTGTATATGTATGTAAGTATGAACATGTTACTATGTGAATGTGAGTATATGTATTTTGTAGAGGTGTGCAAATATATTTGTGTGTGAATGCGTGGGTGAAAGGATACGTACACTTGAAAGAAAAATTTAAGTCTGAATGTTAATTAAGTGCAAACACAAAACCAACCACGCATATCTTTACTATCTCTAATCCTTCTATAGATTTAGAAAAATAACCAATAATATATTCTATAAAAATGTCAAAACAACAGATGGGAATCTAATTACTCACTGCCACCAAATTCTCACTGCTATCAAAAAACCACTCCCTCAACTATTCTTCTAACAACTTCACCCCTCCCTCCTAATATTCTCTATAAAAACCAAATAGGTCCTCAGTAATATTATTCTGATGAAATGACAGTAAATAATAACATTGAAATATTGAATGTCTGCATAACTAAAACTTTGTAGATTGCAGCTGTTTTCAGGTTATGTAACTGTTATAGAAACACGTGTCAATAAATTCCTTTCAACTAAACTGTATCCATTCAAATCTTTCTATTTTTCTCCGGATTACTTTTGGAACTACAACTGGAACCGTCGAGCAAACTCTACGTGTGCTGTCAATCTACTGTGTGTAATATTTATATTACAACACAACGGAAAATACTGTATATATATATATATATATATATATATATATATATATATATATATATATATATATAGTGGCTGCCAACTCGTTTTCGAGTACGGCCACTACTTTATATCCATGTAGGAGAACCCCTACCGACGCGCTGAACGAGTGTGACTTTTTAGTCCAGCCAGCGACTTGAAAACTCTGGTACAAACACTACACTTGTGACAATTATTGACACTTAGTGCTGGGCCCATGGTACCATGTGACGACAAGTGCAGAGAGATCTCCAGATATAAAGCAATGCCTGTATATATATATATACATACATATATACATACATATATACATACATGCATACATATATAAATACACATACACACATATATATATATCTTCGTCTTCACCCACTTATTCATGAGAGGGTCGTGGGAGCAGAGTCCTCAAATACTCCTTCAAGTGAGTCCTGTGAGAAGCAAGTCTACAACTAATCCAGCTGGATCCCCAAGCGAGAGCAGCCAAGCTCATGGGTGTTATCCCACCATCTTGCTCAGGGTCACCCTTCGGTCTCCCGCCGGTTGGTTTTTCCCGTAAAATCTGTCCAGCGATTCTTCCCAGAGGCTTTCCAACTACATGCCCATAGTATCGGAGCTGTGATCTCTCAATTCTCTGGCACAAGTGTTAATCAGGATGAGCTAGGCGATTTTCCAGAGTGAGGCCCTTCCATTGCGCTCTGGCTGGTTTGACCTTTGTGATTGCCCCAAATGTGGATGACTCGAGTGCGCTAATTCTAACACACAACACACAAACACACAAACACACAAACACACATACACACACACACACACACACACACACACACACACACACACACACACACACACACACACACACACACACACACACAAACACACACACACACACACGCGCGCACGCACACACACGCGCGCACGCACACACACACACACACACACACACACACACACACACACACACACACACACACACACACAGCGTTGGTATAGTTATGAAGTAGAAGGTAGTAGACTAGAATTTCACCACATTCTCTTTATTATGTAATCACCGTTATACGTATTCGATGATATCTGTTATGTAATCCTCAGATACGAACTCTTCAGAGAGCTCACACCTGTACAAATATTAGTGATGTACCAGCTGGTGGGCTTATGGTGTTGGTTCTTCTTATTTCTAGTTGTAATTGTTTCTGCATTTATTTCTGTTTTGTCGAAAAGCCCTCGTAAATTTTCCTGGCCATTCTTTTATTTATTATCGTCTCACATACATCTTATCAACAGATCGTTCTCCAATCTATTGCAAAAACTGTCATTACAAGTGCTGTATCACTTTAATTTACGAAATTGCACGCCAGTATGGTGGTTGACAAGGTAAAGTTGCAGATGTCTGTTCATCCTTTGTATCTGCTGCATTTCTGATGGTACTATATTGATATATATACAACGCTACACATGCCATTTCTCGATAAACGTCTATGGTTTTATTATATATGTACGTGCATGAATGTATTTATACATATATATCACTACGGGCTTCCTTACACTTATCGCTTATCAACTTCCACTCCTGTGATTTTGTCGAGCCGAAGCTATAACAGAAGTCATTCGTCCAAAATGCTGTGTAGTGGGATCGAACTTGGAATTATATAAATGGGAAGTGAACTTCTTAACCAGTAACTCAGCAGGGATCTTCTAAATAGTGAAAAGTTCTGCAAGGAATAACAGCAAAATCTCTCTTCAATTACACTCAGCAGCAGAAATATGCCAACTCTTCACGTTGGTTACACATTTTATAAAAACAAAATATTTCGTGACACGTTAATTAAGTTTTGTTTTCGATAAGGAAATTATTTAATAAAAACCTATATATAAACCAATATATAAAATCATGTGTCACCAGTATGATATCGAATTATATGCTGAGTTGTCGGATCACAAATATATTTCACAACCAAATATTCTTAAAATGTGATCAAATTATCAGTGACACGCTAAAGTGTCGCGGTACAGTTTCTTAATCTCTGCCCAACAGACTTAAAAAGAGAAAAAAAACACAATGAATAATCGTTTCTACTTTAGGCACAAGGACAGTCCATTACTGGTACTTTATTTTATCGACCCTGTCAGGATGAAAGGCAAAGTTAACCTCGGCGGGATTTGAACCAGTCCGTAAAGGGACGTAACTCTGCTGCAATGCATGGCGTCCGGCCCTCTACCGATACTGCTGCATTATGCTGAAAAATGATGAGATGGTCATGGGTGTAACATTTTCAGTCCTAGGTCTGCTCGATGAGGGATGGCCTGGGGTTTACCCCTTCTTCCCCCTCTACCTCCTCTTCCTCGTCTTCCTCCTTCTACCCCTCCTCTTCTTCTTCTTCTTCTTCTTCTTCTTCTTCTTCTTCTTCTTCTCCTCTTCCCACTCCTCCCCTCCTGCCCCTACCCCTTCTCCTCTGTGTTAATATTGTTTATATCTTTAAATGTGTCTTCCAACATTCACGCTGCTCTGTTATGAAAGAATTAAGCAAATTTCTCTGTATGTTTCTGGTCGACATAAACGTTTGTGTCGCCGTCTTCCCCTAGATGTTGACAATAATGCTATCTTTACGTTGAGCTCAATTATTTTTGTTACACTCTAGAGATGGATTGCTCCTGATGGAAATGCCTAATTAGTTAGGTAATTAAAGTCTTTTTCACAGTGACACGTACTTTTATGAGATTTACAGCTTTATAGGTGTTCCTGTTTATTTTGAGAGAGTTGTTTTTTTCACTTAGCACTCTGGATATTATGATTAGTGGCAGAGATCGATGGACAGTTAACAACAGATGATGGATGTAGAGTTAGTATTAGGTTCGGAATTATAATTGTTTCTACTTTTGGCACAAGGCCAGCAATTACCCAGTACATTACTGGTACTTTATTTTATCGACCCCGTAAGGATGAAAGGCAAAGTTAACCTCGGCGGGATTTGAACACAGACCGTAAAGGGACGTAACTATGCTGGAAAGCATGGCGTCCGACTCTCTACTGATACTGCCAATCCACCGCCCTTCGGAATTATAATTACAACAAATAAGGCTTTGACTGCCGACAACAAAGAAAATGTATATATTGAAAGACAGTTCACGGTACTATCTTGTTAGTATTTTCCATACTTTTTTCAATTTCATTAATACAGGGTGAGTCAGTTTTTTTAGGACATTTGCATGAATTTAGAAAAAGACGCA
The DNA here is from genome assembly GCA_964016885.1 of Eledone cirrhosa. Taxonomy (NCBI): domain Eukaryota; kingdom Metazoa; phylum Mollusca; class Cephalopoda; order Octopoda; family Eledonidae; genus Eledone; species Eledone cirrhosa. The sequence goes on along the minus strand of OZ024740.1, from coordinate 86,610,216 downwards.
TAGACATCAAAGAAATGCTATATTAGATACACAATGGTATAAATATTATTTACAATACATTTATGATATTTAGTCAATAGATCCTCCGTTAGCTTCAATGACTGCTTCAATGACTGCTTCAATGACTGGCATGTCCGAATCAGATGACATCTATCAATACTGGAGTTGGTAATGGCGAACTTGAGCGAATCTATAGTGTTTTGATGGCGGTGATTGACCTGTCTTTCAACTGCGCCCCATACATAATAATCCAGGGGGTTGAGGTCTAGTGAGCTAGGAGGCCGTGTGTATGGAAGAACGTGGCCATGGAGGTTGTCATGCATCAATACATATGTCGTTCTTACCTTATGAGAGGGCGCAGAGTCTTGTTGGAAGACGAACGGTCTACCGTTGCTTACCCTGTCTATCCAGACTTCACAACTGTCTCCAAAACCCCTTTGTAGACATCAGCATTGACCCTGAGAAAAAAATGAAGAGGCAAGACTTTTTTTTTTTTTCTTTTTACAAATTTAGCAGTTCTGATTGTGCATGCGTTTTGCGCTTGGCTGCTAATATTGGCTCCCCGTCGGCAGCTTACAGGTCCTTTCTAACTTTGACGACAAAGGATCGGTTAACTTTCAAAAAGGAAACTATCGCTGTACCACTATGCTGTGGTTTTAAGGCAACGATTACAGCGTGCATTTTCATGTGTTGAGTCAATTTAATGTCTGGTATTATTTATCGGAAAATTTAAACAAAACAAATTAGTAACAAGAAAGTTAAATCTCAAGAAAAAGGTGTCTTTAAAGACTGATGCACCCTGTATATAACACATACCCATGGACATAGCACGGCAAATTTGTTAAGAATTTCCTGATGTTCTAGGTTCGGTCCCACTGTGCAGCATTTAGGCCAATTGTCATTTACTATAGTCTCAGGTCAAACCAAACTTCCTGGATAAAATTTTGTTCGTGGAAACTGAAAACCCGCCGGATGAACTCCACCCACAACCTTACTGTCTGCAGCCACATTGCGTGCTCCGGAGCCCCTGACACACACCTGAGACATGAGCAGCGCACAAAAGTTTTTTTCTCCACACCTGGACGGAAAATCGTCTAAATTCCCCACCCTCTTTCTTTAGCTCATCACACCCCTATACAGCAACATATACACACACATACCTACACAACCAATTTACTAGTTAAACCCATATGATGCGCCTACACATAACCCCATCAACAGCATTAACTAATTAACTAACGGACCATACTATCCACCACTAACACTACTAGCCCCAGGCTACCCCCACAATCAGCAACTCTACCACTCAAACACACCCGAACCACCTCACCATCTTACACTACAAATAATCTCTACATACACTGGAATCCCCTCACTGGTCAAACTACCTTCGTTCGCCGCTACTCCACCACCAATCACACCTACCCACCAACTACTAACAACCTCATTTACTACTGCATTCACCCATGTACCACCAATACACACACGTAATCATACATACACTGCCACCACACCTCCCTCCAGACCACTTCCCTTCTCAGTGACTCAACACCTCTCTCACCCTTCCCTTTCCCTCCTCTCCACCACCTAACCACTTCCTCTCTGAATACATCACTAATCGCACTAGCTCTATACATCTCTCTTGGACACCGATTTACACATGGATATTCACATACGCACATACACACACAGAGAATACCCATGCACAAACATACACACATGCACACATGCACACAAAGTAATTCTGCTGTAGACACATACGCAACACCCTCATCCGACACATACGTGAAAACACACACACACACACACACACACACACACACACACACACACACACACACACACACACACACACACACAACCTAGACACTCGCATACATAGAAAAAATAGAAAAAAGTTACATATACACATTTACCCCTCACACATGCACACAAAATTATTCTGCAACAGACAATACAGAAAGTCACAAATACACACATAGAGACACATGTACACAGTCACTCGTCCGACACATACGTGAAAATACACAAACGCACACGCTCTCATACATAGAAACAATAGTCAAATACACGCGTCCACGCACACACGCACACACTCACAAAGTTGCACATCCACGGACACACACTCACGCACACACACATGCACAAAAACAAAGGACTCTCAGGCACACACACACACACACACACCAGTGTGCGCACACCAACAATATAAGACTCAGAGACACGCACATCTTCATACATGCACACACATTGAAGCCATAATGCACACTTACAAATTTCATCGCATTGGCACACACACACACAACCACACCCACTGCACACCTTGACCTCCACATGGGGGTTCCACTCCCGAATACCAGACCATTCACCTACCACCTCAACCTAACAATATTTTCCTAACTTTCATGTACTTTTCCTTTCCAAACTTTCATATAACAACTTTCATGTACTTACCTATTCTCTCCCTATCTGAACTTTCCCGACGAAAGACATCCGTCCGAAACGTAGAACGTTCTGCCACTTCCTCTAAGCATGAACCTAATAAGACTTTGTATTTTTGCTTCCCTGTGTTTATTTTGTTTTATTTGTTCAACTATATATATATATATATATATATATATATATATATATATATATATATATATATATATATATATATATATCACAGAAAAAAAGAGAATTAGTGTTGCGACGAAAGGAATTTATTGGACATATTACAACTGTGGAGATACACTTTTATATATATATATATATATATATATATATATATATATATATATATATATATATATATATAAGGTCCGATACGTTGAACTCACTTTTCTTTATCTTTCGTCTAAGCGTAAACCCAATAACATGCCGAGGTTCACTTTGTCTTTCATCCTTACGAGGTCGATAAAATAAAGTACCAGTAATGTACTGGGTAATTGCTCGCCTTGTGCCAATAGTAGAAACAATTAATTATTTTTTTATTTCTGTGTTTGCCTTTTATATATAGTAGTTACATGTTTATTAAACTCATGTAACATTTTCCCTCCTCCCTAAAATCCACTGCTTTCAGCTTGTACTGTTTTGGCTATTGTTGTTGGTGATGATATTGTCAGTTGCATCATTACAGTTTAGTTTTACATTATAATATGTATAAAAATAACTACTTCTACTATAGCTAATTCTAGCAAAAGAAAAAGAAATGTGGCCGGCAAAAGTTCGATGAAAATGGACAGATAATTATTTTGTCTGATGTAAATGAAGTCGGTTTTTTAAGATTCGGTCACTTAAAAAATTCAATCTTGAACGCCACAACTTTATCAGGCATAGAAAGACTAAAATAAACCCAGGCTTTTTTACAAGCCAGCAATTTTAAAAAAGATTCCTTATGTAAACAGCAATATACCCCTGTAACGTATGCATGTTATGGAGAATCAGCTAATGACAAAGAAAGTTAAGCTATGCATCGAAGGCGAGTTTGTTAAAATGAATGATCCTGCTCTTGCACGAATTTTAACTCCATAGAAAGTTTGATCTTTTTTTTAGAATATTAGCTTATTAAGGAAGAAAGTTCTTGACTGTATTAAAAAAAAATGTTCTGTAATATCCAAGTATCCTTTATACAATAATCCTCAGAATTTCTTTCATTCAATACCTATAAATAACACACACATATGATAAAACGAAGTTGACCATCCATACGTGAGATAACGTATTATTTGCTTAAAAATCGATGCAAGGAATTCAGGAGATACAAATCTTATTCTGAGGTCAAATCAGCAATAAAGTGATTTTCATCTACAGATGATAAACTTAGCTGCATGTTATCGGACAGCGTGACATTTGTGACAAGACTTGTTATTTTGAATAAGAAATAGTTGATGAAACATGAGCACACATTAATAGTGCGTTATTGACATTTTCTAAGATTGAAACAATGATGATAGTGGTAGCCATAATGAAAAATATAAGGGAGTGAGTAGCAGAGAAGAGAATTAATAATAAATTAAGGGAGTTCGAAGTAAGTGAAATGTGATTATTTTAAGATTGTTACGTCCACTGGCTAAAAATTACTTTATACTGAAAGATGAAGTGATAATGTCAAGGAATATTAAAGGAATTACCATTATGAAGATAGAGGACCAAAAGTGGTTACGTAATTTGCTATTTTTGTTGGTTGTGTCTAGACTTATTAATGATAAGGATTGGAGTCAGTACATTATAGTTTTTATCAATATCAACAATTTGAGTCTATGTTGCAATTGTTTATTAAAACACACACATTAATTAAAACACACACATACACACACAAACACGCACACACACACACAGGGAGAGAGAGAGAGAGAGAGAGAGAGAGAGAGAGAGAGAGAGAGAGAGAGAGAGAGAGAGAGAGAGAGTGAGAGAGAGAGAGAAAAAGAGAGAGACATTTTACAACACTGAAAGAACAGAAACGAGATTAAGTGATGGAGTATACTTAGGAATTTTCAATAATTTTAATCATTTTGAAAGGTATTTTTTTCAAGATTTAACAAATCATCAACTCGAATTACATCTATGTGAAACTATTTTTGACGTATGATGCCAGATGAAGCTCCTGAATCCTTGTAGCTTGAGTTAATTCATCTACAATCCTATAATACTTTGATATCGAAATTTACTACTTTAATCTCGTTTGGAATCTTATAATAAATCCAACGTAGATATTGAAACATATCCACATTTGAGCAACCACGTGACGAAAACTTTATTTCTGTTTTTTGACACCTACTCTTTTCTAACACTTAAATTTAAGCAAGAACCACTTATTTGCAAGACTTATGGATAACAATCTTGCAACCCAACTAAAAGTCGTTGCATTATCAGTCACATATAGCACCTCAGAGCTCCACAAAATAAAACAAAAAAGCAATCTTCTCATTTAGCTGCAATATAAGAAGTTCCATTATATTTAGATCGTTTATCGTAGTGAATTATTGAGAGAATTGCTAAAGCATTGGACAAAATGCTTTGCGGCATTTGTTCTGGGTTTTTACAGTCTAATTTCAAATGTCACCGAGATCAACGTTGTCTGTTATCTTTCCGTGTTTGATAAAATAAACTACAAATCAAATACTGCGCTCAATATAATTGAATTTCCCCTTACACTAAATTGGTGGCCTTGTGCTTAAATTAGGATTAAGACATTATACATTGTGGCGCCTCTAGTCCTATGATATTTAAAGCATTAAACTATCTGGTTAATTAATGCATTATAAAATTCTAATTAATATTGCATAGTGTGATCGTGTGCATACATATGAATTTGTAAAATTAAGATTCATTATTTGCTTTAACAGATGCGCACTCCAAGTTCTTACGCACTTGCAATTTGCTCTTTTCATTTAAAGGATTCCTCCACCCTGTTCACCCGCATATCTATATTTAGAAGATTACAGGTCGGATAAAATAATTTTTTTAATGAATACGTACATATACATACTAGATACGTTGATGTGGATTCTCTAATTACAAGGTAATATAAACCTTTTCTGCGTTTGCAACAGTAATTATTTGGTTTAAGTTAGTTTTTATTATTTATAGAATATATTTATCAGAAGGATTATAGTAAACTTCACAAGAAACCAACAAAGTTAGTAATCTATATGTAACATGTATGTACACATGTATGCATGAAGGTGCATGGCTTTGTGGTGAAGGTATTCGGTTCACAACCATACTGTCCTGAGTTCGATTCCCGGCGGTGCGTTGTGTCCTTGAGCAAGACACTATTTTTCCTGCTGTTTTAGTATACTTAGCTGGCAAAAATGAGTTGTACTTGTAATTCGAAGGGCCAGCCTTGTCACGTTCGGTATCAAGCTGAATCTCCCAGAGAACGTTAAGGCTACGCGTGTCTGTGGAATGCTCATCCACTTGC
>OZ024740.1:86549311-86599311 GCA_964016885.1 Eledone cirrhosa | reverse complement strand
CATTTTTTTTTTGGGTGTATGTCCGAGGGTGAGTCGTTAATGTAATTCCGTAAAAGGATGTGGTGGAATGCTGAGTAATATCCTTTGGATGTGGTGGATTCTCGGGATCAAGGTTCACATATGTGTAATCCGTGAAGAGATTGGTCGGAAGAGCGGAGATGTGGGGTGCGCGCGCAACAGGAAGTGGTCAGACGGTCAAGGCAGGAGGAGGGTTGTGTGTCTGTGTGTGCGGGGAGGTGGTCAGAGAGGCATAGCAGCAGTAGGGTAGAATGGTAAGTGAAGAAAGTCGGTGTGTCAGTGTGTGCGGAGGTGCGGTGGACAGAGGAGAGGATGGGTAGGTGTGAAAGTTGGAGTGAGGAGGGTGTGTGTGTGAATTAGTAGAGGTGTTAGTGGGATGTGTGTGTGTTTGAGAAAGGGTGTGGGTGGAGCGGGGAGAGAAGGGTGTGGGGGCCGATGGAGGGAGTGTAGTGTACTGGTGTGTGTGTGCGTGTTTAGATGAGTGTGTGTGTGGTGAAGGGGGTGTTAGTGGGTGTTAGTATACTGGAGGTGGAGAAAGGGTTGAATGCGGGTGTGAGTGGGGGTCAGTGGTGGTAGGGTGTGTAGAGTGGGTGGTGTAAGAGGGTGTGTGTGTTCGTGTGCGTAGGGTTCGGGGGTGTTAGTGATGTTAGTTGCGTGTAGAGTGGGTGGTGTAAGTGGGTGTGTGTGTTCGTGTGCTTGGGGTCGGCGGGTGTTAGTGATGTTAGTTGCGGGGTGGTGGGGTGGATGTGTGGGGGTGAGGGTTAGTGGTGGTAGTAGGGTGTGTGTTTAGTGTGAGCGCGTGTATATATGTACCGGTGCGTGTGATAAAGAGGGGGGAGGAGAAGAAGGGAGGGATGTTAGTATGTTAGTTGGGGAAGGGTGGTCGGATGTGGGGTGGAGGTGTTAGTATTGTTAGTTGTGGGGTGGGCGGTGAAAAGGAGGGGTGTGTTAGTGGTGTTAGTGGGGGATATGTGTGGGGGAGGGGGGCGGTAGAAGGCTAAAGGAATAAGGGTGGGGAGTTCAGGCCGGGGGGAGTGTGGGTCTGTAGGGTGAAGATGGTTCGTTGTTCGACCCTTAGGAGAGTGGCGGGTGTTCCGTGGCATTGGAGTAGGCCACAGACTGTGAGGTGGTGTGCAGAATGTCCAGGGGCACCAAAGTGGCGGGCGATGGGGGAACTACCACCGAGATGAATATCCCGGAGGTGTTCAGTAAATCTGTCCGCCAGGCGACGTCCAGTCTGTCCGACGTAAGTCGCGCTACACTCCGTGCAGCGAAGTCCGTAGACTAGGTTGGAGGAGGTGCAGCGGAAGGCATGCGGACAGAGAGAGAGTGGCCGTTGGGACCCTGGAAGGTGGTGATGTGGGGACAGGTGTTGCAGCGGGGCCTGGAACAGGGAAAGGAAATGCACACACACCTCTTCAGGGTGGAAGCTTTATAAATGCGCACACACACGCACATATATATGTGTGTGTGTATAAGTATGTATGTACTTATGTATGTATGTGTGTATGTACATATGTATGTATGTATGTACATATGTATGTATGTATGTATGTATGTATGTATGTATGTATGTATGTATGTATGTATGTATGTATGTATGTATGTATATATGTATGTATGTATGTACATATGTTGAATGTGTGTGTGTATATATATAAATGTATGTATATGTGTGTATGTACATCACTCAGTCAAACGACCATATTTCAACCCCAACATCTACAACAACAACACCGGTACTAATGTTTACAGTAACAACAGCTTCAGAATGAATTGAAATGAACATTTACAACAACAACAACAGCGGCATCAAACGATAACCCCCCCCCCCCCCAAAAAAAAAAAATAGCAAAACACACACACACGCACACAACACAACAACAACATCAACTTCCACCGCCACCACGACCGCCGCCATCACCATCACCAGCGACCGGGCCTTAAGTAAACAACTTTAATAATAATAATTTTTCTGCTTTTGGCACGGATCCAGCGACTGGCTCAGCGCATTACTGGTACTCTCTTTTGTTGACTCCGTGGGGATGAAAGGCAAGGTTGACCTCGGCGGGATTTAAGCTCAGAGCGTGGAGAGCCATAACTCTATGCTGTAAAGCAATTATAATAATACTGGACTGTAATACGATCGGCTTCAACTATACAAATTCTTGAAAGTCAACAGTTGACATAATCTTGTAATCTTGTATCAGTAATGACGGTAATATATATATATATATATATATGTGTGTGTGTAAATGAGTAGCGTGTGTGTGTTTGTTTGTATGTATGAGTGTTGCTGTGTGCGCGCGTATGTATGTGTGTGGGTGCGTGTGTGTGAATGTCGTACGTATAAGTGTCAATAAGTGAGTTTTTTTTGCGCGCGCGCGGGGACAGAAATAATCGGGCTGGATGCCCGATCGCGCAGTTAAACCACTGGGAGTGAAGAACCCCTAGCCCTTGTCAAGGTATTCTTCGAGGAGAAGGCATCTCAGGAAACTGGGTTAACTCCGACATAAAACCTGCAGTTCAGTAGTTACCGATGATGTTGATCTTTTCTTCTTTTCAGGTTATAGCTACTGTCGCTCAGAGTGTGGGATTGGCTCAGTGCACAGTCTTTCCTCACTTTAAAAATATTCGTCATGCACAGGCATTGCACGATTGCATTAATTAATAATTATTATTAATAGTATATTATTATTGTTCTTTGAGTCTCAGTCATTGATGTTAGTTAACTGGAAAGTTTGTTGAAATGAATATCAAGCCACTACCAGCAGCCTCAGATATTCAGGACGTATCGGAGGGTTCTTGCTGTTCCCAGCAAGCATGCCTTTTGAAGCGTTCCAAAAAGCGTGGTGGGGCCAATTTTCTTTAACCCTCCCTGGAAACTTTTTGAGATAGTACCAATGCGCCTATGACAATCGGGACCACTTTGACTTCATGGCAGTTCCAAATCCTTTTTACCCCCCACTTTAAGTCCTGGTATCGGTTAATTTTCTCCTTCTCCTTCTCTTGCACTCTCTATTATTATTATTATTATTATTGTTGTTATTCCTTGAATCTCAGTCATTGATGTTGGTTAACTGGAAAGTCCGTTGGAATGAATATCAAGCCAATACCTGCAGCCTCAGATATTCAGGACGTATCGGAGGGTTCTTGCTGTTCCAAGCAAGCATGCCTTTTGAAGCGTTCCAAAAAGCGTGAAGGGGCCGATTTTCTTTAACCATCCCTGGAAACTTTTGGAGATAGTCCCTAGTGCGCCTATGACAATCGGGATCACTTTGACTTCATGGCAGTTCCAAATCCTTTTCACCTCCCACTTTAGGTCCTGGTATCGGTTAATTTTCTCCCTCTCCTTCTCTTGCACTCTCGTGTCGAACGGGCAGGCCACATCCACAATCAGACACGATCTTTTTTCTTTGTCCACAACCACCAGGTCAGGTCTATTGTGTTCCAGATTTTTGTCCGTCTGTATCCTAAAATCCCCCAGCACCTTCACCTGATTGTTCTCCATCACCGCCTCTGGCCTATGCTCATACCATTTCTCAGAATGTGGTAAATTGTTTACTTTGCACAGGTGCCAGTGGATCACCCTGCCCATCACATCGTGTCTCCAGCCCTTATAGTGGGTCTGGGCTAGGTGTTTACACTCGGACACAATGTGAGCCACAGTCTCCTCTCTCTCTCCACAGATCCTGCACAGTGGGCTAGCCTCCTCCTTGTAAATATGGTGCTTCAACCACTTCGTTTTGAGGGCCTGCTCCTGCGCAGCCATTAGCATTCCTTCTGTAGCCTTTTTGAGGTCTCCTCTTCTCAACCAGATCCATGTCTGTGGATCTCTAAATTCAGTTTTCTCAAAGAAAGTACTATGAAGGGATTTTCCCTTAAGGCTGCTCTTCCTCCTTGATGTTATTTCCTCCTTGGACATCCCCTGGCCTACTGTCCCCTCCTTCAGTACAGTTCTGAGCATTGACTCCTTACTATAGGTCACGTATTTGTATAGGTTGTTTTTCTCCATCTGAACACAGTCCTCTATGCTGATAAGACCTCTTCCACCCTCAGATCTCCTTAGGTAGAGTCTATCGACATCACTCCTCTTGTGGAACATGTTGTAGATAGTCAATAGCTTCCTAGTCTTCCTATCCATTTCTTTTTGTTCAGCAACATTCCATCTCAGAATTCCCGCACTGTACCTAATAATAGACACAGCTCGGGAATTTACTGCGCTTATGGCATTTCTGCTGTTCAGATGTGACTTCAATACGCTCCTTACTCTCCGAATGTATTCAGTTCTTAACAATTCCTTCATTTTTTTGTTCTTTATGCCATCAGCTTCCAGAACGCCCAAATACTTGTATCCTTCCTCAGAGTCAATTTCCTTTATCATCTCACCTGTTGGTATCTGGATCCCGTTACTTCTGCTCAACCTACCCCTCCTCATCACAATGACTCCACATTTACCAATACCAAACTGCATACATATATCACTGCTGAAAATACGGACAGTGTCAACAAGCACATCCAACTCCTTCTCACTTTTCCCGAAGAGCTTAAGATCGTCCACGAAGAGGAGGTGATTGATGGTAAGCTCTCCCCTTCCCAACTTGTATCCTGCTCTCACTTTTCGCAGCATAATGGTCAAGGGCATCAGGGCAAGGACAAACAACAGAGGGGACAGGCTATCTCCCTGGAAGATACCTCTCTTGATCTTCACGCTTCCCAAGGATACTCCAGTTGATGTCAACTCTGTCTCCCAGGACCCCATACTCCTGCCTAGCAACTGTCTGATGTTATCTGCCACCCTGAATATCTCCAGGCTTTTGGTGATCCAAGAATGAGGCACCATGTCAAATGCCTTTCTGTAGTCTATCCATCCCATGGCAAGATCAGTGTGTCTCCTCCTGCAATTCCCCATTACCATCTTATCAATAAGTAACTGGTCCTTTGTACCACGCGACTTCTTTCGGCATCCTTTCTGTTCGTCCGGTAACAAGTTGTTTGTGTGGAGGTGATGGTAGATTTCCTCAGACACAATGCTCGTCAACAGTTTCCACATTACGGACAGACATGTGATAGGTCTATAGTTGGTAACATCATTACCCTTGATTCGGTCTTTCATTATCAGAACTGTGGTACCTTTTGTCAACCACTCTGGCACCTCACCCGACACCAAGCAGTCATTGAACATGGCCGTCAGCTTCGGGTGGAGGGATGTTAAATGTTTAATCCAATACCCCTGCACACCATCTGGGCCTGGTGTTTTCCAGTTGGTTAGTTTTTTGTCCTGCCCCCTAAGAGTTTCAACTGTGATACTCAAATCAGTTTGTTGTTGTGCCTGCTCACCGATCTCCCTCTGTACTGTCTCAATCTCCCCTGCCTGGACATTATGTCTAACATCCTGCTCCCATATTCCTCTCCAGAATGTTTTAGTTTGCTCCGCCCCAGGGATCAAGTCGTTGCCTCTTTCTTTCCCCTCAAGCTGTCCAGACAGCATCTTCTGGTTGTTGTCGAACATGCGGTTCTGTTTATACTGACTGACTCTGTTCTCGTATCGCCTGATTATTATTATTATTATTATAACCTGCTCAGACGTTTTGAACTGTCTGACAGGTACCGAATGGATTTCCCGAATGTACCAATGTGGACTTGGACAAATCGCATAGGGTCATCAATTCAAGATAGTCACAATTCAAGATAGTCAGCTACACGGACCACAAATTCGTGATCTGTGTGCTTGACTTAGATAGGCTTCATAGACGAGGACCCGGCTACTGGAAGCTAAACGCGTCCTTACCAGCGCGCAAGGCCTACAGAGACCGGATTAGCGAACTAGTTAAGCGGGCGTTGACGGGGGCCATCGTCAACAACAAGTGGTGGTTTGCTCTGAAAAGAGCAATTAGAATAGAGTCCATTAGGTTTAGTAAGACTTTAGCAATAGCGAAAAATAGAGCAGAGGGAGAATTAGTTAGAAAATTAGATGAGGCGCTTAGCAAAGGCATCGCGACCGACGTACTTGCGGCGAAATTGGCCCTTGACCAATTCTTCAATGCAAAGCACGAAGGCTGCGTTGTCAGAGCTAGGGTGCGTGCTCTCAGACACGAGGGGACGAAAGCCGTTCAATGGGCCCGAGTGGCGGAGGCGCGTCGTGGCAATAAAGCCACGATCCGGTCTTTGGTGGACCACGACGGGCGCATGCTACTCGATCCCGGCCAAATGTGTGAAGCTTTTCAGTGACACTTCGCTCAACTGTTCGGGGGCAGTGGCGGGCCGGATCGAGGGATGGACTTTAGTGTCTACCTCGACGGACTGCCGCGGCTTTCGGCCACTGAGGCGGAGTGTTGCGAAAAGCCGATAACAACCGCTGAAGTACGGGATGCAATGACTAGTTGCACAAGGGGTAAATCGCCTGGTTTGGATGGTCTGCCCTATGAACTTTACGTACAAATGCCAAACTTGTTCGGAGGCCTCTTGGCGGACGTCTACTGCAACTGGCAACAGAACGGGAGAATTCCCAGCTCTGTGAGCCGAGGAGCGGTGGCGCTGCTGAGAAAGGATCCGAACAAGGGGGATAACATAGATAATTTTAGGCCCATAACTCTGCTAAACACAGAGTTCAAGATTTTGGCCAAGGTGCTAGCAAAGAGGTTGGCGCTTGTCGTTGGTGGTCTGGTGGGAGAGGCACAGACATGCGCCATTCCCGACAGATCCATCCACGACAACCTCCACCTCATGCGATACATCGTAGAGAGGGTAGCTAGGGAACCTGGCACGGGTGGGTCTTTGATCAATTTAGATCAGTCGAAAGCCTTCGATAGGGTCGACCATCGTTACCTAGCGGCAGTCCTGGGGGCGGCTGGCTTTGGGCCCGTCTTCAGAGGCTGGATCGCTGCCATGCACAGCGACATCTGCTCTGTAGTGAGAGTGAACGGTCACCTTTCGGAACCGTTCAACATCATGCGCTCGGTCCGCCAAGGATGTCCCCTCTCGTCCCTATTGTACGTATTGACTCTCGAGCCATTACTGCACAAACTGGAGACGTTGAGGGGGGTCCCGCTGAACTAGGATGCGGAAGATCCGTGTCAGCATATGCCGACGATGTCACCGTAGTGGTGTCGAACGCCAAACACATCGAGGCGATCGGCACTACACTAAGAGAATACGAAGCGGTGACAGGAGCAATGATCAACCAGGAAAAGTCAGTGGGCCTGCAGCTCGGCACCTGGAGAGGCAGGTCCATGCCGTCCAACAGCGTCGTCGGGCGCTGGACGGACGGACCGGTTAAATTGCTAGGGGTCTGGTTCGGTCCAGACCTCCAGACGGACAAAAACTGGGACGAGGTGACGAGCAGGGTGGCTTATCTCACCCAGAAATGGGCCGAGAGGAAGCTATCCCTGAAAGGTCGAGCGGAGGTGGCGAATGCGTACATCGCATCCGTCATCTACTACCGCCTGACCGTCGTACCTTGTCCTAAGCCCCGCCTGACTGCGCTGGAGCGTTTGCTCTTTCGCTTCTTGTGGAAGGGACGCGCTCCGATGGTCAGGCGGTCCATCTGCTGTCAACACCCGCTACGTGGAGGGCTGGGCATGCCGTGGCTGATGATGCGCAGACACGCGCTCAGGCTACGACATCTCCACCTCTTCCTCGACGGTGATCAGGTGTGGTCGCCGTTTGCAAGACACGTTTTTCCCCAGCTCGTCTCCTTGACGGAGCTGCAGTCCTGGGTCAAGCGAAGACCGAGAGGGAGCGCTTGGAGACTGGAATGTCTTCAGGCGCTCACAGCCCTCGACCAATCGGGCAATGTGATCGGTGGAAACTCCACCTTGGCGTTCTAGAGGGGATTAGTGGAGGGGAAGAGCGACGACGTACTTGGAGAAAATCTAGGCGTCGACGAAAATCAACTAGCCAATCTCTTCGGAAGGACTTTCGGGCCGGGGCCTATGGACAACTTCCAGAAATCCCTGGCCTGGCAGTGCTACCGAGGAGCTTTGCCAGTTCGGGATAAACTCTACAGGCATGGAGGTGCCGTCAGCCGGGCATGTCCGAGATGCGCGCAGGGCGATGAAACCGTCCTGCACGCACTCGTCCAGTGTCCGAGCATTGCTGACTTGTGGGTTTATGTCGAACACCTGCTGTCACGTGTAGGACCTATCCAGCTATCAGCTGAGTCCATCGTGAGGATTGCCCCGCCCCCTTCCTTTAGCCTGGAAGGGCAGGCAGTTTTTATCTGTCTGGTGGCCATGGCGAAAGAGATAATATGGTGGACACGTTTGAAAGGGCTGAAGACGAGCACTTACCTCTTCGGTGATGCCCTGATTAACTTTTTCAAATTTCATTTGAAAAGGAAAATCAGGGTAGAGAGGGAAGTGCTCTCTTCCCAGCATTTTGTTGAAAGATGGGTGAGAGAAGCAAATATGGCCCGAATGAATGGGCCTTCTCTGAGTATTTCTCTGTAAATTAAAGGTGGAAAACTGGGAGAGGGCACTTGCCCTGGTAGTCAGGGCCACTGTGGTCTTTTAATGGGCTTTCTCCACAAATGTCCCTTGGAAGTCTCCCCCCTATTGGGGAATTTTTTCTTTGTTATTTTATTTCAACCTCTGTTTTTTTTACACGCAGAAATGCCCATTTGTACCGTCCTGTATTGTCCTGTACTGTCCTTAATGTCTACTTTATGTGAACACTTGTGGTTAATAAAGAAAACATTATTATTATTATTATTATTATTATTATTATTATTATTGTTACTATTATTATTACTTTTTTTTTTTTTTTTTTCAAAATTTAATGATGTTCCAGAACAATAGAAAAAAGATAATTGGCAATTTAGGTTCTGGAACAAAAAAGATAATTGGCAATAAGGGCAGGGGCCCCAGGTTATCACAGCCTGGGCCCGCTCGTCATCGTGCCATTGTAATAGAGCCAAACAAGGCACTTAGTCTTGGCTGCTGGAACGTACGGACGCTGCTTGACAAGGATTCCTTGGAGCGTCCTAAACGAAGGACCGCTCTTGTTGCAAAGGAGCTTCGACGTTACGATCTTGACATCGTGGCTTTATCTGAGACGAGGTTAGCTGGAGATGGTCATCTTACAGAATTTTGTGGAGAATATACATTCATCTGGAAAGGAAGAGATGAAGGAACCAGAAGAGAGGCTGGGGTAGGATTTGCTGTTAAGACTGCTCTTGTGAATAAAATAGAATAATTCCCAGTAGGGATTAGTGAGCGTCTTATGTCCATGAGAATTCCGCTGGACAAAGGAAGATATACGACCCTGGTGAGTGTGTATGCTCCAACTATGAATTCTGTCGATGAAGAAAAAGTGTCCTTTTACCGTGTCTTGAAAGGTGTTTTAAGAAATATCCCTCAGGCAGACAAGGTCATCGTGCTTGGTGACTTTAATGCTAAAGTGGGTAGGGATTTTAACACATGGAATGTAATCGGAAGGCATGGGGTGGGAAAGTTTAACAACAATGGTATGCTCCTGCTGCAGATGTGTGAGGAGCTGGATCTGTGTGTTACCAACACTATGTTCCAACAAAAGAACAAATTCAAGACCACATGGATGCATCCTGCATCTAAGGAATGGCATCTTTTGGACTCCGTCCTAGTCAGGATGCGTGACAGACAGGATGTGCAGTGTGTTCTTGCTCTTCGTGGAGCTGAGTGCTGGACGGACCACCGCCTGGTACGCGCAAAAATGAAACTAATCACTAAACGTAAAATCCGGGCTCCTGGTGTTGCCCTGCCCAAAAGATTGAATGCTGCTCGTCTTAAGGATAAAAATGTGAAGAGGACATTGGAAGAAGAGATGCAGGCTTCAGATCTTGGTGAGGATTGGCCGACCCTTAAAAAGTCGGTTTATGATGTAGGTGTTCTGGGATTGGTGCAGAGAAAACATCAGGACTGGTTTAATGAAAATGATGTACATATAGAAGACTTGTTGGCTGATAAGACGCGTGCTCTGTCACGCTACTTGAGGGCAAAACCACGCTGCAATTGGAACTCAAGGATGTAAAATCACGTGTTTGGCGGAGTCTTTCTCAGATGAAGGATCAATGGTGGAGTGAGAAGGCTGGTGAGATACAAACTGCGTCAGATTCCAATAACACAAAGCTGTTGTACAGTCTCTTGCGTGAGGTTTATGGACCGTTTTCTTCTCCGGTGACACCGCTTCGCAGCAAGGATGGCAAAGAACTTCTTCGTGACTCACAAAGAATTCTACGAAGGTGGCGAGAGCACTTTGATGATCTTTTGAATCAGCCGTCTTTCGTCAATGAAGATTTCCTCAATCTCATTCCAGAAAGTCCTGTGAAAGTAGCTCTCCGACGCTTGTGGAGGTTGCAGTGGCTATCTCGAAGCTGAACAGTGGAAGGTCTCCAAGTATGGATGGCATACATGCTGAGCTCCTACAATATGGTGGTGAGAGACTCCTGCAACATCTTCACTCTTTGTTTGGCAGGATATGGGCTAATGAATTCGTACCTGAGGACTGGAGAGATGCAGTAATGGTGGTCTTGTACAAAGGAAAGGGTAACAGGAATGATTGTGGGAACTACAGAGGTATTTAATTGCTTTCTGTCGCAGGCAAAGTTTTATGTAGGGTGCTTCTGGACCGTCTGCTGACACACATTGCAGATTGTGTTCTTCCTGAAAGTCAATCTGGTTTTCGTGCTGGACGCGGCACTACTGATATGATCTTCTCAGCTAGACAGCTCCAGGAGAAGTGCATGGAACAATGTTTGGATCTGTATCAGTTTTTGTCGATCTGACAAAAGCTTTCGATACGGTTAACAGAAATGCATTATGGAAGGTTCTCCAGAAACTTGGTTGCTCTGATAAGTTCCTTGCTTTAGTTAGGTCTTTCCATGACGACATGAAGACTTGGGTTAATGTCGGAGGTAACATGTCGGAGTCTATCTCAGTAAAATGGAGTGAAACAGGGGGATATTCCAGCACCGTCCCTATTTGCCATATACTTTGCAATGGTTTTCTGTATTGCATTCAGGAATTGTGAGCATGGTGTTTACATCCGATATCGAACCTCAGGCAGCATATTTAACATCAGGCGCTTGCTGCAAAGACAAAAGTATTTACATCAATCATAAGAGACCTCTTGTATGCAGATGATTGCGATCTTGTAGCGCACACAGAGAGTGATATGCAGCACATTTTGAATGCATTTTTTGACGCTTGCACTGCCCTAGGATTGACTGTCAGTCTCAAGAAAACCGTCGTCATGTACCAACCTGCCCCTGGTAAGCAGTACAGTGAACCAAATATCTATGTGTATGGTAAAGGACTTGGAGTGCTTGATCAGTTTGTCTACCTGGGAAGCACTGTCGATCGATACAGCAACCTTGATAGTGAAATCTCACTTAGGATTAGGAAAGCTAGAAAGGCGACTCTGGGGTCGGCGAGATATATGCAAGAAGACAAAGGTAAAGGTGTACAAGGCATGTGTGCTCTCTTCTCTTCTTTATGCCTGCGAGACCTGGGTCACATATCGACGCCACCTTTAGCAATTGGAGCGTTTCCATCAGATGTGTCTCAGACGGATCCATGGCGTTCACTGGAGGGACCACATCAGTGATATCGAGATTTTGGAAAGCTCTATGTGTGACAGTATAGAAGCTCTTGTGCTTAAGCACCGACTCCATTGGAGTGGTCACCTTGCCAGGATGAAGGATTCTAGAATACCAAAACAACTCTTTTATGGAGAGTTAGTTAAAGGTAAACGACTGCCACATAAACCAAAAAAGAGGTATAAGTATTCCTTGAAAGCCTCTTTGAAAGACGCTAACATCTCTGCTGATACATGGGAAAATATTGCTGCTGATCGTAATAAATGGAGAAAGACTGTATATGAGGGAAAAGTTGCCTTTGAGGCATCTCGAATCGCATACGAGAAAGTAAAGCAGGATGTGAGGAAGGGTATTGCTGTTGCACTTCCAGACGGAGACGGTCCTCCTATGGTGCTGATATGCAGCGTCTGTGCGAGACTCTGCCTAAGCAAAGCTGGACTCGAAAGTCATCTTCGCAGTCATAAAGTAAGACCAGTGGTTGACCACCAGGCTGCTGTTGGAGATGCTACTCATCATGCTTTCCAAGCATGTGGTAGAGAATGTAAATCAACAGGAGGGCTCAAGCGACATGCAAAATTACATGTACTCCAACCACAGCCGGCTATTCCCAGTGAATGTTTTGGTTGCCGACTCTGTGCAAGACATTTTAGATCATTGGCTGGGCTAAAAAGCCACATTCGATCGCAGCACTGTTAGTTGCTATAGTGTGTGTGTGTGTGTATGGATATGTTTGTGTGTGCATGTGTGTATATATATATGTATATGTATATTATTATTGTTGTTGTTGTCGTTATTATTATTGTTGTTATTATTATTATTAGTGTTATTAATATATATGTATAATATATATATATAAATATATATATATATATATATATATATATATATATATATATATATATATATATATATATATATATTTTCTCGTGCAATGGCCATACTCGATAACGAGGGGGCAGCCATCATGTACATATGTATGTATATCATTTATAAAGCTTCCATCCTGAATTGGTGTTAAGGTATGATAAGATAAACATTTTCTTTGAATTCGCCATTTCTTTAATAGCTATCAAGTTTCCTGTTGCTGCTTTTCGGTCTAGGTGTTATTGTCATCTCCAGCCATGTTATTTGAGAAAAGACACAAAGGACTTGAATGGAAGGTGTCTGATTCACAATGTCAAAGGAATAACCAGTTAAAGTACATGGATGGGAAACGTGACTAAAATATGGGCAATAGTATTTATCAATATTATCAATACGTGATGTACAGAATCCGCATACATGGTCGTGTGCATGTATTTATGCGTGTGTAGATGTGTAGGTGTGTGCATACGTGAGTATGTATAAGTGTTTTTGTGTATATTTAAATAATTGCTTTATGTGCCTACACACTTCATCCATCAACTAAATGTCAATTTGTAACAAGAAAATATATATATAAAATATATATATAAAATATATATATATTATATATATATATGTATATATATATATATATATATATATTAAATATATATTTCAGGCAGTCCGAATTAGTGTGGTATAGACAAATACATATGTTGTTGAGGTGTATAATTTTGTCAATACTCTGATATGCCCAGTTCCTGGTTGGGTTGTTATTTCACTGAGGAACTGGAATCATATGAATTCAAACAAACGAATTTCAGAGTGAAAGGGCCTCTTCTTCTCTCATTGGTCAGTTGTTAGAACATTCCTTATTCAAAAGTCTATAGAAATTCGTTCTGAGGCAAGCCAATCTGTAGTTGTTGTTCTTGTTATTGTTAGGTACATCTGACTTCAATTCTTGTGTTGGTAGTGTTGTTATTTTTGGAGTTAGCTTAACAAATTGATAAAGTGGTAGAAGGAACAAGGTTGTAAAGGAACAAAATAACAAAAAAAATGTCAAACTTCCCATTGGTCAGTTTTGAGAGCATTCCTCAGTCAGAAGTCTATAGAAATTCTTTCTGGGGTGAGGCTCCCTGTAGTGTTTGTGTTTGCTATTGTTAAGTACATTTGACCTCCACCCTTATTTCGGTAGTGTTGTTGGTGTTGTGGTCAGCTTATGTCTTGCTGCTGCTGACAATTTAGAAGTATCTGCGATAGGGAACAACCCAGGCTGAGCAGACACCATGATAGCCTAGAGATTGAATGGGACACAGCTATTATAATTTGGCCAACATCTATATAACACAAACACATTTTAATCTACTTGATTTCTGATTTTCAAACTTCAATTTTACATCTTGATTTCTCTTTATTAATTTGTTATTTGTTTTCTGTTCTCTTCACTGTATCACCTTATATTTATTTTTAAGTTGAGATTGATTATAACACAAACACATTTTGTTTGATTATCTTATTCTTTTATTATTTTAACATCTTGTCCCTCATACCAATCTATCCAACATATTTCTGACCTTGAGATTGGTTATAGCACACACACACTTTATCCTACTTTATTTGAATCTTCATTTTATTTTTCACTTCTCCATATTCATTTTCATTACTTTTTCACCAATGCTTCATTTATTCTTTATTCTCTATTTATTTTTTATTTTCTGTTTTCTTCATTTATTGCCTTATATTTCTTCATACAATTTAGAAGTATCTGTGTGTGTTTTTTCATCCCCCCTGCCACCATCTCCCGTGGTGGTGGTAGGGGGAGGGGTGGTGGTGGTGGTGGTGGTGGTGGTGGTGGGGGGGGTGGGGGGGTTCTTCCATGTATAAAAACATAAGGCAATAAATGAAGAAAACAGAAAATCAAAAATAAATAGAGAATAAAGAATAAATGAAAAATTGGTGAAAAAGTAATGAAAATGAATATGGAGAAGTGAAAAATAAAATGAAGATTCAAATAAAGTAGGATAAAGTGTGTGTGTGCTATAACCAATCTCAAGGTCAGAAATATGTTGGATAGATTGGTATGAGGGACAAGATGTTAAAATAATAAAAGAATAAGATAATCAAACAAAATGTGTTTGTGTTATAATCAATCTCAACTTAAAAATAAATATAAGGTGATACAGTGAAGAGAACAGAAAACAAATAACAAATTAATAAAGAGAAATCAAGATGTAAAATTGAAGTTTGAAAATCAGAAATCAAGTAAATTAAAATGTGTTTGTGTTATATAGATGTTGGCCAAATTATAATAGCTGTGTCCCATTCAATCTCTAGGCTATCATGGTGTCTGCTCAGCCTGGGTTGTTCCCTATGGTAGACACTTCCAAATTGTCAGCAGCAGCAGCAAGACATAAGCTGACAACAACACCAACAACACTACCGAAATAAGGGTGGAGGTCAAATGTACTTAACAATAGCAAACACAAACACTACAGGGAGCCTCACCCCAGAAAGAATTTCTATAGACTTCTGACTGAGGAATGCTCTCAAAACTGACCAATGGGAAGTTTGACATTTTTTTGTTATATTGTTCCTTTACCACCTTGTTCCTTCAACCACATTATCAATGTTTTAAGCTAACTCCAACAATAACAACACTACCAACACAAGAATTGAGGTCAGATGTACCTAACAATAACAAGAACATAGATAAAAATATAGTGTACATAGGTGAGACAGCTCGTAGTATAGGGGAACGGATAAATGAAAACTGGCGAGACCTTCAAGATAGTATAGAATCATCTGTACTCTACCAACATGCTAAAATAGAACATAAGGGTAAATTAGAGAACATAGAAATAAAAATAGAATCTACACACAGAAAAGACGCAATGTTTAGACAAATCACAGAGGCAATAAAGATAAATGAACTCCAACCAAAATTAAATAGAAAATATGAGTGGAACAGCAACATCACAACTTACAATTAAGGACAAAATGAAAACACACACATAGAACCAACAACACAACCAGTAACATGTAAATAAAAAAATAAATAAACGAATATAAACACACACAGACACCCGGATGTAACACATGCGCAAACTAAGCACACAAAACACACACAAAAACAAGATGGCGTAGGACAGAACAAAGGAGAGGCACAAAAACAAAGAAAAGAATCCCCAGTCACTGAAGAGGTCACAGAATGTGTGACGAAAGAACTTTGACAATATATAAACAATCATCTGGTTGTGGAACCAACCAACCAACCAGAAATTTATAAATTTATTATAATAAATTGAAGTGAAAGCAACTGGTGCGTGTGCTTCTTATTGGAAACATGACTCTCCCAAAGTATAACAATATATATATATATATATATATAAAAACAAATAACGAAACGAAATTAAATTTCGTTTCGTTTGTAACTCACTTTTGTATGACTGGCGCTTAAACAATTAAGTTAAAAATGTACATCTACATATGCATACTGAAATACTAGTGTGTATATGAATACACACACGTATACATATGTAGGTGTACCAAGTATTTCACTGGTCGCTTTACAGTGAGCGGCCCAGCTATTCTGTATGTAAACACACAGACAAACCGGTTTTTAGAGTCATACTGGTTTTTCGGGGGAACACCTTCCCCCTATTCTCCAGAAAGCCAGACAAGGAATATTGAACTAGTTTCGTTGTTGTTACAACTCATCAGCAATATTTACCTATCTACCGGCCTTTCTGGAGAATTGTAAAAGCACATATCGTTATATGCTTTTTCTATGAAAATTAGTAGTGGGCAGACTAATTTGCATAGAGTGTGAGTACGCACCGGTTCAGCGGAGACGATAAAAACAAATAACGAAACGAAATTAAATTTCGTTTCGTTTGTAACTCCGCTGAACCGGTGCGTACTCACACTCTATGCAAATTAGTCTGCCCACTACTAATTTTCATAGAAAAAGCATATAACGATATGTGCTTTTACAATTCTCCAGAAAGGCCGGTAGATAGGTAAATATTGCTGATGAGTTGTAACAACAACGAAACTAGTTCAATATTCCTTGTCTGGCTTTCTGGAGAATAGGGGAAGGTGTTCCCCCGAAAAACCAGTATGACTCTAAAAACCGGTTTGTCTGTGTGTTTACATACAGAATAGCTGGGCCGCTCACTGTAAAGCGACCAGTGAAAGACTTGGTACACCTACATATGTATACGTGTGTGTATTCATATACACACTAGTATTTCAGTATGCATATGTAGATGTACATTTTTAACTTAATTGTTTAAGCGCCAGTCATACAAAAGTGAGTTACAAACGAAACGAAATTTAATTTCGTTTCGTTATTTGTTTTTATCGTCTCCGCTGAACCGGTGCGTACTCACACTCTATGCAAATTAGTCTGCCCACTACTAATTTTCATAGAAAAAGCATATAACGATATGTGCTTTTACAATTCTCCAGAAAGGCCGGTAGATAGGTAAATATTGCTGATGAGTTGTAACAACAACGAAACTAGTTCAATATTCCTTGTCTGGCTTTCTGGAGAATAGGGGGAAGGTGTTCCCCCGAAAAACTAGTATGACTCTAAAAACCGGTTTGTCTGTGTGTTTACATACAGAATAGCTGGGCCGCTCACTGTAAAGCGACCAGTGAAAGACTTGGTACACCTACATATGTATACGTGTGTGTATTCATATACACACTAGTATTTCAGTATGCATATGTAGATGTACATTTTTAACTTAATTGTTTATATATATATATATATATAAAGAGAGAGAGATAAACTGCTAGTTAGTATTATTATTCACCGAAAACAAAAGACAACAAAAACAATAAATCAAGATCATTTCATTCTCCAATATATTTTTTCCATCCATCAAACTGAATTGTAGATTTTATCCAATCAACCTTTTATTACTTTTCTGGATGTTGTTGTCTTTCACCAATAAACGATAAGACGATAAGACAGAATAATATGGACCTGATTCATTCAATTAGACATTCTCTCTAAAATACAGTTACCTATTGATCAAATAAATGAGTCTTTCTTTACTTAATTTACTTCATTTCCCATCTTCTCTTTCCCCACCCATTATCCCTCTCTCTCTCTTTCGGTTTTCTCTGCCTGTCTGTTTCTCTCTCTCTCTCTCGTTCTCTCTCTCTCTCTCTCTCTCTCTCTCTCTCTCTCTCTCTCTATATATATATATATATATATATATATATATATATATATATATATATATATGTATATACATATACACACATATATATATACATATATATATACACACATACACATATATGTATGTGTATATATATATATATATATATA
Organism: Eledone cirrhosa; assembly: GCA_964016885.1. Taxonomy (NCBI): domain Eukaryota; kingdom Metazoa; phylum Mollusca; class Cephalopoda; order Octopoda; family Eledonidae; genus Eledone; species Eledone cirrhosa. The sequence continues at coordinate 86,581,531 of OZ024740.1, read as the reverse complement.
TATATATATATATATATATATATATATATACATACATACATATATGTGTATGTGTGTATATATATATATATATTCATCCATCCATCTACCTAACTAATTCATCCATCTAACTCTATGTATGCTCATTTATCTATTTATTTATCCATCTTTCTATTTTTAGAGGCATATATATTCCCATCTCTCTCTCTCTCCCTCTCTCTCTCTCACCCCCTCTCTCGTTCGCCCCCCCCCTCTCTTACTACATATACTTTTTCTACTAAATGTACACAAATATTGGTTTACTAGAAAACCTTAGAAAACTCTTAATGTAAGTCTTTAAATAACTCACAACTTAGTTGTTATTTTCACTTCTTTTTTTAATTGTTCTATTATTTTTCTAACTGTTATTGTTATTGTTATTTACTGCTTCTTGTTTTTACTGGCGTTGCTCGTTTTGATGATGTTGCTGTTGTTATTGTTATTGTTATATACTGGTTCTTGTTATTAGTGACGTTGATGTGGCTGACATTTTTTCTCTTACTATTTTCCACGACTGCTGCTGATGTTCATGCTACATGTTTTTTTTTCCCCAATCGTTTTATTGTAACTATTTATGTTGTTTATTGTTGCTTCTGCTACTATTGTTGTTGTTGTTGTCGTTGTCTCTTTTATTTTGTTATTGTAATTCTTCTCAATCAGTCGTCGGTTGCACTCTTTCACCTCATCTATTATTTTTTGTTATTACTGTTATTATTACAGACAAGGGAAGGACGATGGATTGGTAGTATCGGTAGAGCATCGAACAACATGGTTTGCGGCATAGAGTTTCGGCCCTTAACGTTTTGAGCTGAAATGACCGCTGAGGTTAGCTCTGCTTTTTATCCTTACAGGCTCGATAAAATAAAGCACCAGTAACAGACTGAAGGCGATTTATTCGACATCCCCTTCCCTTCAAATTGCTGGCCTTGTGCCAAATTTATAAACAGTTTGTACAGCCAAGAGAGCGAGGTGGATTGGCAGTATCGATAGAGCATCTGCCAACATGTTTTTCGGCATAGAGGTTTGGTCCTTTGCGTTCTGAGTTAAATTTTCGCGGAGGTTAGCTTTGCCTTTCATCCTTTCACAGTCGATAAAATAAAGTACCAGTAACACATTGGGGTAGATTTATTCAACGTTCCCCTTCTCTTCAAATTGTTGACCAAACAAGAGAGTGATATATTGGCAGAATTGGTAGATCACCCGACTGAAGGCATTTAAGTATTTAATAACATCGCACCACATTCTGGGTTCTAATCCTGAAAGGGGTTAACATTGTCTTCCTGTCGTTCTGGACCTAGAAAAGGAAATAAATAAGCATCCTTCAGGCATTAGAAACAAAGTGCAAGCGGTGGATTGGTAAAATTGGTAGAGTATCGGTATTTAGTAATGTATTTTTCAGTTCGAAATCAACTTTGTATTTCATCATTCTGGGATTCATAAAATAAAGTAACAAAAGAGCGATAGATTGGTGGAATCGGTAGAACGCCAAATTAAAGGCCATATAATAGTTAATAACATTCCTCTACTTTTGGAGTTCAAATTCTGCTTTGTCTTTCAACCATTCTGGGCATAGGAAAATGAATAAATAATAGGATAAGATACACACACCCCTAAAAGATATTTCGGCAGTGAGCCAATTTTGTGTTCAATTTAATATTTCTATCCTTGATAGAATTGGAAATATAAAATATAAAACATTTTGTATTTCTTCCCTCTGGTGGCTGTGGCAGTTAGACAATGCTCTGCTCCGTCTTCAAATGCCTGAACTTATGATTTGACTAAGAATAATTATTTAGTGCGTCGGACAAAATACTTTGAGGTGATTGTTCTGCTTTTATACGTTCTGATTTAAAATTACACCTTGGTCAACTTTGATTTCATCCTTCTGGAGTCGATAAAATAAAGTACTAGTAACGCACCGGGGTTGACCTAATTGACTTTCACTGCCCAAATTAGAAGTGTACCTAAATTAGAAGTCATTGGCGGTGGAATGGCAGTATCGGTAGAGGGTCGGACGCCATGCTTTGACGCCATTCTGAGTTCAAATCCCGCCGAGGTTAACTTTGCCTTTCATCCTTACGGGGTCGATAAAATAAAGTACCAGTAATGCACTGGGTAATTGCTGGCCTTGTGCCAAAAGTAGAAACAATTATACATATAATATTTAGGCAGAGGGGTTCGAGAAACGGTGAGATATCAGACTTGACAAGTCGTCGTGATTATTTACCCACAAGGCAGCTCCGATTGAGCAGAAATATGATCAAAGATATTTTAGCCATGATCATATTGTCTTTTGAGCGTTTTCGTGAGCTACATTTTCTAACGAGTCGATTATTTTTCATTTAAGCATTCGACGTGATTTGAGCTAATATGGCTACCATTTCTAGCAGATCTATTGACTACGTAGAAGTCCCTTCGTTGGCAAGAAATAACTTAAAGTAATAGCTCCAGAAACCCTGTATGATATCTACACACTCTGGATTCCAATTATAACACGATCGACAATGCGGCTTCTTTCTATGCTAGATCAATACAATATGTAGTGGAATGAATAGAATTAAACATCTACCTATTTATTAACAAAATACCACTCCCTTGTACTAATGGAATGTAGAAATTTATAAACATTGAATGTATGTATGTCTCACGTTGTAGGCCACAGCTTTGTGCTTCAGCGAAATGTTATAAAGGAATAGATCTATTCAAGGTGAAGGTAATAGGCTATGTAGTTTTTATCAGATGTAATAGTAAAGTTATATTTTAGGTTGGTTTGTATATTTTCTGGGCATTTTTGCGATGCATAAATTGAACAATCTTTTGAATGGGTCCAATACAACAATTCTCAGTGAATCAACATCCTGCCCAACTTAAAATTGCTAGTATTTTTACAAAGCAATTTCTCCAAAATATAGTGAATTCATGTGATTATATATATTTTGGTTATATGTATACAGACTTACCCAGGTACGGCTGTTAGTTAGAAATAAGGGAAACGGTAATACCATCAATGGGGCTTGCATTTTCCGTCAATATATCGTTGACAAACAAAAGTTCACACACACGCACACACACACACACACACACACACGCACACACACACACACACACACACATATATATATATTAGTAGTGAGGGTTTGGCAGAATCGGTGTGTGGAACAAAATGCCCGTATAGTATTTAATTTCCCTTTCAATTATCTCCCTTTCCACCAGTTTGAATTTTCCTTTTGTTCGCAGTTACAGTGTTAGGGTTATCATTTTACGTCCATTTTCCATGCTTGCACACCATTGTTAGCCTTGTGCCTAAATCAGAAGCCTTCATCTTTAATATTCTAGAACATAAAGACGTTGTACTAGGCATTGAGGGGACGTCTATGGGACTTCGCACACATAGTAGTTAAATTTCAATCTAATCACTAAAAGAGGTGATGTTCACGACTGGAAAGTTTTTTACAATATATGTGATCAAGAAAGTCTGTCTTGGAGCTAAAGAAGAACAACATCAGAAGTCGAAGCCTTTGTGTAATAACAAAATTAACCAAGTTTAAATATTATTTAAGTAGTAGTATGATGGATTAAACACATTATTGTCTTTTTAGTGCTGAGTTCAAATCCTGATTCCGTTTACATTTACATTACATTTTTTGAAATCGGTTCAATACTCATCCAGGAAAAGTGACCTAATATCTCGTAAAAACAAATACAATAGAAACAGGACAGTTAGTCTTTTTACTGTAATTCGTTTCTGTCCTTTACCGTCTATGTTCAAATACCACCAAGAAAGATTTTACTTACCATTGATCCGTTGGTGATACAATAAATACTAATATCAATACTATTGTAGCAGAAAATAGACGTTGGACTAAGTCTATAATGGAACTCATACTTATTTGGCTTTCAGCCATCAAAGTAAACACTTTGATATGATGTCTCACACTGAAAGACACTTGGGTTCTTTCAGTCAATCACCAATGTTCCTGAAAGTTGCGCATTTTAGTTCTTATGTAATAGCCACCAGCATCGTGATTTGAGTAAATTTTAAACCTAGGCATTTGATTCCCTCACTAGAGACGTCTATCTATTAACAAAACCGACATCGACTCGTTACTGACTCTCTTATCTTCCACATTTTACCTGGCATAAAATATTAGGCTGGTTTCAAGTCGAATAAGATTCCACGTTGCAATATCGCGTACAAGCACGTACGTTAATAAGTCTATTTTGCACCACACTATCAAATGACTCAGTAAACACAAACGTAATTGTATGAATCTCCACTAAAATCCTTTATATAAATGTTTTAGTTGCTTGTCACTGTAAATTTTGTGTGCATTATTGACAATTGCTTTTTGAACACTCAGTGTAATGAATGTTTGTACCGTTTATACCTGTCCTAATGAATACCTTCTAGTTTTACATAAAACTAAATTATGTTTATATATGAACATCAAACATTGAACATAACATTACTTTAACTACACTATTAATTTATCAAACAACCACATATGGCTTCTACAAATTTTATCATTCGTGTTGTTGTTATTGTTGATTAATCCTAGATAGAGTGGACCTTCAGAGTACCAGGCGATGAAATATCAGAAGACTTAGAACGTCGGGTTAAATGACTTAACAACTTAGATTAAATTCTGCTGAGTTCAACTTTATCTGTCATCTTACGAGTGTTGATAAAATACCAGTATATGACGGTGAATTGGCAGAATAGGCAGAGCGGTATCTATTTCGACTTTGTGCATTGTGAGTTCCAATTTCATCTGTATTATGACAGAAATAGAAGCCTTTTTACAAGAATACTAAAGAAATATCGTATCATATACAACCTCACTGGAGACCGGCAAACACATGCGAAGCTGAAACTATAACAATGACATCAACAAAAGCAGATTGTCTCATTGTTTTACTATGTATCGAACGTATCCTGTTCTAAGATAGTAGACTGGGATTTAAGGTAGAATTGACTACTAAAATTAGCAGATTGAGAAGCCACGTAGAGGCTCCAAAAATGGTAGCGTTCTGTGGTTAAATGCATTATAGTATTGTATTAAAGAAGTACATGCAAAAAAACCGTTAGAATATCGAGTAAAATCCTTTACGGTATTCGTTCCAGCTGTTTGTGCTCTAATTTCATTTCCTCCGCGTCAACTTTGCCTTTTACCCTCTTGATCTCGCATACTGGGGTCAATTCTCCTTCTTGATGCACTCATATTTTCTTATGTTTATCTTGCTCTCGCTCGCTCTCGAAGAAATCGGCCTGATCAAACCTGCTGAGGGGTGGGAACCGCTACCAAATTTAAATACCCAACAAATCCTGTGATGTCACGAAATCGCTGTTACGACTCCACGAGAAGTTCTGGGCGAAGGACAAAGCCAGCATTAAGTTTAGTCTCTTTACGTATCTCTATTCTAAATCTGTCTGCAACAGAATTTGTCTTACATCTGTAAAGTTCTGATAAAATGAAACTTTAATCATATACTGGCATCGATTTCATCAATGATATCTATGGCCTACACATATATGGCTTTGTGCCAAAATAAGAAACTACCCGTAACTATTTTCAACATGGAAGTTAGTTATAAAATTTCTTGAATTATTTAATATTTAATAATGTCACACATTTACTTATGAAATTTTACATAAGTACTAATGTCCCAAAGATATATTACTTTCTTTTTACTTAAATTTTTAACAACTGATAAACAAAACCTATAAATGCAGACATTTCTTGATGCGTTATTTCTATGTATTATCAAAGCACTTGATATTCAATGCTGTTCCTATATCTATCAGGTATACCTTCGTTAGACGTACCCCCTCCCCCAATAATGAACACTTAAGTAAAAAAGATATAATACACGAAGTAGGTGGTTGCGCAAGATGATGTAATGGACGGACAAGAACACGGAAGAAAGCCCGAAATTGGCTGATGACCTTCGGTGGCTAGAGAGAGGTTGTTGTGGCTCTTGTTGTTCATCAACTATCTATGATTGAACATACAAATCTCAAAAGGTTCGCCATCTTTATTTGCTGCAGCCAACCATTCCGGCGAGATTCCAAGAATTAAAACTTTAATAACCCATTCCATCCCATTGCTTGGTAAAACCTAATAAATTTAATTGTTTCATAATAGTTTACCAAATAATTTGCACATTCAAATCGCTCATCTCTTAATTTTCTAATCCAGAGTTTCTCAAGCATTTTGGGCCTCTGCCCTTCTCACGGCAACGTAATACCCCCCCCCCCCATATTTCCAGAGAGACCTGCCTACACGCAAATTGTAAATAATATATAATAGATAAAATCGTTAATTTATATATAATCTCCTTATAATATATAACCAGCAATTTCTCTGTCTGTCCGACGCGTAGAGAGAGAGTGAGAGTGAAAGAAAGAGACAGACTACAAGAGGGGGATAGCGGGAGGGAGAGAGAGAGACGCTGGAAGAGAGGAAGAAAAGCTTTGACTTGCTGTCTGCATTACGATACATATATATATACACACAAACACTGAGCGCGTCATAATGACGTAATGCAGACAGCCAGACATACAGACAGATATTATAAGGGCGCAACGTTATATCTATGTATCTATCTAAAAAGAAAGACCAAGAATTATATAGAGAGAACGCTAAATCGCCTAATGCGGTCCCTAGGGCATTGAAAATTTGAAATAATTTTTGCTCAAAACACTCACAGGACCATGTCTAAAGTTTGAAAACAATCGGTTGGATGGTTCTCAAGTTTTAGTGAGCTGACAGACAGACAGACATTCTCTGTTTTAGATATATAGACTAGCAGAAAACCGCCAATCGAGTGGTTTTCTGCTAGTCTATATATATAAAACTGAGGATGTCTGTCTGTGTGTGTGTGAGTTTGAATCCCTAAAACTAGAGAACCACCCAACCGAATGTTTTCAAACTTTACACATGTAATACTTACTTATGTTTCAGGGAGTGTTCTGAGCAAAGAAAATTTCAAATTTTCAATGCCCTAGGGACCGTATTAGGCGATTTAGCGATCTCTCTCTATAATTCTTAGTCTTTCTCTTTTTAGATAGATACATACATATAACGTCGCGCCCTTATAATATCTGTCTGTATGTCTAACTGTCTGCATTACGTCACTTTCTACAATTCGCTCTGCGTCCAGAACGCTCCCTTATAATATCTGTCTGTATGTCTGGCTGTCTGCTGCCTCCGGTTATTCTGCCACCCTTGCTCAAGACAAATCTCACACTCATTCCCCAAACAGTTGGTAAGTGCACACAACTTCTTCCTCACGTTTTAAGCCACAGTGTTGCTTAGTTACATACCACCAGACTCTTACTTCTTTGCCAGCCGTGGTTGTGGCAATACTAAGCTTAGCTAAGGTGGTTATATATTTCACAATACCTTATCCCGTGCAAAGCCGGGTACCACTGCTAGTAAATAATATAATTTCGTTTTTGAATTTGTTTTGCAAGATTTCTCATCTGAAAACGTGTGTTGAAACAGATATTATTATATATGGGAGGATCGTGTTGCCAATAAAAACACACGCACCTGTTGGTTTTCACTTCAATTTATTAAACATTTCCGTTTGGTTGGTTTGATAGCCGGATGGTTGTTTATATATTGTCAAAGCTGTTTCGTCACACATTCTGAGACCTCCTCATTGACTGGGTTGTTATTTTGTGTCTCTCCTTTGTTCTATCCTACACCATCTTGTTTTTGAGCTGTTTATTTATATATTTATCTGTTTATTTACTTGTTGTTTGTTTGTTCTATCAGTGTGTGTCTGGTTTGTTTTATTAGTTTGGTTTTTGTGTCTCTGTATGTCTTCATTTTGTCCTTAATTACAAGTTACGATGTTGCTATTCCCCTCATGTTTTCTGTTTAATTTTGGCTGGAGTTCATTTATAATATATACTCTTTTACTCTTTTACCTGTTTCAGCCATCCGGCTGAGGCCATGCTGGGGCACCGCCCTTGGCATCTATACTATCTATAAATAAATATTATATATTTTTTATTTTGCTATATTTATATATAATATGTACCATTTTATATTTAATATACTATTATATTATCTCTACAAACCCCCTTAGCCCCAGCACCCCCTGGGCCTTTTCAAAGTACCCCCACTCTCCGGGGGGCGGTAGCGGCTACTTTGAGAACTTCTGCTCTAATCTAAGGACATGCAAAAATACTTTCTTTAATTGTGCCATCCAAGGAAGCTTATTTCCCAAGTGGTTGAATTAATTTGTTCTTTACCCATTGCGTTTGTTTTTCATAAATTCTAGCTTGATGTGCAAAAACAAAAGAAATATTTTCTCGGTGTTTTATGTTCTCTGTATGGAGCAAGTAAACTACGTTTTGGATAATTCTTCTGGAGGTAGCGCCTTTATCTTACTGCCCCAAGCTTAGACAATCACCTTCCCTATTCTCCGGATTAGGCCCCATCCGACTATCATCTGTTCTCCAACATGAAAAAGCACTTGGCTGGGAACCGATATTGCAGTGATGACATAATATCTACTGCAGATGACTTTTTTACCAACAGGGCGAAAGCTTCTTTACTAATGCAACGCCGACGGAAGAATTGTGTGGACCGCAAGAGGGACTATGTTGAAAAATCTCATTCTATGAGAGTATCTTGGTCAGCTTATGAATGTTCCAGTCAACCCTTGTAAACATCAGTGCTTGATAGAACTTATACAACTTTAATGAAAAAAAAAATGCTATCATTTTAGTTCTTCACAAATATTGGGCTTTTTCTCAAAGGAGCTTCATGTTTTAATGATGTATTCATATCTGCAGAACGGGGGTCAGCTGAAAGGTTCATAGGCTATGAAGGAGTGATGCTAGAGCTGTGCATTTTTTCATATATTAATTTCAACTGTTTTTATTAATACCTGCATTGTTTCTTTGCAGGGATTGTGTTTGAAAAAATAAACCACATGTGGTCATTCCATGAGAGCATCTTGGTCAGTCCGAACGTTTCGGCCGAACCTCAGAGGTAGTGACAAGAATATTTTTCTGCTACGAAGAAAAACTTTCAAGCTGAATTTTTTAGGAATCAATATTGTTTTTACCGATTTTGTTTCATAGTTTCTGTAGTTAATGCTGTTACCTGATTTGGGGTCGGGAAAGGTGTAGAGGATCGATAAATTAATTGGCTAGAAATGATTTAAAAATTCAATCTTTAAATTATGAATTTCACCAAATAAATATTTGGAATTCACGTAAATAATTAAAGGGAAACGATTCCGCCGAATAAGATAGAACCGAGAACCACACAGCCATGTGGATGTCTGTCTGTCTGTGTGTGAGTTAGAATCCCTAAAACTCGAGAACCACCCAACCGACTGTTTTAAAACTTTACACATGTAATTCTTATGTTTCAGGGAGTGTTCTGAGCAAAAGACAATTTCAAATTTTCAATGCCCTAGGCACCGCATTAAGCGATTTAGCGATAATTCTTAGTCTTTCTCTTTTTAGATAGATACATACATATAACGTCGCGCCCTTATAATATCTGTCTGCATTCTGGCTGTCTGCATTACGTCACTTCCCTGAGGATGTCTGTCTGTGTGCGTGTGTGTGTGTCTGTGAGTTTGAATCCCTAAAACTCGAAAAGTACGCAACCGATTTTTTTCAAACTTTACATGTGTATTACTTATGTTTCAGGGAGTGTTATGCACATAAAAAATTCAACTTTTTTTTTATCTCCTAGGGCCCGCATTAGATGAAAAACTGTGTTTTTTAAGATTTTTAGGGCTTTTTTGAGGCGTTACGTCAGACCGATTTCCTTGAAATTGTAACTATGTATTAGTCAGTCTCTTCTTCATACCGTAAGTAAAGAAAATCCAACTTTCTTATGGCCTAGGTGAAAAACTTCATTTTTGCAGCTTCTTAGGGCTTTTTGGAGGCGTTACATCTAGCCGATTTTCCCGAAATTTAAAGGCATATTATGCACATAAAAAAATTCATATTCTTGATGCGCTAGGGCCCTCATTAGGTGAAAACCTGCATTTTTCCTGCTTCATTGAGAAAAATCTTAAAGATTATCCAGCCATCAGAGTATTCGGTTTATTTTCTTTACATATTGTCCAGACATGCAGTTTTTCCACGATTAGGTCTGTTGGCAGCCCGCGTTCCAAAATACCTTACTCCGTGCAACGCCACTACTAGGGTACCACTACTAGTGATTTATATTATCATCGATATTTCCTCAGACTATACTGTTGTTTGATCTATAGTCAGGCCTGATGAAGAAGTCATATCCAGAGACATTCAAGCCGTAACCATCCTGTTGTGTAATCAAAGTAAATCAAAGACTAAATTATTAATATGCCCTCTCATTTTTTTAATAAAGCAGGCTACAATTTTGAGATTTCGCTACTGTTTCTAGTTGTTCCAATATTTCTACGTCTTGTTGTTTGTTGCACATCGTTATTGTTCTGGTGGTTGGGGCAATTTCTGCTGTCGTCATCGTTATAGGAGTAGTCGTGGTAGATGTTGGTTTGCTGTCATCATTGTCATAGTAATAGTTTTTCTTGCTCTTGTTCTGTTGTCATCTTAGTGGTGGTAATAATTGTTGTTGTTCTTTGTATTGTTTTCACTGCTGCTGTTGTTGTTATAATCCGAGGCTGCAAAGATTGCAATGAGAGAGATAGGTGTGTGCGTGTCAAGACAGATTATCAAAGAGAGGAATCGGAAGAAAGAGAATAAGAGTGTGACCATCAATACTGTTAATAACTAGTGTTTGTGTCAATGTAAACAATGGTAATATCGTGCAGTAGTATCTGGCGGCAGGTTCAGTCTTAGCAAGAATGCAAAACTGTTCTCTCTCTCGCTCTCTCTCTCTTTCTCCCCCTCTCTCTTTCCCTCTTTCTCTTTAATCATATAGACGCGATGGTGTCAGTGATGGTGACGCTGTGTGGTGATAGGGATTCTCTGTGTGTTGGTAACGTATCACATACAAACTGCATTGCTAGGAGGATTTATATGATAGCACCACCACTAACACCCTCCCCCACTACTACTACTACTACTACTACTACTACTACTACTGCTACTACTACTACTACTACCACTACTACTACTACTACTACTACTACTATAATTTTACCATTACCTGCCCTAGTCCCAAACATTAATGTTATAAAAGGAAAAACATAATATCGGGATATGTTTATATAAATGATGGGATGGTCACAGCTGGAATTTTATTGATTATACATAGGTATGCTAGGTTAGGTCTGATCGAAGGTTAAATAACAGCAATTCACCGCCATGGACATATTACACACAACGGCCTTTAAATAAAACGGGTAGGTCAAATTGGATAGTTTGACGAAGAGTACATTATGTCTGAAAAACAAGGACGAGTTAGTCACGACAGGGAAAACTCTGACCCTTGGCCCGTGAATCAACGAAGAAGGCTCAAGACATAACCAAGAGAATCCGCCAGGTTGTGCTGTTAAACTGGGCGACAGATTAAATCCCCCATTCACGGCGGGATTTAATCTCAGAACACAAAGAGAGAGGTAACATGTACAACATGGCACTGTAAGATGTCCAACTCGAATCACATAATTATGAAGCAATTTTCTCAATGTAGGAGTGTTAGGTCTAGAGATTAAACCTACAGCTGTTAATAATTGTTGAGTGTTTTGGTGGATTGGTAGAAGTAAGTCATCTTAGGGGTACAAATCTTATATAGATCTTGCCATGTAGATTTACCCTTATTAAACTACATAAAGACAAAGTGTCTCAACAACATGGCAGGTTATAGAACTAACTACGGTTCCATATTCACTAATCTTCTGATATATCTAACATACTGGATCGAAAACTAATCTCGGGTAAAGACGAATATTTTTACCGTGTATAAAATAGCTTAAAATAAAATATTGTAAGATTTCCAAACATCAGTCATAGTTTATGGGAGAACTTTACAGTTTGGGGGTATTAAACTGTGTCAAAGACAGAATTAATGTCTTGGAACTTTTCTTACCTGAGCCGGAGCCAAGTAAAAATATTGATATGAAAATCTCAACGTATCATTCGATTGAAAATCCATATCTGTAAATGTTCTCAGCGATGTATCTGGTGAAGTATTGAGGAAGTCTATTCAACATGCAAGCTACAAGATTAAATCATGTCAGAATATTGTTAAAACTCAGAACTTTGCAAAATACCATTACCAGTTCTATAGATTTATTAAATTACGTACGCACAAACACACACGAACGCAGGAACACACACACGTTTTTTTTTCTTCTAGTATTTCTTTGTATTTGCTTGCAAGAATGAGTAAGCATGAACCATTGGTAAATTCAGGTGAGCATTTAATTGGATATGGCAAATTGGAGTAATATATTACTTATTTGGTGTAAATGTAGTTTATTCACGCAGAAGTTTCTTTCCTGAGCTACTTAAATACACGCAGACACTCAAACATAAATGCATACACTTGTGTGCGTACGTGTGTGTGTGTGTGTGTGTGTGTGTGTGTGTGTGTGTGTGTGTGTGTGTGTGTGCGCGCGCGTGCGTGTGTGTGTGTGCGCGTGTGTGTGTGTGTGCGCGTGTATTTACAGGTGTACACGGGATTGTCCTATCTGCAGTAATATTCCTTTAAATTGTCAATGCAAAATTCGATTCTATTCAATTCCCCTGTGAGAATACTTTGTCTTGGCACTGCTGCTTATTTTATCGTTCGTTCGCTGCTTCCATACCAAATCGTTTTCCCTCTCATTCTGCTTCCCCTTTCCCATAATGCTTTATTACTGGAAAACTCAAGAATCCTTGAGATGTTTGAGGGCCTTTTAAACTGCTGAGATGAAAATATTTTATACTGAAAACAAAGCAAATGCTTTCAACAGAGTGGCCACCACTAAATACCTCCGATAGCCAAGGGGAGCAATTGTTTATCTGTGACTGCGTCTTTTACTCATTCTGGTGGGGCCCATCTCTTCTCCAGCTCTGAATACAACAGATTTCCTCCAGAGAAAGAGAGCTAGAGAGCGAGAAAGGTGGAAAATCAGTAAGAAAGAGATATGGAGGGTAAATCGACTCCACTACTAGATTGGTGCTTTTTTCTCGACTTTAAATGGATGAATGGCAAAGTTGATCCCGGCGAGATTTGAACTCAGAGAGCAGAGGAGAGTCGTGGAAAATACTGCAAAGCATTCTATCCAACGTTCTAACAACCCTGGCAATTCGCCGCCTGTAATCTACATAGCCATAATATACTAAGATATTTCAACACAGCAGTTACACTGAGAACATAACAAGAAAACCATTACCGCTACTTCCACATAGATATAAAATATTGTTTTGTTTTGTTTTTAATTTCACTTAGAGAGTGCACCAATATATTTAGTATATTTAGGTGAGATGATCAGTGTGTAATGAAGAAATTATGTCGAACATATGACAGTGAAGATTTCACTGTGTGTAGAAGAAACTGCATTAAATGGTTTATGCATTAAACTCTAGCAATACAATAGAAAACAGACCAAAGTAAACTACGTCAACAATTACTGCAATGAAACTTATGGCGGAGAGCCACCTACAGATATTCTCCTGGCAAACAGAATCACAAGCTTTGCTGATCTCAAGGATAATATCTTTGCGTGTTTGGTAGAGTTTTCAGAGACAAAACATCCCTATTAAGTAGCATAAAATTAAAGTTGTCTACTCGGTTCACTGAAACATTTATACACCATACCACAAGATAAAAAGACATAGATAAAGATATTGTTCCTATGATGATTGGAAGTTTTTAAAAACATTGCTTTCTTCAGTCACTTCAGTTTCTGAGTTCAAATTTCACCGATGTCATCTTTGTCATCATACCGTGATCGAAAAAAAAAAAAAAGAAATACAGAGAAATACTAAGGTCTATTTAATCGACTAAAACTGGTGTCTGACGGATCTCTTCACGCTAGAGAATACGACTGAGGTAAGAATCCCAAATACACTGACATAAATGATTTTGTGAAACTTGAAATAATATTAGCTTCGAAGAACATTATGTCCGACGCAAATCTACGAAAGACGATTCCTTGTCACAGGACATTTTCTATAAGTTGAAGTGTGGACAATTGATTTATTCAAGATTCAAGTTCTGTGCTCCAGCTAGTTGTTAAGGTGTTGGACTCAACATTGTAATTTAGTTGCTCCAGTTCACTCAACTGAAACACATGAGTACCAACAGAAAGGCGTCTTTATTTCTCAGTCATTTAACTCTTCATGGCATCAGGATAAGCTCCAGTCAGATGAGACTTTAGGCTTGGGAAAAACTTTAACATAAATATTACCGGAAGATATTTTATCTACCAAAGACAGAAAGCTACCCCATGAGGTTTGAAAACATAAGTAAGAAGAATCTCTAACGAAATAAAATATTATATAACGCATTTTTCAGGTTTTCCAACAACTTTCAGGCGATAAACATTGAAAGGGCAATATGTTTCAGCTAAAACTCCCACAATTGTATTCTGTTATACACAAAATAACTCCATAATATAAGATCATTTGGTATGGAAAATATTCAGGTTAGGTTTCATTGGAACATTGATATTGCCAAAGTAGTGTGTATGTTGAGTGCTTTTATCGGGGCTGCAATGTGATTCGTTAACGGCTTAGATACACGTGACTATTTATAAACAGCTTATGTCAAAAACACTCTGGTGCATGAATATCAATATGAGCGACCACGTCCATTATATATTTGTATGTGCTTTTATCCATTTCAATATTTGATTGTGCGTACTTATAAATATACAAGTGTAAGATTATGCATGTAAGTAGGGATAACTCTATGCGTGCAGCACATATTAACACTTTAAAATAATCGATGTAGATACAAGTATACGTATCAAGCGAAGTATATATGTATGTATATGTATGTACACATGCATGTTACATAAATGTGTTTGAACATGTGTGCATATATATGTGTGTTAATATACATATGAATACAGATGCACACACACACACACACACATATATATATATATATATATATATATATATATATATATATATATATATATATATATAAATATATATATATATGTATTATTACACACATTTATACGCATATAGATTGTATTTATACATGTATACATTATATATTTATAATGTATCTATGTATAAATCTGCGTATTAATTTGCATACTCATATATATATCTATATAAATATGTGTGCGTGAGTGTGTGTGTATGTGTGTGTATGTATGTGTGTATGTGTGTGTGTATGTGTGCTTATACATATGAATAAAGCATTTGCTAAGAAATACCAATATGTATAAGACATGCCGTAGCAATGAATAATGGATTGTTTAAGATATCAAAACCAAATGTTAAAATACTGATGTATTATCAACACTATATAATATATCTATGTAGATGCTTCAGTAAAAAGTATCAGGTTTCTTACGACGGTTTTTCTTTTTTGTGGGGTGGGTTGTCATCTATCAGCTTCTTTAAATAATCCTGTCTGCGCATATATATATATACACCCACACACATACACACAGACACACACACTCATACACACATATTTTACTGACCTAAATCTTCCGTGTAGTTGTTATTGCCGTTGTCAACGCCACTGTTTTTGTTTAACCATAGGCTAGTCCTGATTGAACCGACCTACGATCAAACCCGTTCAATCATGGCCAATCTTGTTTTAAGGTTATGTAGAATTACTTTATCTAATATGTCATTTTCTTTATTTAAAAGGAAACAACCAAATAATAAAGATTTTCAGATTTAAAAGAAGTCCTCGTAATTTGAGGTATGGCTTTAGTTCCTGTTTTTTATCCACAGTTCAAACCGAATCTGATGTACCTTATTGTCAAGGACGTTCAACCATTTCATCGTTTTCATTCTGCATATATAGTAATACACAGAGTACCTTGTGCAATCTTGTTCTTCTATTTTCAAGATGATAGAGTAACATTTGTATAGAATTTAGCCGCTATTTTCAGCTAATTATGGAGCCCCATCGTTAGCTTGCTAAAATAAAGTTGATTGTACAGATATTAGAAAGCCATCTTGATAATTTACAACATTAAATCCATTACTGTCTCCTTGGGGCAATACTTGTAGCAATTAAAAAAAGTTAAGGCCCAGTAATTTATTACAATCAATTCAATCTATTATAAACTTTGCTGCTGACAAACATTGGCCTTGCGCCGATTCAAAAGAAACCATTATATCTAAATGATCCTAAGAAACAAAATTACGAAAAATCTAATACTCATTTAACTAATTTCACCCATGGCATTAACAGTTTAGTTCTGCTATTGTTCAACGAGCTGAACTATTATTTAGCGCGTGTATAATGATTTTCTAAATGGCCAGTCTGATGTACAGACTACTGAACAGAGAACTTGGCACAGATTTGGTTTCTTGTAGCATCGTTAGAAAGTTAATTGTATAGACTTTTCAGAACTCGATCTCGCAGATCTAGTTGATAGCTAGGCTAATTCAATTCACACACAGATATACTTACAAACACACACATACATATACACAAGTGTGTGTGTGTGGGCTATATAAGAAGGCACGCGGCTCTATGGTTAGGGCTTTTAGCTTATGATCGTAAACTTGTGAGTTCGATTCTTGGCAGCGGGTGGCGTACCTGGGCAAAGCACCTTACGTTACATGGCTCCAGTCAACTTATCTGGCGAAAATGAATTGTACCTGTACTTCAAAGGGCTAGAATTGTCGCATGTCACGCTAAATCTTCCTGTGATGTACGTTAAGGCTACACGAGTTTGTGGAGAGCTCAGTCATTTGCACATTAATTTGCACATTAATTTCATCGAGGGCTTCCTTGTGATGTTATATCTTACTGAGTCTTATCGTTGATGACAATATAAAAAAAGGAGCGGGCGTCCTTTTGCTATTGACAACGAGGAATTGAAGGTTTTGGTATAAGCAAGTCCTCAAATAACTGTTCGAATACAATGCTTACTGGGGAGCTAGATGAAAGCATCAGAATAATCTCTGAACATTTGAACTGAACTAGAATATCGCGAGGAAGTTTCATCGGGAATTACACGAAAACCAGACAACAGACAACTTGTAAAACGACCCATTTCTTGATTACATTGTGATATGAGATTTGTGATGAAAGGTGGGTCCTATACAGCGACCTAAGACATGCAGCACAGTGGTTGGACTCAGCTGCAGCTATTAAACACTTCCCAAAGCCGACGTCACACCAAAAACAACATTATGGTGACAATTTGGTGGCGCGCAGTCGGTTTAATCCACTACAGCTTTCTGAATCCTGGAAAAACATTCTCAGTAGGAACGTATTGTCATGAAATCAATGCAATACATAAAGCCTATAAACATTGAAGCGTATATATCCAGCAATGGTCAAAATAAAAGATCCAACCCTCTTGCTCGACATGGCTCGGCCAAATATCGCAAAACTGTATATATATATAGGCACATTTGTGTATAGAACTAAGACCATTTGTCATAAATGTGCAAGAGACTTAAGGACTGTTTTCTACTCCACTCCCACACCACACTTACATACGCACATGTATTCAATATGCGTAAGATAGTAATGAATTATGAGAATTTATGTTTTAATAAGGTGATTTGTTATTTTACCAGCTTAAAACCACATTATTACGTTCACTTTGTTAATCTCCTCTTGTATAAATAAGTACTTTAAATTGCAGAAATGGGTTATCAAAAATGCTACGGAAGAAACATGACGCTACAGTATCACTCAATTAATCTATTATCTGATTGTTGAGAAAGAATATCATATTTTGAAAGCATAGACAAAACTAAAAACCACAATCATCTCTATTTCTATTCTCTTTATCAAGCAATGGAGCCTGACCGAACCATAGTTCGAAAAGGAACGAACTACGGATAATGTGAAAAGAACGAAAGTAAGTAAGAAAGAAAGGAAGTAAGACAATCTATTCCAACAGAGCTTTGTGTTGGTTCTGGTGGCGGTGGTCGCGGGCGGGGCGGGCGGGCATTTATAGGAAATGCAAGGAAAAAGCTAAGCAGAACTATCAGACTTATAAGTTGCACCAATGTATTGAAGATAGAAAGACGGTGATCCGATTCCCAGACAGTAGCAATCTTAATGGAAGAACTGTCAAAGTGGAAAACGAATTCTTGCTTACTACTAAGCTGGAGTAACATATATATGATGTTACAATCGATAACGATAGACAGATAGCGATAGGGAGGGGTGAAAGAGAGGGAATTAGGGAAGGAGTGTTAGAAGGGGAATAGAAAGATGGGAGGACATGAAGGGTAAAGAGGAAGAGGGTAAAAGAGGACGAGAAAGGGGAAGGAAAGAGTCGTCAAACTAGTATTTCGGATGATACGAACGGATTGTGGCCAGCAAGTTTATAATGGAGATCTAGTTAAATCGATTTGTTGCCATTCTCATTTTCTTTTTGTCGGAAATTGTTTTTCTTTCTTTTTCTTTTTCCCCTCATTCTTCCTCTCCTTCTTTCCTTGTGTTATTTTGTTGTTGCTCATACAGCATCCTATTCCTATTTCCGGTTCCGGTTAGTTTCCTTGGCTAATGATTGATATTTACCAACTTTGAATGAAATTATTCGTACCATTGCTACAAATTCCCACCTAAAAATGTGATATTCTACACAAACAATACCTTCAATCATATTCCCCTCCTCCACACACACAGACTCCTAATTTCACAGTTGACTTAATTCAGTTTCAAATAAAGTTCATAATGTTGATGATGTTGATGTTGTTGTTGGTGGTGATAATGATGGTGATAGTAATGATAATGCTGAAGATAGTAGTGTGGATGACAATAGGACTGATGATGATGACAGCGATTATAACACAATTTTGATAATGACGATGATGAACAGAAGGATTACAATGAAGATTACTATGGTGACGGGGATGATGATGATGCTAAAGATGGTCATGAAAATGGTGATGATTTCGGAGGGGATCTTAAAAATGATGATGATGATGTATCCTTAGTAAACAAAAGACAGGATGGTCTTAACTGGAGTGTCTTTCATAGGAGAACTACTTCACCATGGCTGGCCGGGGTCTATTCCTCCCCTTCACTAGTAATACTTAGAACATTGAGGAATGAATAACAACAACCACAATAATGATAAGTTCATTATTAGCCATGCAGGGTTCACATTAAGAAAACATTAAGGACGGAGCAGGTCGGTACAATGTGGGTTTTGGCGTGTAAAATTGTTTTTAATAAAAGCAATAAGAATATGTAAACATTCAAACAAATAAATTCTCCAATGTTAGGGGTGTACTTCCGAGGGTCACATATGGAGAAAGCCCAC
The DNA here is from genome assembly GCA_964016885.1 of Eledone cirrhosa. Classification (NCBI taxonomy): domain Eukaryota; kingdom Metazoa; phylum Mollusca; class Cephalopoda; order Octopoda; family Eledonidae; genus Eledone; species Eledone cirrhosa. The sequence goes on along the minus strand of OZ024740.1, from coordinate 86,562,163 downwards.
AAAAATCTACGGTCACCCTGAATGCTAGGGCAAGTTTTCCTCCTCGAATTTATAGGCGCCTACTCAGAGCAGGCCCATTCAATCAGACCATGCTCACCTCTCTCATACACCTTTCAACAAAATGGTTGGAAAGCAGCATTTCCCACGCCACCCTAATTTTTCTCTTCAAGTGAAACCTGAAAAAGTTAATCAGGTCTTAGCCGAAGAGAAAATCCTTGCCTTCAACTCTTTCAAACGTGTCCACCACACAACCTTTTTCGTCATGGACACCAGACATATAAAAACTTCTGTTTTTCCCGAATCAAGGAAGTTGGCAGAACAATCTTCACCATATACTCTGCTGATAGCCGTTTCCGCCCTACACGTGATAGCAGGTGTTCGACATAAACTCACATAAACACATGCTCGGGCAGGAGGGTTTTGTCACTCTGCGGCCATCACGGACAGGCCTGGCTGAAGGCACTTCCATGCCTGTTTATCTCGAACGGGTAATTTTCTCCGGTAGCACTGCCAGGCCAGGGATTTCTGAAGGTTATCCATGGGACTAGATTGAAAATTCTCTGGAGAGGATTAGCTATTTGATTATCGACAACGCCCAGAGTCCTCCAAGAACATGATAATAATAATAATGATGGTTTAAGATTAGATGAGGGGAAATTCGATTAAATCGACCCCAGTGCATTATTCGTTCCTTATTTTATCGACCCCGTAAGGATGAAAGGCAAAGATAGCCCCGGCGTGATTCAATTCCAGGCGACGTTTGTCTTATTTCTTCTGAAATTATATTCTTACTGGCGTTCGCAAAAACGGAGAAAACATAAATGATGGGAAGGGCCGTAACTCTATGCAACTAAGCATATTGTCCGATGTTCTACCGATTCTGTCAATCCACTACCCTACAACAATAATGATATCAATGATTTCTACTTTAGGCACTTTGAAGGAAAAGTCGATTAAATCAAGCCCCAGTGCATTACCGATACATTATTTTATCGACTTCATAAGGATGAAAGGCAAAGTTAACCTCGGTGGGATTTGAACTCTGCATGTTAAGGGCCGTAACTCCATGCGTCATTGCAGGGTATCCGATCCTCTACCGATCTTGCCAATCCACCGACCTACAATACTACTACTACTAATAATAATAGTAAGTTTACACCCATAGACGCTAATGTAACCAATAATTTCTTTATGAAATAACTAAACTGAAAATGTTTACAATACTGTGGCAGTATCAGTAGAGGGTCGGACGCCATGCTTTCCAGCATAGTTACGTCCCTTTACGATCTGAGTTCAAATCCCGCCGAGGTTGACTTTGCCTTTCATCCTTACGGGGTCGATAAAATAAAGTACCAGTAATGCACTAAGTAATTGCTGGCCTTGTGCCTAAAGTAGAGACAATTATTAATAATATGCTTTGCGGCATAGAGATATGGCCCTTTACGTTCTGGGGTCAAATCCTGCCGAGATCAAGTTTGCCTTTCATCCTTACGGGGTCGATAAAATAAAGCACCAGTAATGAACTGGGATAATTGCTGGCCTTGTGGCAAAAGTAGAAACAATTATTAATAGCTTTTTCAAAAGACATGCTCATCTATGACAATTGAATGCAGAAAAATATCTGCTTTCATAATCCAGAGACTTAGCTTTATTTCTCTCTATCTCTAACCCTGCCATAAAATAAATGCTACAAATACCTGAGGCTTGACGAAAATATACCATACAAAGATGCTAAGAACAAAAACTGTTTGATCAAAGAATATTGTACATACATAACTATACGACAGTTTGAGCATTCCTCCTACAAGACAAAATATTTCAATACATTTACGATATCAGCACTGATACTAATATTTGGGATATTTGACTGGTCTACAGAGAAAATTCTTTCTCCAGATATTAAAATCCGACAAATCTGGGTTTCAACCAGAGATTTTCACAAAAAAGTGATAACAACAGACCCTATCGAAGAAGAAAGGAATGGGAAGGTTTATGATAAACACAGAAAAACCATTGTATAGCGTATCATCTCTTAAAAACAATTACATCAATAAAGTACGCATGAATGAAGAGAACGCCATTCTACTCGTCGAGAGAACACATCAAGTGCAACACCAGGACTATTGCATTGGGGTATCCCAGGAATGACCTGAAAATGGAAAAAATAGGTTATAGATAATATGGTTATAGATAAATATGGTTATACATGAATATGGTTATACATGAATATGGTTTCTGTAAACCTGAGTATAATACTAAGATTCACATTAATTATAACCTTTCTTAATCTTGCGACCGTTAATCACGTCATATTTCGAAGACTATAATCTTGCAATCCCAGACCAGGTGATAGCTGCGAAATATTTAATGAACAAAAGGCACAATGAAGGCTTTACAGATCCACGATGAAATAAAAAAAATTCGGGTATGTCGCATCTCTGTAGAAAATAGTATCATCAACTGTCCAACAATGTCATAATGATGCGACCTACCAAATGTGGTATGAGGTTTCTGCTAAAACAATATTGAATAGAAATATATTCACTAACCGAGTAACTCCGGGTTAGTGAATATATGTGTGTGGGTATATATATACATATATAAGGAACAAGGGGCTGTATGGTTACTTGATAAAGTGTATTTAGAAATAAAAGGAAAGCACAAACAAGGGACAGGTCCCTCTTCAATTGTCTGCTGGAGGTCTCGGACATTTCAACGCATTAAAGACAATATGTCTATCTCCAGTGCGTCAATAATGTTTGCAAGTTATTGGGAAAGGAAAAAAGGAGAGTGAGAAAATAAATTAAACAGAAGGGAAAAAAGAGAAGAAAAAAACGCAGACAACATACCGATAAAGTGGGGGATCACTAGAAGAAGCACATATATGTAAGTAACCTGGAGAGAGAGAGAGAGAGAGAAGTGAAACCGGTGGTTGAACATAAGTCCGAGGCCTTATTGACAGCAAGATAGGGAGAGCGAAGAAAAACAAGTCTAACCTCGGCGAGAGTAGGCGAAAAGAGGCAGAGACGAAAGAAAACGGAAGTAGTAAGGGAGCAGAGAGAAAGACGCCGGTTTGACTTCTGTCTGTCTCTTTCTCCCTCTCTCCCGCTTATTTACATACATGTACTTCTCCTCGTGTCCTCCACCCCTTTATCGGTATGTTCGGCGCGTTTTTTAATTTTTTCCCTTCTGTTTAATTTATTTTTTCTCTCTCCTTTTTTCCTTCCCCAATAACTTACAAAAGTTATTGACGCACTGGAGATAGACATATTGTCTTTAATGCGTTGAAATGTCCGAGACCGCCAACAGACAACTGAAGAGGGAACCGTCTCTTGTTTGGGCTTTCCTTTTATTTATATATATATATATATCAAGTAAGTATGTTTTGAAACAGTGAGAGAGTTTGAAATTAGAAAATATATAGCTTTCACCGTATTTTTGACTAAAGGAATTTTAGCTTGATAACGGGGTTTAGAACCCTCAGATAAATGGAAAAAGATGAGTATTGACGTACATGGGAGTCGAACCCACATCTGTGGTTATCGCGACCACTGTGCTACCATTACACCAACACACATGTGTGTGTGTGTGTGTGTGTGTGTGTGTGTGTGTGTGTGTGTGTGTGTGTGTGTGTGTGTGTGTGTTTATGAAAAAGTATGACCCTGACGGCAGAACTCAAGCCGTTTCGACGGCTATTTCTGGACTAAATTAGAACTTTTAGCCTGGTGAATAAATAGCCGAACCTGTCAAGGGGGTACTTCCTTATATGGGAAGATTGTAGTTGTCAAGAGGATTGGTTAAAATGTGTTGTAAACACAAATAAGTCTATCATGGCATTTGCTGGGAGGTAGGGGTGGCTGAACTTGCCTGTAGAACAATAGGGGAGTGAGTGGAACGGTCAGGCGTTAAAAGTGATATGTATACAGCAGATTCTAAGGATAGTGTATGAAGTGGAGGAGGGAGGTTATAGAATAGGTAAATCGAATGAAAGTAGGAGACAATAAAAGATACTAGAAAGAAATAAAAAAATATATAAAATTAGATAGTAAGAAATGAATGAAAAAAATCACAATGCTATCTTACAATTACAGGTTAATAAGTTGGGAATAGAAAAAACTTGTAGAAATTACAAAACTGAAGCAAAATTAAAGGGGTTTAACACATCTGCTATAAGTAGTTAGTAAAACGTAATAGGCCAAGTCTATCTTAGAATTACAGGGGTGGGGAACTGATGCTACAGAGGCCCGATGGGCTGCATCGGTCGGGGTAGGCGAAAGGGGAAAAGCAGACGAGGAAGAAAATAGGGGGTGGAAGGAAGTGATAGGATGAGACAGGGATAAGAAGAAGACAAAGAGGAAAAGAAAAGAGATACAACTACCTATGTAAGCTGGGGTTTCCCCTAACATATTCGGCAAGTTGGGGGGGGGGATCAGCCCTTGTCTACCCACCCGGGTCGTTATGGGGTTTGAGGGCGAGGTAAGTCCAACGCAATCTGTGTTTGCATGCGGTTACCAGTTCGTCTTTCTTGTTTAGGAGTTGGTCTTTCGAAAACAACATTTGTAATGTTTCCTCCGAGCATAAGTTACTCGGACGGCGTCCTCCCGTGTAAGAGTTAGCTGTGGACAGTAAGCTCAAAGTGTGATTGTAGGTTATATTATTATCTTGGAGGTCTCAAGTGTGGCCCGAAAGTGTAACGGCATGTCGCCGGACCGGGTTTCAGAAAGTATGTCGGTTTTGGTAGAGCCGGGTCTTGAAGTCACACGCGGTTAATCCTATATAAGCTTTGTTGCAGGTGTCCGTCCTCACGTTGCACTGGTAGAACACGTTATGTTCTCGGCATTTGTTGTTGAGGGGGCAGGTAGATCTATCAGGGCATTTACACGTCCTGGTCGGCTCTCCACTGATCTCTAGGTTATTTCTTCCATAGGGGTTGAGTTTTTTGTTGTTTGAGGAGACGATGTTTTGTGCGAAGTTAGGTGTGGTGCTGTAGGAGAGTTTGGTGGTGTTTGATTATGTTGTGGTAGCGGTGTTGTAGTGGGAAGTGTTTTTCGAGGAGTCTAAAGAAGATTTTCCCGATAGGTGTTGCCAACTCGGCATTATGGGGAGGATTGAACCACGTTACGTTGCGTGAGCGGCGGTGTCGCTTACTGGTTCCGCTAAGGGAAGCTGGATAAAAGGATATTTCCTCCCAGAAGCCACTCCGCTTGAGGGCCTGGTTGTAATGATGCGCATGTTCGTCGAATATCTGCTCATTAGCGGACAAACGAGATATGCGGAGGGAGATGTTTTTAACCAGGTTATTGGTGATGTTTCTAGGATGGTTAGAGTGGCGGTGGATGTAGTGGAGGTTGTTGTTTGGTTTCCTGTATGGGTAGTACAGATCATTTTCGAGGTTAAGAGTAACGTCCAGGAAATTGACTCGGGTTAGGGACGTTAGTAGGGTGATTTTAAATTCCCAGTCCCGGAAGAAGTTGACTAGTTGTTTACGGACCCGGTCTGTACTACTTGGGTAGTATAGACCGGTAGCACACCCTTTGAGGGTGAGGAGCCCATCATCCCAGTACAATCCACCGCCAGATACAGGAAACATTTCGGTGAGTTTACATAGTAGGAATAATCTTATAAGATCTGTGACCTCGGCCGAATCCGTCGCGCCCATACTGACGTCGAAAAGGGATTCGGGAGCTCTCTTCATCCACTTGGAGTTGTCGAAAAGTAGGACTGTCTTGCTGGCGTGGAGAATGATATTTCTTTCCTGGTCAGTGATGAGCGTGAGTGTTTCGGCAAAGTCCAAGACAGCCGTAAGGAGCGGTAAGGTAATAGCTGTATAGTAACTCTCTATGTCAAACTGGATGAATGTTGTGTCTCGTTTGTCCTCCATATTCCTGAACCATGAGATTACTTCCTGGGTGCTGACCCATAGGCTAAGTCTCACGTTTTGCTTAACTTTTGCTATAACTCGGTCTACGATCTTTTTACTGATTCTCCCTATGCCCGACTTCGTTGGGTTTATAAGCCTAATGGATGGTTTGCGGTCGAAGTCGGATTTGTGGTCCTTCAGTGTGAAGTAGGTAGTCCGTGGGTCTAGGGGTTCAGTACGGTCGGCGACCCCGAGGCTGGGGGTAATTTGTTGTCCATCTTGATTTATGTCCTCGATAATTGAATGTTTAGCCTTTTTATAGGTGGAGTTTAGGCTGCTCCTGATCAGTGTGTGGTATCTGTCAGGGTTGACGAAGTAGACGTTTCCAGTTTTGTCCGAGTGCACCATGATGTCGGAAGTAATCTCATGGTTCAGGAGTGCACCATGATGTCGGAAGTAATCTCATGGTTCAGGAATATGGAGGACAAACGAGACACAAAATTCATCCAGTTTGACATAGAGAGTTGCTATGCATCTATTACCTTACCGCTCCTTACGGCCGCCTTGGACTTTGCCGAAACACTCACACCCATCACTGACCAGGAAAGAAATATCATTCTCCACGCCAGGAAGACAGTCCTACTTTTCGACAACTCCAAGTGGATAAAGAGAGCTCCCGATTCTCCCTTCGACGTCAGTATGGGCGCGACGGATTCGGCCGAGGTCACAGATCTTATAGGATTATTCCTACTATTTAAACTCACCGAAATGTTTCCTGCATTCGGCGGTGGATTGTACCGGGGTGATTGGCTCCTCACCCTCAAAGGGTACAACCCCAGTAGTACAGACCGGGTGCGTAAACACCTAATCAACTTCTTCCGGGACTGGGAATTTAAAATCACCCTACTAAAGTCCCTAACCCGAGTCAACTTCCTGGACGTTACCCTTAACCTCTAAAATGATCTGTACTACCCATACAGGAAACCAAACGACAACCTGCACTACATCCACCGCCGCTCTAACCATCCTAGAAACATCACCAATAACCTGGTTAAAAACATCTCCCTCCGCATATCTCGTTTGTCTGCTAATTCGACGAACACGCGCCTCATTACAACCAGGCCCTCAAGCGGAGTGGCTTCCGGGAGGAAATATTCTTTTATCCAGATTCCCTTAGCGGAACCAGCAGGTGACACCGCCGCTCACGCAACGTAACGTGGTTCAATCCTCCCCATAATGCCGAGGTGGCAACACCTATCGGGAAAATCTTCTTTAGACTCCTCGAAAAACACTTCCCACAACACCGCTACCACAACGTAATCAACAAAAACACCACCAAACTCTCCTACAGCACCACACCTAACTTCGCACAAAACATCGTCTCCTCAAACAACAAAAAACTCAACCCCTATGGAAGAAATAACCTAGACATCAGTGGAGAGCCGACCAGGAGGTGTAACTGTCCTGATAGATCTACCTGTCCCCTCAAGAAGAAATGCCGAGAAATCTACCAGTGCAACGTGAGGACGGACACCTGCAACAAAGCTTATATAGGATTAACCGCGTGTGACTTCAAGACCCGGCTCTACCAACACCGACATACTTTCTGAAACCCGGTCCGGCGACATGCCACTACACTTTCGGGCCACATCTGGGACCTCCAAGATAATAATATAATCTACAGTCTCACTTGGAGCTTACTGTTCAGAGCTAACTCTTACACGGGAGGACGCCGTCCCTGTAACTTATGCTCGTAGGAAACATTACAAATGTTGTTTTCGAAGGACCAACTCCTAAACAAGAAAGACGAACTGGTAACCGCATGCAAACACAGATTGCGTAGGACTTACCTCGCCCTCAAACCCCATAAAGACCCGGGTGGGTAGACAAGGGTTGACCCCCCCAACTTGCTGAATAAATTAGGGGAAACCCCAGCTTACATAGGTTGTTGTATCTCTTTTCTTTCCCTCTTTGTCTTCTTCTCCCCCCTGTCTCATCTTATCACTTCCTTCCACCCCCTATTTTCTTCCTCTCTGCTTTTCCCCTTTCGCCTACCCCGATGCAGCCCATCGGGCCTCTGTAGAATCAGTTACCCCACCCCTATAATTTTAAGATAGACTTAGCCTATTACGTTTTACTAACTACTTATAGCAGATGTGTTAAACCACTTTAATTTTGTTTCAGTTTTGTAATTTCTACAAGTTTTTTCTATTCCCAACTTATTAACCTGTAATTGTAAGATAGCATTGTAATTTTTTTATTCATTTCTCGCTATCTAATTTTATATTTCTTTTAATTTCTTTCTATTATCTTTTATTGTCTCCTACTTTCATTCTATTTACCTATTCTATAACCTCCCTCCTCCACTTCATACACTATCCTTCGAATCTGCTGTATACATATCACTTTCAACGCTTGACCGCTCCACTCACTCCCCTATTGTTCTACAGGCAAGTTGAGCCACCCCTACCTCCCAGCAAATGCCATGATAGACTTATTTGTGTTTACAACAAATTTTAACTAATCCTCTTGACAACTACAATCTTCCCATATAAGGAAGTACCCCCTTGACAGGTTCGGCTATTTATTCACCAGGCTAAAAGTTCTAATTTAGTCCAGAATAGCCGTCGAAACGGCTTGAGCTCTGCCGTCGGGGTCATACTTTTTCCTATTTCCCACTCTACTACCCTAAGTATTGAGCACTCTGGTGCGTTATGGTCCATCTGGTTCCTTACCACAATTCCTTTGTTATATATATATATATATATATATATATATATATATAAGTAGCTAGAGTCAGAACGGGATGGAAAAAGTTCAGAGAGCTTATACCACTATTGACCGCTAAAGGGTTCTCTCTAAAAATGAAAGGCAGGCTGTATGATGCCTGCATACGAACAGCAATGTTACATGGCAGTGAGACCTGGGCATTGTGTGCAGAGGATATACGCAGGCTGGAGAGAAACGAAGCTTGCATGTTCCGCTGTATGTGTAACAGTAATATACGTGAACGGCAAAGCATAAACGAACTAAGGGAGAAATTAGGAATAAGAGGGATCAGATGTTGTTTACTCGAGAGAAGACTACGTTGGTAAGGTCACGTGATGCGCATGAAAGACGATAGCTGTATAAAAAAGTGCAGGGCAATAAAAATAGACGGTAGCCACGGAATAGGCAGACCCAGAAAAACCTGGGACGACTTGATAAATTCCGACCTCACACACTTACACCTCACCAAGACAAAGTCACTGGACCGAGATCTTTGGCGCTACACGGTAGTATAGAAGACCCGCCTTATCTAAATACAAAAGTGAAACCTACTACAGTCAGTAGGCACCTCTAACAAAATACACCCCGTCCCACTACCCACACCCCAGCCACACCAGCCTTTTCAATGTAAAGTTATGTTGGTACCACAGTATCCAGCCCGAAACAAATGAGGTTGTGTAGGTGTCACGACAAAAACACAGTCCACGCTGTAATGTGGCCGTGTAGGCAACACGGTAAAAACCTCCCAGACCCACACTGTAAATGTGGTTAGTGTTAGGAAGGGCATCCAGCCATAGAAAACCCGCCAGACAGTCCTATGCGAGCAAGACAACCACTCTTGCCTCAAGTGGGAAAACTCCTGTCCAAACCCATGCAAGCGTGGAATATAGACGTTAAACGATGATGATGATGATGATGATGATGATGATGATGATGATGATGATGCATAGTATTTGCAGTAATAAAATCTAAAGGAATACAACCTGTCCGGCGTCCTGTCATTTTACCCTACAATATATATTAATATATATATATATATATATATATATATATATATATATATATATTAATATATATATATATATATATATATATATATATTATGCGTCTCCAACAGACCAGTGTCTGTCCTTAGGGCATCAACATACGTTAACCTTGGTCTTCCGCTTCTAGTGTGTCCATGTAGGGGCTCCCAAAGGAGCACTGAGTGCAATGTCAACTCTGGATGTCGGTGAGCATGTCCAGCTAACCTCAGTCTCCTCTGTGTCACCTTTGAGCTGACTTTTGGGATGCTCCCATACAGCTCTGAGTTTTTCATCCTCAGTGTATACTGATTAATGTTCAGAGCCATCCTCAACATTCTCGTGTAGCACCCATCCAACATCTGAGTGAGTCTCTTGGTCAGTGTCCAAGTCTCAGACCCATACAGCAGCACAGACTCCACGACAGCAATGAAGAGGCGGACTTTCAGGTCTCTACGAAGGTCCGACTTCCACACCGATCTCAAGCTGTAGCACGCCGCCCAGGCCTTGCTCTTCCTCTCAACCACATCATCTTCCGTATTCCCAATCTTTGCTCCCAAATACAGGAAGCCCTCAACCAATTCTAGCGGCTTCCCGCCTACATTAGTGATACCCTCTGGCTTCTCAACATTCTCTATCAGATATTTTGTTTTAGTCTCATTCATTCTCAGCCCCACACTCATCGACACAGTCTCAACCTCCCGCATCAAATCCTCTGCCTCCTTCACTGTATTTGTCACCAAAACTATGTCGTCGGCAAGTTCAGCATCTGATACCTTTTTCGCCCTAACTCTCCTGCTCTGAGCCGGTGCTACAGTAAAGCCAGAGTCCTGGTGTTTCTCCAGTGCAAGGCGCATACAATAGTCCACTACAATGATAAACAGCTAGGGAGCCAATGTATCTCCCTGGAGCACTCCAGCCAGTATCTCAAAGAACTCATTCATCCCATCAGGTGTAATGACTTGGGCTTTGGTGTTGGTGTAGAGCAGTGATATCAGGTCCACTATCTTCTTGGGGATTCCATAAGCCTGTAAGATCTTCATCAGGCAGTAACGGTTCACAGAATCAAAGGCCTTCTTAAAGTCAATGAAATCATAACCGCAGGAAGGCACTTTGCTCTAGCTCCCTCTAATATCCTCCTCAGCATCAGGATGTGACTGGTGGTTGATCTACCCTCTCTGAAGCCATTATGGTTGTCCCTGAGCTTCTTCTCCATCTCAGACTGGATCCTGTTAAGAATCATCCTGTTGAGGGTCTTTGCCACAAGTGACGTCAGTGAGATCCCCCTGTAGTTGTTGGTGTTAGAGTGATCTCCCTTCTTTGGCACTGGGACGATGTTACTGATCCACCACTGATTCGGGGCAACTCCCTTCTCCAGTGCACCGTTACAGAACCCCAGGATGATATCATCAAAATCACACCTCTTCATCACCTCTGATGCCACTCCATCTTCTCCATGAGCCTTGCCCTCCTTGATCCTCTTCTTGGCTCTCTGAAGCTCCTCTCTGGTGAAGGGCTCTGTCTCAACATCCAGTTCCTCAAACAGCCGCCTGATCTCCTCAGTACTCTGGGCTGTGGAGGGTGGCTCTCCTAGTAGGGTCCTAAAATGGTCTAACCATTTCCTCTTCCTAGCCTCGGGCCCCGTTCCCTGGATCTGACTCGAACACCTTCTCTTCCTCCCTGTGATCTCGTTGATGATTATCCAGCTCTCCTTACATCCAGATCTGGCAACCGCGCTCTCCACACTTCTGATCTTCTCTATCAGTGCCTCCTCTCTGACCTCAGTGTAAGCGGTACAGAGTCCTTCCCTCATCACCTCCACAGTCTCCATACTCTCCTCTGTAGGATCAGCATAGAATTGGTCCTTGGTAGCCTTCAGGTGTTCTCTGGCTGCACACACTTTTGGGTTTGCAGAGCTGACGTGCTTCCCTTTGTTCTTTTTCCTCGGCACCAGGGTTTCACTTGCTTCCGCCATTGCATTGGTGAAGTGCCCGTACCTCCTCGTCACACTCTCACAGTCCATCCAATCTCTCTCTCCTCTGACTCTCCACACAGAGCACTAAACCTGTTTCTCACTTCCACTGTGAACCTCTCCTGTAGCTTATCATCTTCCTTGAAAGCTCCTCAGTCATAGATTGCTCTCCGGGGCCGAGCCTTGCTCTTTCTTAAGCTCACCCGGACCTCACTCATAACAAGCCGGTGGTCACTACCCAGTGTACTGAAATAACTGTATGGTTCTGTGTTCAGAACACTATTCCGCCACTTTTTCCTCACCAGAATGAAATCAATGTGGGACTTGGACAGGTGCACATCTGAGATGTAGGTCCACATCTTCCCCAGATTCTTCCTAAACCTTAGGTTGGTCGCCATCGTGTTCGCCTCCAGCAGGGTGTCTCTCAGTAGTCTTCCATTTCGGTTGGTGTTGTTATGGAAGTACCAGAAAGGATCTTCACTGCCCTCCTTACTCAGATGTGCATTGAAGTCCCACAAAACAAGCAGGATATTGTGTGCCTGAGTGGTGTTGACAGCTCTACACACCTCCTCATGGAACTCTTCCGCACTCACATCACTGTCCCCATCGGTTGGACTATAGGCTGAGATGACTGTCAGTCTTGGGTTTCCATTGAAGGTCACCCTCAACACTCGCGGGGAGATAGGCATTATTTCCCTCACCAACAGATTGGTTCCTGCACTGAACACAAAACCCACTCCTCCTACTGCAGCATTTTTTGTGTTCTTCACTGCCGATGTAGTGATGATCTGGCTCCTCTTCCCGATCATCACACTCCTCACGGGATCATCGTGTAGGATCCTGTGTTCTTGGATCGCAAGTATCTGTATACCACTCTCCTCAAACAGATGTCCCAACTCCTCTCTCTTCTCCAGCGTCCGAATAGTCCTCACATTCAAAGTGCCCATTTTGATGGCTCTTCTGCAGGACAAAACTGCATTCTTTATATTTGTCTCAGAGACAGCTGATCCATCATCCACTGGCCCTCTCTGTGGCTCTAAGTCAGCAGAGTCATAACGACCAGGCTGCTCCTTGACAGTGTAATTAGGGGCTCTAACCCTAGTGCTGTTAGATCAACTCTCCATATTTCTTTTCAAATGGCTGACAATACCTTACCGGCGCCACTCGAATAAGGCAGTTATTTAACCCATAAATGGAGTCCTAACAGGAACTACCACCCCGGGCCAGGG
>OZ024740.1:86534311-86544311 GCA_964016885.1 Eledone cirrhosa | reverse complement strand
TTGTCAATACTCATAGCGCATAGGGCTAGGTATGCTGTAGCTGAAGATACACAAAAATGCGCTGAGGCTACGCCATTTGCAGACACTCATGAATGGTGAAGAGGTCTGGTTGCCCTTTGAGATACATGTCTTTCCTCAGCTCATCTCTTTGACTGAGCTGCAGTTTTAGGTCAGGCGAAGACATAGGCATGGCGCCAGGTGTCTGGAGTGTTGTTAGGAACTCACAGCTTTCTACCAATCGGGCAATGCTGTCAGTAGAAACTCAACGTTAGCATTCTATAGAGAAATAACGGTGGGCAAGAACAATGACGTAATGTTGAGTATTATCCAGCATGGCTCTGACGATGTGAGCTAGAACTTTTCTCCAGCTTCTATGATGATTGGCATTTGGGGAATCGTTTCTTTTCACAAGAACAGGGGTTTATTGCAGGTTGCTCGTGAAAGGAGTTGAACTCAGGAGTTGAACGTAATAACGTAGCTATTATATTTTCAATAAAAATAGTCTTTTTAAAAATAAAATTTAACACTTCCGTATTTCGGCATAAGGAAACCACTGATCAAGGGTAATTACTGTGAAATACAGTGCTTTTATACCGGTACGAAAGTAGCCGTGTTATGGGTCTACATATTCCATTATGTTGTGTCACGATGTGTTAGTGGTATCACTAATTAATTGTTTCTACTTTAGGCACAAGGCCAGCAATTACCCAGTACATTACTGGTACTTTATTTTATCGACCCCGTAAGAATGAAAGGCAAAGTTAACCTTGGCGGGATTTGAACTCAGACCGTAAAGGGACGTAACTATGCTAGAAAGCATGGCGTCCAACCCTCTACCGATACTGCCTATTCACCGCCACAGTATAATTAATACTAGTTATTCAAGCTTACACTATATGGAACTAAGCTTGCAACAAAAATAGTTTGTTTACAAAATCTATGAAGCTTTAATGTCATACGATATCTCGGTATAAGCAAACTACGACTGCTGTTGTGTAATAACTTTGAAAACACATATAAACAACACTCTTACAACATTAATACCGATGTAAGTGTAATCATTAGAATACTCACAGCGAAATTAAATATATTTTTATCATACATAAGCATATTCTATATGGGTCTATAGCCGCCTTTATTCTAAATCACGCTGTGTCAATGATATAGATAATTAACTTATCCATTAATTATACACTTTTCTTTACATAGATTAGTTAGGGAAAAGGAGTAATACCTATGGCATTTGCAGGCTCTTCCCTACTGGTGAGATGGATGTGGCTAATGAAATGGCAGTATATGTTTCCTATTTTTCTCACTGCATCAATCAGATACAGGTCACTGTAAGTGGCCTGTTCTTTATACCACACATTACATATTTATGGCTAGGTGGACTGAGGCCATTGAAAATAAAGTGTCTGTTTTTTTATATTCAGGATGAGGTTGTGTTGAAATAGCGATAACGAAATTAGAATGTGTTAGAGATAACGCTGTTGTTACTGTAGTAGCTGTTGATGTAACGACTCTCACCGTAGCATTAGAGATGACGTGGGTGTATATTAAGCAAGCTTACCCTTACAAGACATTTCACTATAAGCTCCTCTGTGCATTAACTTTCCGATAAATATTTATAAAATATTATCAAGATTTGAAGTAATGTAGAGAGACTTTGCAATAAGTAGATTCTGTTATCATGAAATTTATAATCGATTCAAAATGACCTCAGTAATATGCTGTAATAACGATGGTGCTAAATTACATTCTGTTTAACTTTATCTACTTCTCTGATAAAATGCTTTGATAGCTTTATTATATATTACGTTAATGCTTAAATTATGCCATTGATTGATGTTATTAATATGGTTGGTGCGAGAACCGGATTGCCAGAATCGTTGACGTATTTATTCGGGTTCTTTATATTTGAGTTCAAAGTCTGCCGAAGTTCACTTTGACTTTCATTCATTCTAGTTCAATAAAAACATGTAGAAATAAGTACTGTGGTTAATATAATCAATCCTTCCTTTCCCCCTAAATTGTTATTTAGACCGATGTCATCTCTAATCAAGTAGGTCTGTCATCACTAGCTAAACCAATCATGTCCCTCCAGCTTTTGTATTTCTCTTTCATACACAGTGTACCTAGCATTACATTATGTAATCTGTTATTCGCTTATTTTAAGGCAAAGTGAAATTTGACTGCTGGTCAAGCGGGTATATACATGTTGGTAGTATTGATGATGATGGTGAGGAGGATGAGGATGAGATAGTATCATTTAGCAACACAAATATCGTAAAACTAGTTGAAGATCCATACTCCGGCTCTCTGAGTTCCAATCCCGCTGACGTCAACTCTGTCTTCCATCCATTCGAGGTTTAGTATTGGGGTCGATTCTTCTTCTTAATATCTTTCTCACTCCCATTCTCTCACACCCTATCTTTCTCTGGAAGAAATCTACTGTATTCAAACCTGGAGAGGAGATGGTCTTCATCATGTTTTAAAAAATGCCCTAGAATGCCTAGAATCGTCAATACGACGCCCCTACCACTCGCTCAGGAGTTACAAGTCCATACATACTGTCCTTTCAGATATCACCACCTTATTGTATGACATACTGTATGACATCTTAAGATAAGACCTGATTATGCAGAACTATGATCATCCTGTCTTTTTGTATAACAGGAATTATATTGATTAGAGTATGCTTCTTTATACAAGACGTACATTGTGATTTGAAGAGCAGTTAGAACGACCGCGTGCCGACGCGTATAATGGCGGAGTCTAAATTTGTTGAAGCTCTTTTCGATTTCTAACCTAAGACATCTGATGGTGGTCATAGAGAATGGTAAGATAAGCTTAGTCAAAGCGTGGCAGTTGCTGTTATTCTGCTTTGTGTTTTGTAATGAGGATACCAGCATAGGTTTGGGAGATGATGAGGTTACTGACGCTGATACCTTTGCGTTAATCTATGTTTGTTTGGACTGAATGGTAGTGTTATTAGGATTGTAAGCATATCAATGATCAAGTACACATATGATCAAGCCTATCTATATATGAAGAAAGCACGAAATGAAGAGTATTACTGGCTATTTAATTTGTACAAGATCTAACTATGCTCTTTATTCGTATTCCTGGTAATCTAGAAGGTGAATTTCTGCTGATGAATGAAAGGATTATTACTAGACATCGCTAGAAAATTCAACGCAAGTGTCTTTGCCATATACCCACCACTTTTACTAGTACGCTTTTGGTCCTTGTGTCTTACAGTTTCGAGTTTGCCGTACATATTCCTAATTTTGACTTTCACTTGTCTGTCAGTATATAACTGGTCAGTTATTCATACTCCATTCATTTAAGATGAATATTTGTATGAGTTTTTGGAGGTGGGGAAGATGAGGTTAACAGTCGATTGAACCAACTCCAGTATATGACCGGTATTTATTTTACTACCAGTTTTACTACCCCCACCCCAAGAAATGAAAAGGAAAGAGTGCACCGATGAGATTCTAAATACTTACAAAGGAAAATGTATTTAAATACTAGAGTGTGTTTTACTATTTACCTTGGAATTCTTCTATTTTGCAGTATCTCATTGTTATCTTGTTAACATCATATACGTAATCTTTTGTGGTGAGAATAGACGTCACTTCTTGACTTATAACTCTTGCCACATGTGTCAAAATTTAGACATTGAACATTAATCAACTCATCAATAATTTAATTACTCAATCAATCAATCCATCACATTATAAATGTTCTAACAAATCATAACTTTAATGATTGTAATACCATCTTTAACTGATTTAATCTCAGTCATTAATCTCATCCTTCCATATCCTGAGATCCACTCCCAGCTTATATCACTGACTCTTCTCATATAAAGCTACCACACGAAAGACTCCTTAGATTGATCTGAACCACTTGCTACATATCCTAGCTAAATGTGGCTTTCAATTTAAATTTATTAAATTCTCTGATCTATAAAAAAGTGATTGCCAATAGTATGGAGTTAAATACGATAGAGAGTCAAGATACAGGATGTCTAACATTTGTATTTAACTCTTAGTTCATAATCTCAGTTCAAACGTTTCAGTGGAGTTTCTTTATTGTCCTAACTTTTAAATATTTCCGAAACATTATATAATTTTTTTCATTCCACGCCTGAAATATTCTACTAACTTTCGTTGTATTAAATATTGCATTGTTCTTTAAGCATGTGTGCTTCAAAGCAAGGAGCACAAACAATTCATGATATAATCAATGCCATTTGACTAATATCGTGTTTATGAACCATATTGACCTAATCTACGTCTTTTACAAGATTTGAACGTTTCTATAATTTTCCCGGAGTTTTCTACAAGTTCGCAATCTTTTAGCAAAAGATCATGGTTGTAATAACTCTAATACATTAATGTATTTTTGGTGACAGTTATAGTTTTCTAAATACAAAATATCATATTAATCTTGTTAATAATTGTATATCAGTTTATGGATTTTATATGAACCAATACTCATTTAAGTAACATTCTTCTTTGGTGATTCTTTATCTTATTTGTCAGAAACTACTCATTTTGTTTTAGGTTCGTTTTTGTTTACAATAGTAGAAAGCAATGTCCTTTTGGTTCAATAACGCACTTCAAAATTAGAAATAGCATTGTTAATTTTTAGCTCGAGGCTAACCCTGGCTGGTCGAACATACCTATAATCAAAGTTATAGCTGTTGACATTCTTTTTGATATCTTCCTTAAGAACTATTTATGTCTTTCAGAAACAAATTTATTGAATAAGTGTGTCTGTTGGATCCCTGTCGGTTCCGAAGCTGAGTGTTCGAATTGTTTGATCAACGGTACAGCCTGCTCGTAAAATTAACGTGAAATTATCTGAACGTTTCAGCGACTGATGTACACTTCAGGGTGATTCAGAGTGCGAAATGACTGGCTCATTGTATCACAAGTACAACTGATTTTCTTTTCTAATTGAGTAGACTGAAGCAACGTGAAATAAAATGTGCTGCTGAATGAAACAACAAATCTCAATCAAACGCCCTAACCAATACGCCACGAGCCTTCAGAATATGTTCCATGAGTAAGTAGTATTATTCTGATTAATATACACGTGACTGTTTGTAATCCGTAGTAAAACTAAATATGTTTACATGTACATGTCTGTTTGGATTTTCTAACGATGTAAGTTAATATCGAAAACAAACACAAAATGGTTGCATACCTTAATCAGTCTCAATGATCACGTTATATTGAATATAAGATTTCTATAGCTCCAGATTAAAATAATTTCGTTTCTTTTTTAAAGGAATATAATAGCATGCTGCTTATAAGATACAGTATATGTTCAAAGATTCTCAAAGTTTCGATTTAGTTTTATTTAAGTAGAATTTAATTCTTTTTTGCACTCTGAGTTCAAGACCGTTTGGAGTCAGATGTACTTTTATCTCTGTAGAGTCGATTAGAAAAGTAATAGTTGACTACATCTCATAAATTTGTGGCCGCGTGTTAATGCACAACAACTTATTTCTGCTAAGAATGTAAGATGTTTTTGAAATGAGGAAGTTCTGTGCTTAGCTTACCACTCATGTAGTCAAAGCAATAACACCAGCTTTATGGTTTTCCATATTCTCTCCAGTTTGGATATAGCGTGAGCAAGTTCCAGGACTCATCGTTTTCAATAGATGTTTTGATTCCTATCAACTTTATTTCATTAATCAAAAATCAAAATCGTAATCTATTGTTTCTATGACACTTTAACTAAATCTTGTAAAATATCTTCATATCCTCCGAGATTCTTTTAAATCATGTAAATCTAGTGTTTCGTTATTAATGGAAGGAATATGTTTGCAGAATTTAGATTTGCTACTAAATTTCAATTTCATATCAATAGGATTTGTTGCAGTTTTGCAACAAATGCAAAAATAAAATGCAAACTTAAATACAAAAATAAAATGCAACCGTAAATTCATGTCTATGTCACTTGTGAAATTCTTATTAATGTCTTACCATATTAGATATGTAAACTTCTTCATCCGCTGCTTATCAGTTGATCAGATATCAATAAATTACAATATGTTCAGAATAGAGCCCCCCACCTTTAATTCAATTTGAATGATTATTGGATTGTCAAAAAATAAATACTATACAAACATCCCCTGTTTCAATATTGATCAAAGCATATCCTTCAAAATTCTATTAAAGTATGTGTATGTTTTTGTGGCATTATTCCAGGCGCTATTCATATGAAGAATCTATGCGTACTTATACTTGTTACCATATTTTCCAAATGCACATATGCTGAGATAAGAGGGTTGGCTGAAAAGTTATAGGTTGACCAAGACACTCTCATGGAATGACCAAATGAAGCTTATTTTTCAACATAATTTCTGGAAAGAAACATTAATAAGAAGAGTTGAAATTAATGCATTCAAGATTTCACAGTTCTAGCATCACTCTTTCATAGTCAGCTAATGAACTTTTCAGCCGACCCTCGTATGTTATTCGTTATAAAAGTCAAGCTAATGGATTTCTCTCATTGTATATATTCCACCATCTAGTTAAAAACGTGTATGTGATCCCAATCAAATACTGAAATATGATGGGGATTTTCAAATAAAAATAAATGTAAATTTCTTTTAATATAAACGCAAAAGATAAAAACATAAAACCCCAAACCAGGAAACAGAACCTGGAACAAAGGCAAACGTTCCACTCTCGGTTGAGCGGCATATATCAGCTACCATCCGCGGACAAGATTACAAATTACTTCCACAAATAGCTGTTAGCAATATCCGCTGAATCAACTTTTCCAGCTAACGAGTCTATTTACTTAAGTGTGGATTGACATAGGAAAGTGATTATACTTCGAAAACTTAAATTCAAATTCCCAATTTCCGATAGCTACTCCTTTCTTCAGAAAATTATATACATTAATCATGGTTCTTTGGTATTAATCAATCTCTTATCTATCATGTTTTTATAATACTAAAATCCAGTCTTCCTGAACGTATCCAGTTTTATTAGCACTTCAAAAATATACTAATTTATTCTCTAATAGTAGGAAGTCACACACAGTGGAGATGACGAGACAGTTATGTAAATGTATTTCACAGCAGCTTTTCGGAGAAACAACAGCAGTTCTACTGATGAAGAAAGGACATAGTTAGGTATGGGTCAGAGTTTTACTGTAAAAAAAAAAAAAAACTTTCGGCAAACGGCATTGCCATTTTCCTTGTTCGTACATAGAGATTAGCAGTCTCCTGTTAAGCATTAGTAAATACATTGTCTAATATGTCCTTTATTTTTCAGACGATAGTTTGTAGTTTGAATGAGATTTCGTTGAAATTTCTAACAAATGAGTGTCAACTGATTGCAGTTGAGAAATGCTGAAGTCGAGAATTTTTTACAGTTACATAGTAGTTAGAAGGCATATGTGGTTAGAATTGGCTGCGAAAATTACATTGATATAGAAAATATTATATTCTCCTAAATCTCTTATGCTGATCTCAGTCAGAGCCAGAAACCTCCAGCAGTATACTCTGTAATACACAGGAGAAATACTTCAGCTTCAAGGAATGGAGATGCCATCTATTTAATAGATTTAGAGCGTATCAAAGAAATGTTATCGCAGGATTCGATGGGAGACATTTTCGTTGACCAGTGTGACCACTTTAAGATAGGAAAGTAGATTATATTAACTCGAATGTAATCATTATGAAACAAAGTCCATTTAATTGTTTTTATGTAGATTGTGTAGGAAAGTCTGAGGAGGCACATATGGCATGAAACCACTCGTTACTTTGAGCTATTTAACTTCTCGCTTCCAATAAGATAGATGAATATATATATATATATATGAATATATGCGTGTCCGTGTCTGTCTCTATGTATAAGTGTATGTGCGCACGAATGCAATCTTAAAGCAATAGTCGTAACATTTAAGTTAATAATTCATAAGAATTATAAATCCTCTTAATGATTGATACAACATTGCTAATATACGCTTCCATAATATTCATATTGTTTTTTTTTCTTAACATGCTATATAGTTAGAATTAAAATTGGTCGTGACTTTAATTAATACGTGTTATTAAATCGATAAACCCTAATTTCACCCCTAAAATGTTTATTCAAGTCAAAATACGAGTATTAAATATAACAATCAAACTAACAACTACATAGTATATGTATTACTAACTAAAACATGTATTTTACGCGTTTAGTCTTCCACAAATGTTAACGTTTTCCCCACTGTATGTAAAGCTTGTTTACGCTTATCGCATTTTTCGTGTTTGGAGTCACTTGGCATACGGTTGGTAAAAAATATATTTTTAATATTATCTAATGATTCTGATGAATTCCATACAAATGAATTGAATGCTACCTCCTTCTGTATTTGAATGGATTTGAATTAATCAATTAAATAATGTATTAAACATTGGTTATTTATATTATATATATATATATATATAAATATATATATGTGTGTGTGTGTGTGTGTGTGTGTGTGTGTGTGTGTGTGTGTGTGTGTGTGTGTGTGTGTGTGTGCGCGTGCGTGCGTGTGTGTGCGTGTGCGTGTGCGTGTGTGCGTGTGTGTAGTAAATTATCAGTGGATGTGAAGAAGGAAATCAGTGCTCAATCAGCTATGAGAGCTAATATAATATATTATTTATGTTCATACTCGGAATAAAAGCGCTACCTAAGGTTTCAAGGTCCAATTGTGACCCTCTTCCTACATGCTAAGAGCGATCAATTTTTTTGGTGACCTAATCTTCAGTCTTTTGGACGAATTTGAAGATACCGTTAAAGATATAGCGTGTTAAATGCTTCTTTATCAAAGCGTATTGTAACTACGCCGTTCTCAAGGATGGTGTTACATGGGAGGAGATTGTGGTTGAGCGTAAGATAGGATGGAAGCGACTCCAGTTTTGAAGGCCAGCCAGAACAAGTTTTCTAGTTCACTCCATCTACGACCTCCATCCGAGTCCCACAAATGTAAAACATTGGAAAGTAGAAGGGGGTGCTAAGTGGAAGAGAGGGTGGAGCTGAACCACAGTGAATGACCTGAAGTGGTGGAGAAAGGAAATATGAAGCTTTGTAAGGAAGGCGAACGCTACAAGTCAGCCATTATAAGAAAGCACACTGATTCAAAATGGGAAGGGATTTGGGAAGTCTCAGTTGAGCTCGACGGCAAATACTACTTTCCACTCTTTACCACTAAGAGACCATGTGGAGAAAGTAGAGGAAAGAGGTAAATGTGGTGGAACTTACTGTCTCCAGGAAGGTGAACAACAATGATGCATTGAGCAGGAAAACTAGTAAGTACAGTGATCTAGTTGAACTCTGTGAAACCGGTAGACAAGACGCATCACGTCCCCCTGTAGACATAAGTGTCAGAGGATTTGTTGGAAATGGTTAACTTACTGTTTAGAAGCCTTCGACTGGCGACAACCGAAAGGAAACACCTTTCGGGGATATTATCAAAGGCAGCAGAGAAAGACAGTCACTACACCTGTCTCAAGTGAGAAGAGGAGTTCTGCACTTGACACATTGGAATGGATGGAGACATATTGTTCAAAGTCACAACATCAGACTCATCGAGGTTGGCCTGGAGTAGCTCTGGTGCCATAGTGGAAGAGATAGAATCTGATACAGAGTTACTTCCTCGCCTGATTAGACATCGGAGTTAGAATATAGCAGCGCCCATAATATAGGAAGGTAAAAAACCCGACCGCGACGCTAGGCACTTTCGGGTTGTATTCAGGACCAGCCCTTCCTAGCTTGTGGTCTCTCCGGTCTCGGCACCGCATTATGTATGTATATATATATATATATATATATATATATATATATATATATATATATATATATATATATATATATATGTGTGTATTCAGTGGCGGACTGGCTACGTTGCCAGCTTGCCCAATGGCAAGTGGGCCCCAATGGGGGGGGGGGGGGGGGGAGCACGGTAGCATTGCAAGAGCCCACAATTGCATTGC
>OZ024740.1:86494116-86534111 GCA_964016885.1 Eledone cirrhosa | reverse complement strand
TATATAATATGTAGAGACATTTAATGTAGTAGGTAATAATAAATTATATATACATTTATAATTAAATATTTAAATTAATAGCAAGTATATAAGGGATTTACTTTTAACACAATATAATAATAATAAAGTATATATACATTTATAATTAGATATATAAATTAATAGTATTGTATATAAGGGATTCACTTTTAACACAATAAGTATATTATTACACAAATGATCTAACTACTTGGACATGTAAACAGTTATACAATTTTCCATATCATATATCTTGTCCAGTAATGAATAGATAACAATCTAATGAGACCTTTAATGTATTATTGGAAAATACACTGTATTTAAAATTAAGTATAAATATATAACAGTATGTAATAGAGATTCACTTGTATCACATTATAATGTGTATTAGAGCAAAGAATTTAAATAATTGAATGTAATTAGCTAGTTACCTCCCCTTACTCATTCGCTCCCCTTAATCTTAGATCTCATACTCACTTCCGGTAATTAAACCGTTGGAAAAACTAACTGTTGAACAACTCTAATCCATGAATAAGAATACAATAAGACTAATTTACAATCCATTGCTGTAACTAACTTAAAACTTTCAATATAAACATTAACTAAAATATAATTCAACATATGTAATGGAAAGGACCACAATAACTTTGATTTTCTAAACACACACAAATTCGAACACTATCAACATATTACATCCGCCATAAATTTTAATACATTAACATATTTGCTTACCATACAGTACTTATTTATTTATCTATATATGCATAATACCTTTGCTTATTTCCTTCTCATATATATGACTAACGCATGTGCACTTTCTACACGCTTGCATATGTACTGCTAATGTACTCTTTCTTTCTCAATGCTTCTTTCTCAATACCTCTTTAATTATTAGACTATTCTCTTGTATTATCTGTTGCATGTATTCCACTCGGTGCTTTTAATTTGAATTTGAATTATTGTACAATTCTCGTATAATACATGTCGCATCCAGTACACCCTGTAAATACGAAACTGTTGCTCACAACATCAATATATATGTATCTATATGATTGTTCAATTGAATAGGAGGTTAATTATATGTACAAACATTGATAATGCTCTGATGACTCCAAACGAAAGTTTGGAAGAAACGATGGTCAGCTATATATATATATATATATATATATATAAATATATATATAAATATATCTGTATAAGTGTATGTATATATATATATATATATAAATATATATATTGCGGTGCCGAGACCGGAGAAATAACAAACGTTATGGTCCACCTGGTATCTTACCACACACTCTTTGTTTTATATATATATATATATATATATATATATATATATATATATATATATATATATATATATATATAAAATTGCAAGTCTGAAGAACTATTAGATAACATATATACACTATTTCCTCTCCTAGTCTGTATAAATCAACCACATAAAAACTCATTTAAACGAAAGTTTAAAATGTAGTTATGAAGAAATAATAGACAAATGATACAGACTATCTTCCGCGATGTACAACCATATCACATTTATCTAATTATTTCTTTTAGACTGTAGAAATCGACTAGACAAATCATTAACTACACGGAGTTAGGTACAAAATAGAAGTTTGAAGAAAAAATGAACATAAACTTTACCAAAATTCCTCTAGTCCCGACCACCTGTGGTTTCGTTCCACTTTTTGGATATACCCGATCTTAGATCTATCCACGAGGCTTGGAACTCATCAGGAGATACCTCAGACTGGACTAAGTTTCTTCTACCATGATCCCCGCCAGAAATGAATTCAAAATGTCTAAGAAGTCTCACGTGGCTAGCGGTCAAGGCAGAAAATTTGTGATTGGTGCGAGCCACACCGTGAAAGGTTGCCAAATTCATATATGTAGCTGTGATTATGTCTAATTATATATATATATACCCCTTTGAATTTAATATATACTCCGATAAGGTTGAGTAAAACTTTAGGCAGTATTCGACTGAGCTTTCTAGTAACCAGCCTACTCGCCGACAGGAACCAATCACACATTTTCTGCCTTGACCGCTAGCCACGTGATAGTTCTTAGCCATTTTGAATTCATTTCTGGTGGGGATCATGGTAGAACAAACTTAGTCCGGTCTGAGGTATCTCCTGATGAGTTCCAAGCCTCGTGGATAGATCCAAGCTCGTGTATATCCAAAAAGTGTAACGAAACCGCCGGTGGTCGGGACTAAAGGAATTTTGGTAAAGTTTATGTGCCTTTTTTCTTCAAACTACTATGTTGTACCTAACTCCGTGTAGTTAATTATTTGTCTAGTCAATTTCTACAGGGTAAAAGAAATAATTAGATAAATGACATATGGCTGTACATCGCGGAAGATAGTCTGTATCATTTGTCTATTATTTCTTCATAACTACATTTTAAACTTATAGCCTCGTTTAAATGAGTTTTTATGTGGTTGATTTATACGGACCAGGAGAGGAAATACTGTATATATTTTATCTAATAGTTCTTCAGACTTGCAATTTTATATATAGCTCTGATTAATGATTATTTGCTTAATTAATTCTTCATTGAGCCACACCGTGAAAGGTTGCCAAACTTATATGGTTGCCAAGTTTATATATATATATATATATATATATATATATATATATGTATGTATGAGAGAAACGTGATTTTCCTATAAACATGATTTTCCGACACTAAGGCTCTTTACTCTAATGTATAAGCTATTTTATAGCAACCGACTGTACTTACAGCTATTTTCTGCGACTGAGCATGTTACGCGCCCCCTCTCACTATGTATATATCGTTCAATAAATACAACAAAAGAAAATCAGGAATGCAAAAATACAATGTCTTATTAGTATCATGCTTAGGAGGAAGTCTTTCGTCAGCATATAGAGAGCTTGAATAGGGAGAAAACTGGTAGGTACTTGAAAGATTGGAAAATGTTAAGAAGGTTAGGTGTTGTAGGCGAGTGGTCCAGCGTTCGAGAATGGAGGCTGAGGTAAAGGGTCCAGTTGTCTCATGGGTGTATTTATGTATGTGCTGATATGGTGAAATTAGTAGGTGTGCATTATTGTTTCTGTTTGTGGGTTTGTACATCTGCATGTCCTTGATTCTTATATTGCTGGTGTATGAGTCTGGGAGTTCTTTGTTTTTGTGCATGTGTGTACGCGTGAGTCTACGTGTCCGTGTGTATGTGACTGTTTTCTGTTGCTTCTATGTATGTGAGTGTGTATGTTTGTGTGTGGTCGTATTTTCACGTGTGTGTCGGATGTGTGTGTATGTATTGTGTTTCCACGTGTGTTTGTGATTTTATATATTGTCTGAAGCGAAATTATTTTGTTTGCATGCGTGTGAGGGTTAGTGCGTGTATGTTTATGCATGTATTTGTGTATCTGAATATCCACGTGTAATCCGGTGCCCAAGAGAGATTATAGAGAGAGTGGTGTTAGTGAAGTTGTCAGAGAGGAAGTGATCAAGTTGGGGAGGTGGAAGGTGGAAAGAGTGGTATTGGCGCACGCAGAACGGAAGTGGTTTGCGAGGGAGCTCCGGTGGCAATGTGTGTGTATGTGTGAGTGTGTGTGTGTGTGTGTGTGTGTGTGTGTGTGTGTGTGTGTGCGCGCACGCTGTGTGTGTGTGTGTGTGTATTGGTGGTACAGGGGTGAATGTAGTAGCAAACGCGATTGTTAGTAGTTAGTTGTTGGGGGAAATGTATGTATTGGTGGTGGAGTAGCCGGGGCTTATATATGGTTATCGTTATTATTATTATTATCTCAATGTTGTGCATTACCGCACTCATACTACTCGTTTGAAAAACTCACACGAACTTTCATTCTTAAATAGGTTTACGGATTATACCATTGATGAGAGGATTTATCTTATCTTGCTGATTGTGGAATTACATTGAGCTTGAAACGTTATTGGCATAACTTAATGATGTGTGTATATATATATAAATATATATATATATATATATATGTGTGTGTGTGTGTGTGTGTGTATAGAAGACAGCATATATATGTGTGTGTATATATATATATAGAAGACAGCATATATAAGTGTAGGTATGTATATTTCCTCTGATAGTTTGTAAAATGTTTACATAGATCTATAAGATATATATACCAACACACACATATATGTCCTAGAAACGATCGTAAAATGATGAATCTTTTAATATAAGGAACTGTTTCTTTGTTTTTATTCATTGTTTTTATTAATTTATATATATATATATATATATATATATATATATATATATACAGTGATACAGTGGCGGACTGAGTCTAAAAATATTGGTCGCCAGGAGGCAAAGGGGGCCCACCCACATATAGAATGTTATCATTTAATTTTTATAATGAATAAATAACATAAAAAAAAATACATGTGAAAATAAAACAGTGTAATCAAATTTTTTCGGAAAAAATGTGCATTTTTTACTAATTATAGTGTATATACTGTACATATTACTGGCAGTATACAGTAATAGTAAATGTTAATACAGAATGTTATAATTGAATACACACACACATATATATATATATATGTGTGTGTGTGTCTATATGATGGCTCAAACTCTGCTAAGAGTATTGCAATCGTTTGTTAGATTCAGATGTCTGACGCTCGGGTATGGCTTCTCAAGTCTGCTAGACACTTGCACTCCTTCGCACACTGACGACAACTATGGATCTCCCTTACATCAGGTTGCCTGTGAACCCTCACAATACCGTGGAGATCATAGTTCACTGGTTCGCTTTGAACATGGCTGCGACTGTGGCTCCTGAGACACCAGATTTACTCAAGCAAATTTTTCCACACTCAGGGCACTTAAATTCAATGAATGAGATGTGTGTGTGTCTATATATAAACTCACACACACATATCTCACTCACTCTCTCTCTCACTCTCCCCCCCTCTCTCTCTCTCTCTCTATATATATATATATATATATATATATATATATATATATATATATTGTTATACTTTGGGAGGGTCATGTTGTCAATAAAAATACACGCACCTGTTAATTTTTATTTATTTCAATTTATTATAAGTTTCCCGTTGGTTGGTTCGATAACCGGAAGATTGTTTATATATTGTCAAATCTCTTTCGTCACACATTTTGTGACCTCCCCAGTGACTAGGTTTTTAATTTGTGTGTCTCTCCTATGTTCTGTCCTACACAATCTTGTTATTGTGTGTTGTGTGTTGTGTGTTTAGTTTGCGCATGCGTTACATCTGTGTGTGTGTGTTTATTTATTTATGTGTGTATTTACTCGTTCTATCTGTGTGTGTCTGATTTGTCTTGTTAGATTGTTTTTTGTGTGTATCTGTATGTCTTTAGTAAATATTGCCTAGACAAAATATATCCAAGACCATGCGCATATATACAGGTACAATGATATAAGAAATTCGGAGATCAAGCGAATGAAAGTATATATATATATATATATATATTGAACTTACATGGAGATGGTAAAGACCGATTCCTAATGTCTGTTTGAGGGCTGACAAAAATCGTGTCAATTACCATTATTAGATAGCAAGTACCATAACGACAACAGACCCATCATCAGTAGACATTATCTTACTAAACGCACATAGCGGTGGATTGGCAGTATCGGTAGAGGGTCGGACGCCATGCTTTCCAGCATAGTGACGTCCCTTTACGATCTGAGTTCAAATCCTGCCAAGGTTGACTTTCATCCTTACGGGGTTGATAAAATAAAGTACCAGTAATGCACTGGGTAAATGCTGGCCTTGTGCCTAAAGTAGAAACAATTATTAATATCGAGGTTAACTTTGCCTTTCATCCTTACGGGGTCGATAAAATAAAGTACCAATAATACACTGGCTAATTGCTGGCCTTGTGCCAAATGTAGAAACAATTATCTTACTAAACGCACATAGTCCAACCATCGGTCATGCACTCAACAGCAACAGTGAACGCAGAAGCTTACGTGTGGATCAAGTGGAACGCTAAAAAATAACTCAACGTTAGTCCTATAAGACAGCACGACTAAAGTTCAATGTTGGGAGCAGAAATATAATAATATATCAACAAATATTGCCTAGACAAAATGTATCCAATATCAGGCGTATATATAAAGGTACAATGATACAAGCAAATCGGAGAGTAAGCCAATGAAATCATATGTATATAAATAAATAAATAAATATATATATATATTTATATATATATATATATATATATATATATATATATATATATATATATATATATATATATATATATATATATATATATATATATATATATATATATATGCTCGCGCGCATGTGTGTGTCGTGTGTGCTCGACAAACAGAGATCTATAGAATGAGTACCAGACTGAAATAAATCATGGGGTTGGGATTTTATCGACTAAATCAGTGAGCAAAATCAATACAAGAACATAACTGAAAACGAGAGAACCAAAAGCACTAATACAATATGTAAAGGCAGTTGAGAAACATCGTGTAATTCTAAACATGATATTATCGAGCTGTCATCTGAAATTCTAAATCCTCTCTTCAATCTCCATAAGCTAATTAATTATAAATGAAGATTTAGAGAACCCTGTAAAAGATGCTGTTATATATTGTCTTAGAGAGTTCTCGATAATAAACGTTTGTAAAAGAAGATATTTATATATTTTGTGAATATCTTACTAATCTTCGCTAACCAGTTCGACAACATTAGAAGACTTTTCTGTCACTTTATCGAGAATAAATCCTATTTAGTTCCTTAGCTTAAGGCTATATTTAATAAAACGAAAACTAAACAAGGTATTAATATTGCTGCAAGCTTAGAAAAGATATATATAGAAAGATATAGAGAGATAGAGAGAAAAAAGAGTGAGAGAGAGGTAAGAGAGAGAAGAATCTCAATAATTTGTATATGCAAAGTAAGATTATAAAAATTGTTCTAGTCCCGATAGGTGTCTTGAAAATCAAAGTTTCATATATTCGATGATCCTTGGTTGTCAATATCAATTGGTTTAAGATATTCCTATAATATGTACATAGCGGATAAGATGTTTTCTACAATAGCTCAGGATTGGTACTCATCTCTGCATAGAACTTAACCTCTCCCATTACACGGTCTATTCTGAGCTAGCATGATAAGATTGTGTTTATGTTGTAAAGATATTAAAATATCTAAAATAGAAGTCTGACAAAATCAGCTTTTATTCGGAAGATTTTTACTATTTCATTCACGTTTACTTCCATGTTTCAATGTTTTCCTAATTAGGATTAATTTTCATTTCCTCCATATTGTTATATTGGCTTTTCTTGTGTTTTTAACAAAACAAATATTTTTTCTCCAATCAAGCTGATAACAAACATGAAAATAAATAAAAAAAATATTTTCTTTAAAATCTCGAATAAGAATAACAAGACAAAACACGATTTTATTTTAACTGTTATTATTTTATAACATAACATAAGTTCTATATTTGTATTTCACAGAAATATTTGTTTTCTCCTAATAGTTTTCTATGAAAGACAATTGGCATAGACTACGATGTTGCTATTATTGTCTATGAGGGCATTACATATATTGACAGTATTTATGGATTCTGGCAAATATGTCAAGAAAAATAAAAATAAATATCTTCCTTCAATAACTATCTTTGGTATGTTTCTGTTGATCGACTAAACTTCATACTTGACAGGGCCCATAGAATACAAAATCCTGTTTGTTTATTGCTTGTTGAAAGTTGACTACCATGATTTCTACGAGAAGGAAAAAAGTATTTTCTAAACGTGTTTGCAATTAACTTTTGTAACAATAATAGATATTTCCCCTTTCTTCCTACTTTTAACAACAAAATTGTACTTAGAAACGGTTTCTTAAAATATCTCCTTCATGTCATGCATTTAACATGACGCATCCTTTATTTTCACAGAGACAAAAAGAGCTTCACACAGAATAATTACTTCATTATTTGTTGACTATTTTCTAAATTATTTTTGGAAATAAACTTGAACCACATTTTCAAATAGTATTTCGCATCAATGCACTCGTTTACCGGTTTCTAGTGTCAGTATGTCGTATTTATTTTCTCATTACTTTGAAGTACATCGATGAATGAACGCATACAATTGATGTTTGTAAATAACCTCATATTTATCTGCCCCCTACTCTTTCCTTTGCGAATCCTTATCATCTAGTCCCTAAACCCATTATATATCGATGTAAGTAATTTACGTAATTATCATGTGACTAATCATTCCTTATAAATTATTGCCTTTGAATACTTGTAGCTAACTATGCTTAGATACAACTCAATATTATAAAGCGAGTTTGATCCTACACTTTAAGACAGCAAATTATTTCTTGTGTTGATAATGTTTATAACATGGATATGGGCACGGGTATTTCATAATGCATCTTCCACTGAACTTTAGTTGAGTTTGGATATAAACAACATCAATTAAATACGTTCAAGTGTAACAATCAATAACTTATTTGAAGATATATTTTAATTGCAAATGAAATGTCCATTATTCTGACATAAATGCTGTCCACTTTCTAATATATTTATAGTGAGATCAGTATGAGGAAATGGTAAAATGTCTGTCGTTTAGTATTTAGTTATGTTCTGAAATGATTCGAGATTAAATCACACCGAGGCCGCCGTCTTTCATCCCTCGAAAGTCGACAATTTAGTACCGGTCAACCACTAAAATTAATTTCAAGGGTTGTACTCTTATTATGCAACAGAATTTATGCAACTTTGTGACAAATCATAATTGTATGACAGATTATGAAATAGATATATTTAAAAAGAAACAGAATTTAAGGATATCAGAATGTCAGATGGATAATATAGTCATTGTTGATATATATGTTAATATATGTAGTTACACACTAAAAAGGATATTTATGTTCAATATCGTGTTAGGGGGAGGTGAATTGACAAGGTCGTTATGGTGTCGGGTTAAATGCTTCAGATAATATCAACAATGGAAAGACCAATGAAACATTGTTTCCTTGGTCTGATCGATTCCTCTCCGTTTTTCCCCATAATTTATTTATAAAGCCTTATTTCTTGGCAACCTTTAATTAACGTTATCCTAAATTTATGTTTCTTTGCGATTGTTCATCACAATAAATAATTTCAGCCATGTTAAATATTTCTTCAGTTTTCGTTTTACAATTCTATATTTCCTCTTTTAAGCCCTGAGAAAGTGATTTTCTTCTCTGGCAAGAACCTATTCCATACAATCTCAATGTTAATCTATTTTATTCCCCAATGACATTCAAGTACTTGAATGGTCATTATAAGGAATTGAATGTTTCTTTAAAACAAACACCTTAGGAGATGCCTGGTAAACTATTTCCCAAGTAGACATTTTAATCGTGAAAAGCCAATCACAGAAAGGTAAATCTGCTGGAGCCTCTGCTTTTGTTGCTCTTGAACCCCAGATTAACGCTGATAGTACAACACTTTGATCAAAAGCTTTGTGATCATAGCATTTTGTATATCAGGGATTACATTGAACAATGGGTTGTATTTGTATCCTTTATGATGATAAAGGTGGGATCAAAGGAAATGTTACTCCTATTTCTAGCTAATCGTTTGTCACCACATAGGCTCTATCAATAGATTGCACCGAATGGAAATTGTTGTTAATCCCCAGAGTAGCCATGGTCGAATAGACCAAGGATCAAATTTATTCCAGCAACGACGGGCACATTACTTTTCTGGCAGCCACAGTATGCAATGTGTGTTACTTTAAGACAAGTAGAATGTGATCTGTGTGATATTTTGCTCTTTTCATTAGCAGATAGAGAGACCATGTGAAAACCTGTTTGTTGGTTGGCGGTAAACAAACTGTTGCTCTAGATCCTTCGAATAGTTTTTTTTTTGTGTGAAGACGTATCGTGTTGGCAAGGTGAAGCCTGTAGATATTTTACGATATTTATGAGCAGTTTGTTTCATGTAAATATTAAATAGTTTAAAGGGTTCGAAAACCAACAGAGCATCTGGTAAAACATCTTGCGCTTTATAGTCCGAACTTATTTACAGTCAGCAGTTAACTATACTTTTCTGCCTTCTGGTGTCGTTATAATATGACCAGTCAAATTTTGAGTTCAAATCCCGCCGGGGTTAACTTTGTCTTTCATCCTTACGGGGTCGATAAAATAAAGTACTGGGTAATTGCGGCCTTGTGCCTAAAATAGAAAAAATTATATATTTAGCTTTTTTTAATGTTTAGTGAGGGGGAAGTACAATGACCAAGAACCCAAGAGTCTTTACATGGCCTCTGAAACTGGTGGGAATAAAGTGTAGAGAAGAAGATATCCGCAAACCTAAAAATTTGGCTAAAAGCTTGCAGCAAAATGACCCTGACCATTTGTAAATAAACCGTCGGAGAGTTGAGTGAATTGACATTCTTAGAAAATGTAGAAAATCTCAATCGCAAAAAAACAGCAACCAGAAGTCAGAGTTGATTGTTATAAATAATACCTTTAGAAAGTCGGAGAAGAGTGGTCAGCAGCCACTACAGAGAATCAAAGAGTTATTCTCTAGGTTGAAGAATAACTATAAACACGAATGCTATAATTAACAGATTTAGAAAATCGGCTAAAATACCCGCCTTTAGACCGACAAAAGCGGGTCCCCAGCCACACAAAATCGGATTCTGTACCTCTTATATTCTAGCTTAACAATCGGTACCATTGAGCTAAATGACAACTGGGTGTGATTGCTGTCTAAACAGAAGCTAGCAGACAGCACTCAACCGAAATTTGTGAGTTACAGAGTTTGATTATCTGGAACGGCTGCTGGCCACCTTTTTCCAACTCTCTAAAGCTATTATACATACCTCTATATATATTTTGGTATTGTGTGGCTAGGTCTGCCTGCCGCAATTTTCAATTTGTTAAGCTGTCTAAACGTATGTTTTTACTCCAAGGGCCTACCTTATTGAGTACTTTGCTGTTCATTCCTAATTGTAGGTCGTTTGCTTGGCCACAGCCAAAGCTTCGTTTTACTAAGCTTCCACTTGGATATATATATATATATCCAAGTGGAAGCTTAGTAAAATCGAATACATACATATATATATATATATATATATATATATATATATATATATATATATATATATATACATACACATATATATATATATATATATATATATATATATATATATATATATATATACATACATATATATATATATATATATATATATATATATATATATATATATATATATACACATACATGTATATATATATATATATATATATATATATATATATATATATATACACATACATGTATATATATATATATATATATATATATATATATATATATATATATATATATATATATATGCATACATACATATATATATATATATATATATGCACATATATATATATATATATATCTGTGTGTGTGTGTGTGTCTGTGTGTGTGTCTGTGTGTATGTCTATATATATATATATATATATAACGAAGGAAATGTGGTAAGGAACCTAATGGACCATAATGCACCAAAGTACTCAATACTTAGGGTAGTAGAGTGGGTAATATATATAGGAACGAGTAGGACCCCGACGGCTGAGCTCAAGCCGTTTCGACGGCTAATTCTGGACTAAAAATTTTTAGTCCAGAATTATATCTATCTCTCAATATATATATATATATATATATATATATATATATATATATATATATATATATATATATATATATATATATATATATATATATATATATATATATATATATATATATATATATATATATATATATATATATATATATATATATATATATATATATATATATATATATATATATATATATATATATTGAGAGATAGATATACCGCTTTGATGACTGCCGTTACCCTGTAACCGAATGTGTTAAAATTTACAGAATTAAATGTTAACAAGTTTTCATGTATTTTTTACTTAGAAACATTCACAAATATACATTTAAATTTTTAGTAACAGACACATATACATACACATGAATTCGTCGAACAGTAAATGCACGTAAACACACACACACAAATGTACCTCACAAAGAACGACAGTATCGCAAGAACACGTGGTCATACAAACACAAATTCATAATGCATATCTATTTATTTATACAACGTCTATACATGCAGCTACATAAAATCATGTAATGTATATATAAGAATCTATATACATCCATCTATCTCTTTATCTATTATAAATTCCCTCATATTATTTTTCATCATCATCATCATCATCATCATCATCATCATCGCCATCACCAACACCATTATTCTTATAACCTGTCTCTTCCATTATTTTTCCAATCCCTCTCTGCAGTTAAAGAAAATGTTTATATATAATAGAGAAAATACAATATGCATGACATCCGTACATTGCATAAAGCAATGGCTGATGTACTTGAATTGAAGTATATTCATCCTACAAACCGGATATATTCGAAACTATACTATACGGTGCTTGTTGTTGCTATTATTGTTGCTATTATTGTTGTTTTACCCGAAGTCAGAAATAATCGAGAGAGAACTATAGTAGAAATCATTCAAGTCATTTTTTAAAATATATATTTAGGATACATTGTTAAATCTGTGACTTCAGATAGTAAAATGTGTCGTATTTGTCGAAAATTGCACTGTTCTTTCTAACGGATCTAATGACTAAGTTCAGTCTCTCTAGAACTAAATTCGATGAAATGTATGTGAAAGTTATGCAGTCTGTGGAAATGAGACTGTACATCTTCCGTTTTCAGCTAAATACGAAATTGAAAGGATATAACAGCAAAGCAAAAAATAAAAAATAAATAAAAATAAATAAAAGAAAACAATAATAACAATAATAATAATTGTTTCTACGTTAGGCACAAGGCCAGCAATTACCCAGTGCATGACTGGTACTTTATTTTATCGACACCGTAAGGATGAAAGGCAAAGTCAACCTCGGCGGGATTTGAACTCAGATCGTAAAGGGACGTAACTATGCTGGAAAGCATGGCGTCCGACCCTCTATCGATACTGCCAATCCATCGCCTTAACAATAATAATAATGATCTCATTTATTGGCAACAAGGGCCGACATATAGGGGACAATACAAAAGACTGGGACAATGGGGTTTTACAGAAAAATCGAGTAAACAATATGAATAAACAAAGTAACAATAACAAAGTAACAATAAAGTAACAATAAAATTACAAGAAAAAATTCCCCAATAGGGGGATGACCACCTAGGGTTCGCTCAGGTACCCCACCAGTCCTGAACGACCCGACGCTTCGAGAGCACCCTGGAAGGGCACTCCTCTCCTTTTCAAATTTACCTACCTACAGCCGCATGACCAGAGTAGGCCCACTCACACGGGCCATTCTCGCCACATTCACCCACCTTTCAGCAAATGTACTGGGGGGCAGCACTTCTCTCTCCACCCTCACCTTCCTTTCCAAGTGAAACTTGAAAAAGTTGATGAAGGATTGGCCGAAGAGAAAAGTGTCTGTCTTCAGTCCTTTCAACCTCGTCCACCATACAACCTCTTTCGCTACTGCCACCAGACAGAGGAAAATTGCCTGCCCTTCCTGGCCAAAAGAAGGCGGCGGGCCGATCTTCACTATGGGCTCGGCCGATAGCCGGATCCGTTCTACACGCGACAACAGCTGTTCAACATAACTCCACAAGTCAGTAATGCACGGACACTGGACGAGTGCGTGCAGAACGGTTTTGTCGCTCTGCGCGCATCTCGGACAGGTCCGTCTGACAGCACTTCCGTGCTTGTAGAGTTTATCTCGAACCGGCAGTGCCCCCCGGTAGCACTGCCAAGCGAGGGACTTTTGGAAATTATCCATCGTCCCCGGCTCGAAAGTCCTCCGGTACAGACTGGTTAGTTCGACTTCGTTGACTCCCAGAGCCTCTCCGAGTGCGTCGTCGTACTTGCCCACTACTAATCCTCTATAGAACTCGAGAGTGGAAGTTCCACTGACCACATTGCCCGCCTGGTAGAGGGCAGTGAGTGCCTGGCAACATTCCAGATGCCAGTCACCCAGTCTCGGTCTCTTCTTGACCCAGGACTGCAACTCAGTCAAAGAAACGAGCTGCGGAAAGGCCCGTCTGACAAACGGCAACCACACCTGTTCACCGTTTAGGCAGAATATCTGGAGATGCCGCAGCCTCAGCGTGTGCCTGCACATCATTAGCCACGGCATGCCCAGCCCTCCACGTAGAGGGTGCTGGCAGCAGATGGACCACCTCACCAGCGGAACCTGACCCCTCCACAAGAATTTGAAGAGGAGCCGCTCCAAGATGGCGAGGCGCGAACGGGGGCAAGGGACGACAGTCAGACGGTAGTAGATGACGGACTCGATGTACGCGTTCGCCACCTCCACCCGACCTTTCAGTGATAGCTTCATCCCAGCCCATTTCTGGGTGAGACTGACTACTCTGCCCGTCACCTCGTCCCAATTCTTATCCACCTGGAGGTCTGGCCCGAACAAAACCCCTAGCAACTTTACCGGTCCGCCCGTGCAGCGCCTCACGACGCTGTTGGACGGCATAGACTTGCCTCTCCAGGTGCCGAGTTGCAAGCCCACTGACTTTTCCGGGTTAAGTTTTACTCCCGTCAACCTTTCATATTCCTCCAATAAGTTGCCGACCACCTCGATTTCTGAGGTGTCCGACACCATCACGGTGATGTCGTCCGCATAAGCCGACACAGCCTTTCCGCGTCCCGGTTCGAGCGGGATGCCCTGCAACAGCTCCAGCTTCCGCAGTAAAGGCTCGAGAGTCAATACGTACAGAAGGGAGGAGAGAAGGCACCCTTGACGGACCGATCGGGAGACCTGAAACGGTTCCGAGAGGTGGCCATTAATTTTGACCATCGAGCAGGTGCCGCTGTGCATTGCAGCGATCCAGCTTCTGAAGACGGGGCCGAAGCCAGCCGCATTGAGGACAGCCTCCAGGTACCGATGGTCGACCCTATCGAATGCTTTCGATTGATCTAAATTGATCAGAGCCCCACCGAAGCCAGGTTTACACCTTACCCTCTCTATGATGTATCGCATTAGGTGGAGGTTGTCGCGTATGTACCTGGTTGGGATTGCGCAAGTTTGCGCCTCCCTAACCAAATTCCCAACGACAAGCGCCAACCTCTTCGCTAACACCCTGGCCAAAATCTTAAACTCTGTGTTGAGCATGGTTATGGGCCTGAAATTGTCTAATGTGTCCCTCTTGTTCTCGTCTTTCCTTATCAGCGTCACTACGCCCCGGCTCACAGAACTGGGAATACTCCCGTTTTGCTGCCAGTTGCAGTAGAGGGCTTCGAGGAGATTGGAGAACAAGTCTGGCATATTTACGTAAAGCTCGTAGGGCAGACCATCCAAACCGGGTGACTTGCGCCTCATGCAGCCGACAAGGACATCCTGAATCTCGGCTAAAGTAATTGGCCTTTCGCAGCGCCCAGCGTCAGCCGTCGAGAGTTTCGGCAAGCCATCGAGGTAGGGACTGAAGTCCGCCACCATCTCTGACCCGCCACTTCCTCCGAACAACCGAGCAAAGTGCTGACGAAAGGCCTCACACATCCTCTTGGAATCGCTCAGCTTGTGCCCGTCTCGGTCCGTCAAAGACCGAATCGTGGTTTTATTACCACGCTGCGCCTCTGCCACGCGGGCCCATCGAACAGCTTTGGTTCCCTCGTTTCTCAGAGCACGCGCCTTAGCTCTGACAATGCAACCTTCATGTTTCGCATTGAAGAAATGGTCTAATGCCATTCTCGCCGCTAGCACATCAGTTGCAATGCCACTACCAATAGCCTCGTCTAACTTATCCACCAAATCCCCCTCCTTTCTATTTTTCTCTAATTCTACTTCTTTGCTAAACTCTATGGACATTACTCTAATCTCTCTTTTGAGAGACCCCCACCATCTATTGTTGACGACTCCCCCTGTCAACCGTTCCTTAACTAAATTGTTGACCTGGTCCCTGTAAGCCTTACGTGCCGGAAATGGACATGTTTAGCTTCCAGTAACCAAGTCCTAACCTACGCGTCTTATCTAGGTCGACCATACAGATCACAAACTTGTGATCTGAATAGGTGACGGTTTCAAAACGTGGACAGCTTACACTATTTCTGTCTATTTTCCTAATGAATATCCTGTCTATATACGATCTAGATGACCCTATGCGGTTAGCCTAGGTCCACACTGGCGCATTAGGGAAATCTTGTCGGTACCTGTCAGACAGTTGGAACTGGCTGATCAGGTTCTTGAGGCTTTTTCACCCCCCGCTCCTATCGGATACTCCCACACAGTCCCAGCGTGCGTCTAAGCTAACAGTAAAGGGCGAGACGTACCCAGAAAGGCTTCCAGGCGTCTAAAGAAGTCCGGCCGTCCTGCCCCTATAGGAGCATAGACGGCCACCAGTCTAAAGGCACCACCTTCATTATTGTTCACGTCCAGGACCACCAACTTCCCGTCCGGGTCCCGGAAGATTGACCACTCCTCAGTCTACAGGCGTATAATCAGAGCGGGCCCGTTCACTCGGACCAGACTCGCCACTTTCACCCACCTTTCAACAAACTTACTAGAAGACAGCATTTGCCTCTCCACCCTGATTTTCCTCTTCAAGTGGAAAATCAGGGTGGAGAGGAAAGTGTCCGTCTTCAACCCTTTCAATCTTGTCCACCACACAATCTCTTTCGCCATGGCCACCAGGCAGATGAAAACTGCCTGCCCTTGCTCCTCTTTAAAGGAGGATGGTGGGGCTATCTGCACAATGGACTCAGTAGATAACCGGATCCGTCCTACACGCGACAGTAGCTGTTCGACATAGCTCCAAAAGTCAGCAATCCTCGGACACTGAGCGAATGCGTGCAGGGCGGTTTCGTCGCTCTGCGCGCATCTCGGACAGGCTCGGCTGACAGCATCCCCGTGCCTGTAGATTTCTGGAAGTTGTCCATAGGCTCCGGTCTGAAAGTTCTCTTGAAGAGAGCAAACAGCTGATTGTCTTCGACTTCCAGGGTCTCCCCGTGAACGTCGTCGCTCTTTCCCTCCACTAGCCCTCTATAGAACGCCGAGGTAAATGTTCCACCGATACTAGTGCCCAGCTGGTAGAGGGTGGTGAGCGCTTGTAGACATTCCAGCTTCCAAGCGCTATCCCTCGGTCTTTTCCTGATCCAGGACTGCAGCTCCGTCAAGGAGACGAGCTGGGGAAAAGCGCGCCTGGCAAACGGCGACCACGCCTGTTCACAGTCAAGGAAGCACCATAGAAGTCGCAGCCTCAACGCATGTTTGCGCATCATCAGCCACATTATGCCTAGTCCTCCACGCAACGGGTGTTGACAGCAAATGGATCGTCTGACCATGGGATCACGTCCCTTCCACAAAAAGGGGAAGGGAAGGCGCTCCATTTTGGTCATAGTTGGGAGGGGGCTAGGTACGACGGTGAGGCGGTAGCAGATGACGGACGCTATGTACGCATTCGCCACCTCCGCCCGACTTTTCAGAGACAGCCACCTCTCGGCCCATTTCTGGGTGAGAGAGGCTACCCCGCTCGTCACCTCGCTCCAGTTTTTCTCCATCTGGAGGTCCGGATCGAACCAGACCCAAACAATTTAGCCGCTCCTTCTGTCCAGCGCCCCACGACGCTGTCGGACGGCATGGACTTGCCTCTCCAGGTGCCGAGCTGCAAGCCCACCAACTTTTACTGGTTTATCTTTGCTCATGTCACCGTTTCGTATTCCTTGAAAGCAGTGCCGAGCATCTGGACGTGTTTGGTGCTCGACACCACCACGGTGACGTCGTCGGCGTAAGTAGACAAGGATCTCCCGCATCCCATTTCGCCTGGAACCCCCACATCGTCTCCAATTAATGCAGTAACGGCTCTAGGGCTAGTACGTACAAGAGGGATGAGAGGGGAGCCCTGGCGGACCGAGCGCATGATGCTGAAATGCTACGACAGGTGACCATTCACCCTCACAATCGAGCAGATGTCGCTGTGCATTGCAGCGATCCAGCCCTTAAAAACGGGCCCGAAGCCGGCCACCTCGAGGACCGTAGCCAGATACCGATGGTCGACCCTATCGAATGCTTTAGATTGATCCAAGTTGATCAAGGCCCCACCCGTGCCAGGTTCCTTAACCACCCTCTCTATGATGTATCGCATGAGATGGAGGTTGTCGTGGTGGATCTGTCCGGGATGGCGCATGTCTGCGCCTATCCCACAAGAAAACTGACGACAAGCGCCAATCTCTTTGCTAACATCTTGGCCAAAATCTTAAACTTTAGCAGAGTTATGGGCCTGAAGTCTATAACGGGTCTATAATGGGTCTATAACGTCCCCCTTGTTTGGGTCTTTTCTCAGCAGTGCCACCGCTCCCCGGCTCACAAAACTGGGGATGCTCCCGTTCTGCTGCCAGTTGCAGTAGACATCTGCCAAGAGGTCGCGAAACAAGTCTGGCATATACGCATAAAGCTCGTAGGGCAGACCATCCAAACTTGGTGATTTACCCCTTGTGCAGTCAGACATCTTGCCCCGTATTTCAGCTGCTGTTATCGGCTCTTCGCAGGACTGCGCTGCGGTCGTTGAGAGCCGCGGCAGTCCGTCGAGGTATGCACCAAGGTCCATACTCCGATCCGGCCCGCCGCCGCCATTCCCGAAAAAATTGAGCAAAATGCTGTTGAAAAGCCGCACACATCTGCTCGGGTTCGAGCAACTGCGCCCGTTTTGATCAGGAAAAGACCAACTTGTGGACTTGGATGTCTTCTGCGGGCAGAAGGCCCTGAGGTGACCCTTCTGCCCACAGAGATGGCACTTTAGGCGCCTTCCTTCCACGCTTATAGGGAGATAGAGCTCTTCTTCGAAGTTTATGGGGTCTGGGATGGCCTTGATGCACTCCTGGTCAGTCTGTATTAGCATTTGCATGCCTATTCCTGACCAGTTATTTCTTCCCATTCTCTGTAATTGCAGTATGGTGGTCTTCTCCTCGATTCCAGCCAGTAAAGACGCGGCCAGCCAAGGTATGGGCACGTTGAGCGGGACGTGGGTCACTTTGACCCTAACAAATTTCTGCACGGCGTAGGAGGGCACCAAGACCATCTCCTCACTCTTTAGGGTTTCCAAAGAGTGAGACTTCGCCTCTGGGGGGGGGGGGGTGTGAAATCTATTGTAGCGTACTTTTTGCCTCGGTTGATGTGGGTTTTGCGCGCCCAGACGCACCCCAAGGCCTTTTGGATTTGAGCCTCCGTGGCTCTCTCCACCCGATGCGACATTTTGATTACGGTGCGGTAAGTCACCGTGCGCAGTTGCTGGTATTTGAAGAAATCGGGTGGAGGTTTCAGGGAAACTCTGTTGTCGTTTCTCGACACCATGGCTCTTGCGACTGCCATCTCATCCTCAGTGACTAGCACTGTCTCTATATTTCGGGCCATACCTGCGAAAGAAGTGGCCTCTTTTTCAGCGGCACCATTATTGCTGCCGCTACTGCTGCTAATGGTCTTGCTGGTGCTGTTGCTGTTGCTTCTGCTACAAACGGCGTTGTTGCTGTTATCACGTTTGTAGTTGGTTGTGTTTTTGGTGCCACCGTTGTTGTTTTCGATGCAATTTGTATTGTTGCTGTTGTTGTTGTTTATTTTATTGTTAGTGGTGTTAATAGCGTTGTTGCATTTTTTGTCAGTTTTTTCTATTGTCTGTATTTTGGTTGACGCTGTTATTGTTGTAGTTGGTATGGTAAATTTTAAAAAATTAGTGTTCTCAGTGTTGTTCACGTTGTTTGTGGTGGTGTTTGTTGTATGAATTTCACTAACCCTCCTCTCAACTTTTACGCCGTTGTCACACGACAGCAGACATATAGCTTGGGGCGTGGCTCAGCCATGATTTTATTTTATTTATTTTATTTTTTTCAAATAAAATGTTCAAATGTTAAGGCCCAAATATTAAACTTTCCTCTTCACAAAGACCCTTACACAATAAGAAAAATTTAACAACAAATAATTATAAGAGGTAAATAAAGCGAATTACTGGGAGCGAGCAAAAAAGACGTCTGAACAGACGAATAATAATAATAATAATGATTTCTTTATTGGCCACAAGGGCTGACATCAAGAGAAACATTAGAGACGACACAAGACGGTAAAGGACGGTATAATGTGGGTTTTGTGCGTGTAAAGAATTTTTATTATTTATATAAGAAAAGAAAAAAAAAGGACATAGAAACATATATATAAACAATAAAATATAAAATATATAAACAATATAAAATATATAAACAATAAAAATGAAAATTGAAACAATGAAAAATTCCCCAATAGGGGGGAAACCACCGAGGGTTACTCGTGGCGAAAACCACACAAGAGACCACGGCCACCCTGACCACCAGGGCAAGCGCCCTCTCTCAATTTTTCCATTTCTCAAACTACAGACGTATATTCAGAGCGGTCCCGTTCACTCGGACCC
This sequence comes from Eledone cirrhosa, assembly GCA_964016885.1. Taxonomy (NCBI): domain Eukaryota; kingdom Metazoa; phylum Mollusca; class Cephalopoda; order Octopoda; family Eledonidae; genus Eledone; species Eledone cirrhosa. The sequence continues at coordinate 86,513,644 of OZ024740.1, read as the reverse complement.
TTCTCGCTACATTCACCCACCTTTCAACAAACTTGCTAGAAGGCAGCACTTGCCTCTCCACCCTGATTTTCCTCTTCAAGTGAAACTTGAAAAAGTTAATTATGGATTCGCCGAAGAGGAAAGTGTCTGTCTTTAACCCTTTTAACCTTGTCCACCACACAATCTCTTTCGCCATGGCCACCAGAACAATAATAATAATAATAAAAATAATAATAATAATGTTTTCTTTATTGACCACAATGGTTTACATTAAGACATTAAGGTAGACATTAAGGACAGTACAGGACAATACAGGACGGTACAAATGGGCATTTCTGCGTGTAAAAAAAACAGAGGATATAATAAAAAATAACAAAGAAAAATTCCCCAATAGGGGGGAGACTTCCGAGGGAGATTTGTGGAGAAAGCCCATTAAAAGGCCACAGTGACCCTGACCACCAGGGCAAGTGCCTTCTCCCAGTTTTCCACCTTTAATTTACAGACACATACACAGAGTAGGCCCATTCACACGGGCCATACTTACTTCTCTCACCCATCTTTCAACAAAATGCTGGGAAGAGAGCACTTCCCTCTCTACCCTGATTTTCCTTTTCAAATGAAATTTGAAAAAGTTAATCAGGGCATCACCGAAGAGGTAAGTGCTCGTCTTCAGCCATTTCAAACGTGTCCACCATACTATCTCTTTCGCCATGGCCACCAGACAGATAAAAACTGCCTGCCCTTCCCGGCTAAAGGAAGAGGGCGGGGCAATCCTCACGATGGACTCAGCTGATAGCTGGATCAGTCCTACACGTGACAGCAGGTGTTCGACATAAACCCACAAGTCAGCAATGCTCGGACACTGGACGAGTGCGTGCAGGACGATTTCGTCGCCCTGCGCGCATCTCGGACATGCCCGGCTGACGGCACCTCCATGCCTGTAGAGTTTATCCCGAACTGGCAAAGCTCCTCGGCAGCACTGCCAGGCCAGGGATTTCTGGAAGTTGTCCATAGGCCCCGGCCCGAAAGTCCTTCCGAAGAGATTGGCTAGTTGATTTTCGTCGACGCCTAGAGTTTCTCCAAGTACGTCGTCGCTCTTCCCCTCCACTAATCCCCTATAGAACGCCGAGGTGGAGTTTCCACCGATCACATTGCCCGATTGGTCGAAGGCTGTGAGCCCCTGAAGACATTCCAGTCTCCAAGCGCTCCCTCTCGGTCGTTGCTTGACCCAGGACTGCAGCTCCGTCAAGGAGACGAGCTGGGGAAAGACGCGTCTAGCAAACGGCGATCACACCTGATCACCGTAGCGGGTGTTGACAGAAGATGGACCGCCTGACCATCGGGGCGCGTCCCTTCCACAAAAAGCGAAAGAGCAAACGCTCCAGCGCAGTCAGGTGGGGCTTAGGACAAGGTACAACCATCAGGCGGTAGTAGATGACGGACGCGATGTACGCGTTAGCCACCTCCGCTCGACCTTTCAGGGATAGCTTCCTCTCCGCCCATTTCTGGGTGAGAGAAGCCACCCTGCTCGTGACCTCGTCCCAGTTTTTGTCCGTCTGGAGGTCTGGACCGAACCAGACCCTTAGCGATTTAACCGGTCCGTCCGTCCAGCGCCCGACGACGCTGTTGGACGGAATGGACCTGCCTCTCCAGGTGCCGAGCTGCAGGCCCACTGACTTTTCCTGGTTGATCATTGCTCCTGTCACCGCTTCGTATTCTCTTAGTCTAGTGCCGATCGCCTCGATGTGTTTGGCGTTCGATACCACTACGGTGACATCGTCCGCATATGCTGACACGGATCTTCCGCATCCTAGTTCGCGCGGGACCCCCTCCACGTCTCCAGTTTGTGCAGTAATGGCTCGAGAGTCAATACGTACAAGAGGGACGAGTGGGGACATCCTTGGCGGACCGAGCGCATGATGTTGAACGGTTCCGAAAGGTGAACGTTCACTCTCACCACAGAGCAGATGTCGCTGTGCATGGCAGCGATCCAGCCTCTGAAGACGGGCTCAAATCCAGTCGCCCTCAGGACTGCCGCTAGGTAACGATGGTCGACCCTATCGAAAGCTTTCGACTGATCTAAATTGATCAAGGACCCACCCGTGCCAGATTCCCTAGCTACCCTCTCTACGATGTATCGCATGAGGTGGAGGTTATCTTGGATGGATCTGTCGGGAATGGCGCTCGTCTGCGCCTCTCCCACCAGACCACCAACGACAAGCGCCAACCTCTTTGTTAGCACCTTGGCCAAAATCTTGAATTCTGTGTTTAGCAGAGTTATGGGCCTGAAATTATCTATGATATCCCCCTTGTTGGGAACCTTTCTCAGCAGCGCAACAGGTCCTCGGCTCACAGAGCTGGGAATTCTCCCGTTCTGTTGCCAGCTGCAGTAGACGTCCGCCAAGAGGCCTCCGAACAAGTCTGGCATCTGTACGTAAAGTTCATAGGGCAGACCATCCAAACCAGGCGATGTACCCCTTGTGCAGCCAGTCATTGCCTCCCGTACTTCAGCGGCTGTTATCGGCTTTTCGCAACACTCCGCCTCAGTGGCCGAGAGCCGCGGCAGTCCGTCGAGGTAGACACTAAAGTCCATCCCTCGATCCGGCCCGCCGCTGCCCCCGAACAGCTGTGCGAAGTGTCGCTGAAAAGCTTCACACATTTTCCCGGGATTGAGTAGCATGCGCCAGTCGTGGTCCACCAAAGACCGGATTGTGGCTTTGTTGCCACGACGCGCCTCCGCCACTCGGGCCCATTGAACGGCTTTCGTCCCCTCGTGTCTGAGAGCACGCACCCTAGCTCTGACAACGCAGCCTTCGTGCTTTGCATTGAAGAATTGGTCAAGGGCCAATTTCGCCGCAAGTACGTCGGTCGCGATGCCTTTGGTAAGCACCTCGTCTAATTTTCTAACTAATTCTCCCTCTGCTCTATTTTTCTCTATTGCTAAAGCCTTACTAAACATAATGGACTCTATTCTACTTGCTCTTTTCAGAGCAAACCACCACTTGTTGTTGACGATGGCCCCCGTCAACGCCCGCTTAACTAGTTCGCTAATCCGGTCTCTGTAGGCCTTGCGCGCTGGTAAGGATGCGTTTAGCTTCCAGTAGCTGGTTCCTCGTCTATGAAGCCTATCTAAGTCAAGCACACAGATCACGAATTTGTGGTCCGTGTAGCTGACTATCTTGAATTGTGAACAGCCTATGCTAGACCTATCTATTTCCCTACAAAATACTCTATCTAGATATGATCTGGATGACCCTATGCGATTTGTCCAAGTCCACATTGGCACATTCGGGAAATCCAATCGGTACCTGTCAGACAGTTCAAAACGCCTGAGCAGGTTGGTGAAACTCTTGCACCCTCCTCCCCTATCCACTAATCTCACACAGTCCCAGCGTGCATCTAAGATCCCGTTCCAGTCGTCCACTAACACTAAAGAGCGGGACGTTCCAAGAAAGGTCTCCAGACGCCGGAAGAAATCAGGCCGCCCTGCTCCTGTCGGGGCATAGACGGCCACTAATCTGAAAGCTTGCCCTTCTCCGCTGGTCACTTCTAGCACCACCAACTTACCTTCTGGGTCCAGGAAGATGGCCCGTATGGCGAGATCCAAACCTCTCCGAAAAAGCACAGCAACTCCTCCCCCCGATCCCGGACGCCTGGGAGATGCGTATGCATCGTAGCCGCCGAAGATCGGTGCGAAAGCCCGTGCTTCGGAGATTCTGGTCTCGCTGAAGGCAACTACATCTATGTTTAGTGACCTGAGGTCGTTGAACAGGTGGCCCTGCTTCCATGACGACCCCAAGCTACGCGCATTTATGCTGCCTATTCTGAGTGAGGTCATGTTGAAATGGAGTGGAAAAGATGGGAAAGACCACTTACCTTACTTCTCGTAGTGGAAGGACAGTTTCTCCATCCTTTTCACTGCTCGTGGCCTCCTCTGGAAGGATGTCCTTATAAATCCTCCTGGAGAGTGTTTGTCGGAAGTCTCCGGTGTCTTTGGGGAATTTTGGTTTTAGTGTCGTGTACGTTTTCTGTGTGATGCGAGTGATTTGTATGTGTGGAGGTGGTGTGAACTTTTGGATTGTTGTGTAGTCTTTTTCTGTGATGCTGGTGTTGTGTTGCATGTAGTGTAATAATTGGTCGTTGTTCAAATTTAATGCTGTATAGTGTGTATCGTTTTGTTTGTTTTGTTTTGTTTGCGTTTGTTGTGGGTTTGTTTCTGTTACGCTTTTTAGTGACTTTTATGGTGTTGGTGATGGTGGTGTTGGGGTTAATGATGGTGATGGTGTTGGTGTTTGTGGTGATGGGGTTGGTGATGCTGGTGTGGATGGTGGCATATCTGTCCTAACTTTTTTGTTTGATAATTTATTTGTTTCCCTCTGTATTTTGTTTTTGGAGGGGGAAGGAAGAGAATTTTTTTTTTGGGGGGGGGGGGATTCTTTTTTTCTTTTTTCCTGATACCGTTTCCCACTCCTAGTCGTCACAATCTGTCCCCAGTTGCGATAAGCCGGGGAGTGGAAAATCCTCCACAGGCGTTGGTTTTGGTTGTGGCGTGGTGGATGGTGTTGGCGCTGGTGCTAGTTCTGGCGCGTTGGGTGGTGGTGGTGTTGGTTTTGCTACTGTTGCTGGGATTGTTGCTGTTACATTTGCTTCTGTTGTTGCTGTTACATTTGTTGCTGCCATCTCTGCTGCTGGTGGTTTTGATGGTTGAGTCACTGGGGTGGGTAAAGGTGGTGGCCTCAACCTTTTAGCCTGAGGGCAGAAAGCCCTTAGGTGTGTTCCTTCACCACAAACGACACACCTAGGTCTTCTGCCCTCGACGATTACGGTGAGGTGGCTGCCGTCAGTGAGGTCTATTACCTCTGGGATCTCCTCCATACTTCTGCCCACGTCTGATGTGGGGTTTTTTTCCCCACACATGTCCCAAAGCTTTTTGGATTTGGGACTCGGATGCCCGTTCCACTCGGCGCGATTTTATGTTAATTGTCCGATAAGACACTGTACATTGGCGACGTTGCTCCATTTTATTAGGTGGGGGTGGGGGGGGGGGGGGGGGGGGCTGACCCTGTACCCATCTTTCTTTACCCTTTTTTTTGCATCTTCTAATTCCTCTTGAGTTACCTGAAATGCTTCGCACGTTTTTGCTACTCTGGCAAAACTCAGGGTAGTTTTCTTAATGTCATTGTTGCTGTTGTTGTTATCGTTATTTTTGCTATTGTTAATTTTAGTTTCAGTTGTGGTGGTGGTGGCGTCCGTGGTGTTCGGTGTGGAAGAGTTCATTTTGGTTGAATTCATTTCGACATCACGAGTTAATTTATTCTTTTCTTTTGTTTCTGTTGTCGCGGTGGTGGTGGGGGTGACGGCTTTAACACCTGCAGTCATTGGTAATGGCGGAAAATTAATGTCTGCCTGAGACAAATTTAAAATATTGCTACTGATTAAATTTTTAGTGGTAATATTTACAATGGTGGTGTCGGTGTGAGATGTTAGTTTGTGAGGAAGGCTCTCAGCTGCTTGGTGCAAAGGTGAATCAGCCATGATTTTTTCAAAGAAATTTTTTGATAATCATAAAAGTTTAAATTTTGGGCACAAGGCACCAATCTTTTTGGGTGTCCTTTTCGGAAAACAATGTATGTGCACTTATATACAGCTAACAATAAAAATTTTCCATAAATGGCAATTTTTAACAAACGAAAATAACAAACCTTTGCGGAGCTCACGATGATACGATTTACTACGTAGGTCGCCAATAATAATAATAATAATAATAATAATAATAATAATAATAATAATAATAATAATAATAATAATAATAATAATAATAATAATAATAATAATAATAATAAGAAGAAGAAGAAGAAGAAGAAGAAGAAGAAGAAGAAGAAGAAGCAAAAGTATGAAGTCATGGGAAACAGAGTTAACATCAGGTGAAGAATCCTTGGGAGGCGTGAAAATCAAGAGAGGAATCTTCCAGGGAGATAGTTTGTCCCCTTTGTTGTTTGTCCTTGCCCTTATACCCCTGTCCGTCATATTGTGAAAAGTGAGAGCAGCATACAAGTTGGGAAGAGGAGAGCTTATCATCAACCACCTCCTCTTCATGGACGATCTTAAATTCTTTGGGAAGAGTGAGAAGGAATTGGATGTACTTGTTGATATATGTATGGAATTTGGTGTTAATAAGTGTGGAGTCCTAGTGATGAAGGGGGGTAAATTGAGCAGAAACAACGGAATCCAGGTACCAACAGGTAAGATGATAAAGGAAATTGACACGGAAGAGGGATAAAAAATATTTAGGTGTTCTGGGGGCTGATGACATGAAGAACAAAAAAATGAAGGAATTGATAAGATCTGAATACATAAGGAGAATAAGGAACATATCTAAATAGTAGGAATGTCATAAGTGCAGTAAATTCCAGAGCTGTGTCTATTATTAGGTACAGTGCGGGAATTCTGAAATGGAATGTTGCTGAATAAAAATAAATGGATAGAAAGACTAGGAAGCTAATGACTATCTACAACATGTTACACAAGAGGAGTGATGTTGATAGACTCTACTTAAAGAGATCAGATGGAGAATGTGTTCAGATGGAGAATACAACCTGCACTAATATGTGGCTGACAGTAGGGAGCCAATGCTCAAAATTGTACTGAAGGAGAAGACAATAGACCAGGGGATGTCCAAGGAGGAAATAACAACAAAGAGGAGGAACAACCTTCATGAAAAATCCCTTCATAGCACCTTCTTTAAGAAAACGGAATTAAGAGATCCACAGACATGGAACTGGTTAAAAAGAGGAGACCTTAAAAAAGCTACAGAAGGAATGCTAATGGCTGCGCAAGAGCAATCCCTTAGAACGAAGTGGGTGAAACACCATATTGACAAGGAGGAGGCTAGCTCACTGTGTAGGATCTGTGGACAGAGAGAGGAGACTGTAGCTCACATTGTATCCGAGTGTAAACACCCAGCCTAGACTCACTATAAAGGCTGGAGACATGATGTGATAGGCAGGGTGATCCACTGGCATCTATGCAAGGTAAATAATTTACCACATTCTGAGAAGTGGTATGAGCATAAGCCAGAGTCGGTGATAGAAAACGATCAGGTGAAGGTGCTATGCGATTTTAGGATACAGACGGACAAGAAATTAGAACACAATAGGCCTGACCTGGTGGTTTTGGACAAGGAAAAAAGATCGTGCCTGATTGTAGATGTAGCCGGCTCATTTGACACGAGATTGCAAGAAAAGGAGTGGGAGAAAATTAACCGATACCAGGACTTAAAGTGGGAGTTAAAAAGGATTTGGAACTGCCATGAAGGATTTGGAACTGCCATGGATTTGGAACTGCCATGAAGGATTTGGAACTGCCATGAAAAAGATTTGGAACTGCCATCAAGGTCGTTCCGATTGTCATAGGCACACTAGGTACTATCTCAAAATGTTTCCAAGGATGGTTAAAGAAGATTAGTCCAGCCCCGCATTTTGGAACACTTCAAAAGGCTTGCAAAACCCTCCGATACGTCCTGAATCTCTGAGGCTGCAGGTAGCGGCTTGATATTCATTTCAACAAACTTTCCAGTTAAATAACAGCAATGACTGAGACTCAAAGAACAATAATAATAATAGTTTTCAATGATGGTTAAAGAACATTAGTGCAGCCCCCTTTTTTGGAACACTTCAAAAGGCATGCTTGCTGGGAACGATACGTCGTGAATATCTGAGGCTGCAGGTAAGCGGATTGGTATCCATTTGAACAAACTTTCCAGTTAAATAACATCAATGACTGAGACTCAAACACACTCTACTCAGCAAGCAACTGTTACACACACATCACAAAAACTGAACAATACAAACATGATAGTGGAGATGATGATGATGATGATGATGATGATGATGATGATGATAATGATGATGATGATGATGAGGCTGCTGATGATGATGATGACTATGGTGATGAAACTGGTAGCGATTGTAGTGCGTCTGCTGATAATATGGGTGCTAGTGAAGATGTTGATGACAATGTTGATGGTGATATTGCTGCTAGTGCTGCTGCTGAAAACGGGAGTGATGGGAGGGTGGCCGTATTGATGATCAAGCTGGTAATCATTTTGGTGGTGGTGCTGATGATGATCATGATGACATTGGTGGAGGTAATCTTGATGCTACTGGTAGTGATGGTGGTAATAAATATAATGGTGATGATGATAATGATAATGTTGATGATGATGATGATGATGATGATGATGATGATGATGATGATGATGATGATAATTATGATGATGATGATGATGATGATGATATTGAGAATGATTATGATGATGATGTTATTGATGATAAAAAAAAAAAAAAATATAAAATGGGTAGTAAAAAAAACAAATATCTGCAAAAATTCTGAATAACATTTTCGGTATAATGGACTTTTGTATTGATGTTAATTTCTTCTCTCGTGAGCTGAAAGTTTTCTTTATACATGCAAAAAAAAAGGACACCCTCAACAACAACTACAATAAAAGAAGCACGTTAGACACCGAGAAATGAGAAAAATAGAGAAAATAAATTGTAAAATTAAATATCGACGTAATCTAGAACAAAATACTCTAACAAAGAAAGTCAGTTAAAAAAATTATAAATGTGCCTGAAGTCACTGGTCTGGGTTTGGCAGCCACAAATGCACGTTTCATGTAGCTTCTCTTGTCAGGTGAAAGTTATCGTAAAGGATCGTGCTGAAATTCTCCAGTGAGTCAAAAATCATTGTAGCCCTTCCGGCATTGATATAGTATTGTGGTACAACTATCATAGTAACATTTCATTCACCTAACCCACTTAAACCAACTGTTATAAGTCTATATGTCGATCTATTACATTTTATACGTATGTATGTACACGTACAAACACTCACACACTCTCTCACACACACACACACACAGGCGCGCGCGCGCGCATATATATATAAATATATATATATATATATATATACGTATATATATATATATATGAAAAAGAACACAAGAGCGTCTACAACATCAAAAGATTTTTATTGGCTTACAATGTTTCTTCCTTACGTAACCGTAGGATTCGTCAGAGCTATAAAAGGGGTTTGATTGGTGTTATGGACTCTACCAACCAAACATTCAAGAAAAAAGAGTAAAGAGAGTAAAGAGCAAAAGTAGGGGACGATAAGTCTAATTTTGGTACGGGAGGGTGGGTGTGGGTCCTTGTTTACTAGCTGCGGTCATATTCATTCCCGGGAGTCGGGTGGTTAGCTGAACCATAGATGGGGTGGCGACGATAGTATGGTGCAGAGGGTGTGCAGAGGCTACACAAACACAAAGGGCATACAATATATATATATATATATATATATAGCGGAGGAGAAAGTACATGGGGTAATTAGAAATGGAAAAAGAGTAATAATAATAATCTATAATTAATAGTGTATAATAAGGCATGGGGAAGATTACACTATAATAAGGTATAAAAGTAAGAATAAGGTAAAATATAAAGGAGGATAAAAGTGGAAATAATAAAGATAAAAAAATAAGGATAAAAAAATATATAGAGAATATATAAAGAAATATAAGCGAATATTTGGAGGGGAAAACACAATGTAAAAAAAACGATTTTTTCAAATAATAATAAAAATATAATAATTGTGGGGGGAGAAAACGGGATAGAGAAATATGATCAAGTGTGATTAGTTGAGAGAATATAAGATGATAATAGTTATGTCAAGTTTATACATCTTAATAATAAATAATCTGTGTATCAGAGTTGCAGAACCTTCAATTCACTTACGGGTTCAAGCCACGTGGCATGGTCCATTGTTTATCTGTGTGGTCATGCGCGTTTGTTTTTGACACCACAGCAGATGCACAAGTTCGTAAATTCCAATGCAGATAGAAATCTATTTTTGCTCACCCGGACATTGACGGAGGATCCAATATTCCTAGTTCAATATGTGTTTGGTGTTATTTTGGTCGCACAAATCAATCACTTGGTTCAATATTATGGAGTATGGTTTTCTGGTCTTCGTAACAGTGTCATATATATATATGAATATACGTTGGTATTATAAGCATAATATATATTGTATGGATATATACATGTATATATGTATAAGATAGGTATATAGAGATTATATATATATATATAAAACAGAGAATGTCTGTCTGTCTGTCCGATCACTAAAACTCGAGAACCACCCAACCGATTGTTTTCAAACTTTACACATGTAATACTTATAGTCGTGTGAGTGTTTTGAGCAAAAAATATTTAAATTTTCAATGCCCTAGGGAACGCATTAGGCGAAAAAGCGATCTCTTTCTCTATAATTCTTAGTCTTTCTCCTTTTAGATAGATACATAGATATAATGTTGCGCCCTTATAATATCTGTCTGTATGCCTGCCTGTCTGCATTACGTCATTATGACGCCATCAGTGTGTGTGTGTATGTATATATAGTGTGTGTGTATATATATATATATTCTTATGCCAGGGAACGTCTTCACGAACCAAAGTATCGTCTTCCTGTTTCCTTCGGTTGCAATGTTTTTCGAAATACTTACATCTGCGTTCACAGATTGATTTTTTTAGTTTCAGAAGATCCCGTTAAGGTTGAAAGCAGCGATTCTTTTCTTAAACTTTAATATGTTATTTTAATATATATATATATTTGTATACACAAAAACAAAATAAAAACAATCAAGACCAACGATTACATACGATGCATACACAAGAACAAAATATAAACAAATAAGGCGCGCGATTACATAATCACATGCATCACTGACAGATATTTTTGCATACACAAAAAAAAAAATATATATAAACAAACAAGGCCAACATTTGCATACGATTACATCAGTTAGTCTTAGTGTACTTCATACTGCTTTTAGGTAGAAGATCCCGTTAAGGGTGAAAGCAGCGATTCTTTGCTTAAGATGCAGAACGTACTGCCACCAGAAGAGCACTTGAAACATACAAACAACGAACCGATCGCCGAACAGCTGACTTTTTATTTTAGTTTCAGAAGATTCCGTTAAGGGTGAAAGCAGCGATTCTTTGCTTAAACTTTAATCTGTTATTTTAATATATATATATATATATATATATATATATATATATATATATATATATATATATATATATATATATATATATATATATATATATATATAATTATATATTCGTGTACAGATATTTTTGCATACACAATAACAAAATATAAACAAAAGTAGGTATTTATTTCACGAGGCTCGAAAGGATAAATATATATCAAATATATAAGAACCCTAGAGCAAATCCCGAGCAACGCCGGGCCATTCTGCTAGTATATATCTAAAACAGAGAATGTCTGTCTGTCTGTCTGTCCAATCACTAAAACTCGAGAACTACCCAACCGATTGTTTTGAAACTTTACATATGTAATACTTATGGTCCTGTGAGTGTTCTGAGCAAAAGGTATTTCAAATTTTCAATGCCCCAGGGACTGCATTAGGCGATTTAGCGATCTCTCTCTATGACTCTTAGTCTTTGTCTTTTTAGATAGATTCATAGATATAACGTTGCACCCTTATAATATCTGTCTTTATGCCTGGCTATCAGCATTACGTCATTATGACGCGATCAGTGTGTGTATATATATATATATTCTTATGCCAGGGAACATCTTCAAGAACCAAAGTATCGTCTTCGTGTTTTCCTTCGACTGCAACGTTTTTCGAAATATTTATAGCTGCGTTCACAGATTGATTTTTTTTTAGTTTCAGAAGATCCCGTTAAGGGTGAAACCAGCGATTCATTGCTTAAACTTTAATCTGTTATTTTAATATATATACAAATATATAGCGATGAAATACCAATGGAAGTTGAAAGATCACTGATGAAGGACTAATTTTATTCATATGTAACCCATGTGCAACCACGCAGCACTCCATTTTTCTTATATTTATATTTTTTCCTCAGCCGCGATTTTATGTTTCTTTCTTACTGCTTCCCCTCTCTCTGTATCTCTCACCTTCTTTTTATCCCCTCTGCCAGTCACACTCTCTCTCGGCTGGCGTCTTCCTCATATTTCCACTCACCCACTCTCTGCTTCTCCCCCTCTCTCACTTCCTGCCGTTTGACCTGTGTGAAATCCTTTTCTCGCTCACATCTCACTCATGTCGGATGGTCTGTATCTCTCGTCCATGAATTCACCAAGCTTAAGCTTACAGATATCATGTACTTGTCTCTTCCTATCTTTCTGTTGCAATACCATCGTTGTTTGTTTACATGTCTCGTTCGTTTCACCCTATTTTACTTGTCCGAATAACTTTATTTAGTTATTGCTCGCACCAACCAGAGAAATATGATTTTTAAAGGGATGAAATACCAATGATGGTTGGAAGATTACTGATGAAGGACTAATTTTATTCATATATAACCCATGTGCAACCACGCAGCACTCCATTTTTCTTATATATATATATATATTCGTGTACAGATATTTTTGCATACACAATAACAAAACATATTTTTGCATACACAATAATAAAATATAAACAAACGTATTTATTTCACGAGGCTCGATAAGGATAAATATATATCAAATATATAAGAACCCTAGAGCAAATCCCGAGCAACGCGGGCCATTCTGCTAGTATATATATATACATATATATATCGAATGTAGAAAGTTAACACACGAGTTGATATATATAAAAACAAATAGTTGAGAGGAAAAAGATTTTTTAAGTCGAAAATGTTGAAGAGATTTTTGCAGTGAAATATCAAAACATTAATTTATTTACTATACCGGTTTCAGCATTAAATGCATTGTCAATTGCGGATATGCAGCATATTGTTAAGTTGCATATTTGTACAAATAGTGAAAATAATGATAATAACAAAAAAAAAATATAGAGAGGGGAAGAAAAATTAATTTTCACATACATGTTCATTCAGAGAAGAAAGTCAATTTCTCTGTCCATCCTCTCTGTTAATGGCTTGGTTGTGACTGGAAAGGGTAGAAGCAGGGGGATAGGAGAAGAAGAAGGAGGGGCGGAGGCAGGGGCTGGTTGTTGTGGCAGCAGACTGCTATGTGAGACCCTTTGAATAGTGGATACAAGGTTTGACCTGGATTGGTTTGAAAGGCTGGGTGACCTTAGAGTTGACTGGATGGGGGGGGGGGGGGGGGTGATTGCTTCTAAAAATATCTATCTTGGTATTTTTTCTTAGAAGAAATCATCAACATTGACCTTGTTTTTTTTGCCACAAACAAGATTAAGTGTTATTGAGTTACTAATTCCATCCCTAGCAGAAATTTCAGGGGCTGATTGTTTCTAAAAACATCTATCTTGGTATTTTTTCTAAGAAGGAATCATCAACATTCATCTTGTGTTTTTGTCACACATAAGATTCAGAGTTATTGAAATATTAATTCATCCCTAGCACGAATTTTAAATTTAGGTGAATGGAGAAAGTTTTGCTACAAAGAAGGGTTCAGAGCCACTGGAATAACCATTCTATGTTCAGCAGAAGCTTCCATATTCAGGGGAATGTGGAGCATTTAGTTTGACACCTGAAGTTTTCCATTTATCCGATTACCTTGGTCGAGGTCCTCCAGGACTTGTTGATGTGGTTGCTTCGTCTGCATTATATAGTTGTCAGAGGTTCTTGGAGAGCCTGGAATCTTGGAGAAGGATACATTGCTAAAGGGTTAATTTGTCTAGGGTGTTAATTTTAAAGTGTGCCAGCTTTGGTTTAGTCCGAAGTGGAAGCAGTTAGAAGGGGTTCGTATTTGGCGATAAATTGTGATTCCTTGCTAATGCGTTGGATATAGGAAGGGTTGTTTTGAATTTGTAGAGGGGAAACATTCTAAAATTGGGTTGTTCATCAGATGCGCAGGTCGCGATGTGTTCACTTAGTGCTATCTTTCTGTATTCCCGTATTGATTTGGGATCTATGGACGGTCATACGTTGTCGGAGGTTGTTTTTGGTCTCTCCTATGTAGTGCTCTCGACAACCTGAGCACGTCAACACATAGATCAGGTTTTCTGATGCACATGTGAAATTGCACTTAACTGTAAAGTGTTGTCCTTGTTTGAAGTGGAACTCCGATTCACCTATTAGATTGATACATATACCACAGTTGGGTCTTCCGCATTTTTTTTACTGTAGGGTTCATTGTGAGGGTCGGCTGGACTTTGGCCTGTGTAAGGATGTTTTTTTATTGATTTGGGTTGTCTTTTGCTCTTTATGATATTATACGTTTGGAGGATTTGGTTCATTCTTAGGTCTCTTTTTAGTAAAGGTATGTTCTGGAGGATGGTGTCCAATGCCTCATTGTTAAGGGGGTTGTGTGTGGAGATGTATGGTAGAGTTTTCTGTTTTGATTCATTATTTCTTGTTTTGATTCATTGTTTTCTGTTTTGATTCTATTGTTGATTAGGGATGGTGGGTAATTCCTGCTAATAAACGTGTTCTTTAATTCTTCTAGTCGTATGTAGCATGTGTAGTTATCAGATACTATTGTGCAGATCCTTTTGACTAGGTTATAAGGTATTCTAATTTTGGTGTGCCTAAGGTGGCATGAGTTGAATGGAAGATACTGTTTGGAGTCTGTGAGTTTATAATATATGTCTGTTTCTATTTTGTTGTTGGTTTTCTTGATAAGGGTGTCGAGGAAAGGAAGTTGTTCATGGCTGTATTCCATTGTAAATTGAATGTTTGTGTTGAGTCCATTTAGAAGTGTTTTAAATTCATTAAGTCTTTCCATACTTTCATGCCAGAGGATGAAACAATCATCCAAATATCTCTTCCAGTTTTTTTCTATGTGGAGGTAGAAGGAGTTTCCGTATTTAGCTAGTACTTTTCGGTGGAGGGTGATTTCCAAGTATCCCATAACAAGGTTGGCATAAGAGGGGACCCTTTTCGTGCTCGTGGCAGTCCCGGATTTCTGTCTGTGGTATTTGACATCGAATTAGAACTAGTTATTCTCCAAGATAAATTTGAGCCCTTCTATTACGAATTCTTTTATGATGCGGTGTGGTAGTTCATTGGGGTAATTTTCTAACCAGAATTGGATTGCTTCTATTCCTAGGTTGTGTGGGATATTGGAATAAAGGTTGGCTATATCAAAAGACACTAGTAAGGTATGTTCATTATTAAGTGTTTTGGGGAGGTGGTTGAGCATATCGAGGTCGTCCCTCATGTAGCTTTTAATATGTTTCAGGAATGGTTTTAACAGGATATCTAGGAAGTTGCTGAGGCGGTGGATTTCACAAGCTGGACCTGCTATTTTAGGTCTTAATTTGAGGTCGTTGGGTGAGGGGACATTGATGAATATGTCTGTAGTTTCCTTGCATGTCATACTTATTTTTTCGCTTTTATGCATCTCAAGGAAACCGTAGAAAAGGCTGGGTTTGCTTTTGAAGTCAGAGATATATTTGTATTCCTTGTCGGTAAGTCCTTCTCTGTAAAGGATTGTTAGAGTTTTTAGGTTTCTCATTATTTTCTGTTGGCTGTAGTGTTGAGCCTTTTCGTAGTATGTTTCGTCTTCTAAATATGAGAGTACTAGCGTTATATAATATTTTGTCTCCATAAGAACTACCGCACTCCCTTTATCCGCCTCTATGATTGTTAAAGTTTTATCATTCTTTAAACTGTTAAGCTCATCCCATTTTTTCTTGTTGAGGTTTGGCTTGTGGTTATGTCTGTGTAGGTGTTGATATGGGTAATTTGTAATGTGTTCGTAGAATTGGTCTAGGAATTTGTTCTTACCTTTTGATGAGGTGTAGTTGCTTCTATTTCTAGCTAGTGAGTCGTCCTCATTGTACTTATCGTGTAGTTCCTCGCTAAGTCTTAGTTATCTACAGAAATCTGCAATGTCCTCCTTCATTTCGTCGTATTTTGGGCGTTGCGGGTGGGTGTGTGTGTAAATTTTAGCCCTTTGGAGAGTATGTTGATTTGGTCCGTTGTTAGTTATTTAGGGGTTAAATTTATGACTTTTATCAGTTTTGGTCTCTCCTGTATGTCTTGTGTCAATATCGTTTCTCTGTGTCTGTGTACTAGGTCTAAAAAAGGATTAAGCTAGTTGTGATGGTTGTTGATGCTGGGTTGTCTCCTGTGGTTGTATTGTTCCTTGCTGTTGTTATTGAAGGTTCGGGTTCGTGGATGTGGATTGATTAGGGCATCCCTACCACAACAACTATCCCCTGCCTCCTCTCCCTACTTCTTCTTCTCCTCTCCCCTCCAGTCAAACCAAGTCACACCACTCACAACCAAGCCATTAGCAGAGAAGGATGGACAGAGAAATTGACTTTCTTCTCTGAATGAACATGTATGTGAAAATTAATTCAGTGCTAGAATGACCGCCAAATTTGAAATTCCAGCAATCTCACAATGAGAAATCCCACACTGCCATCAAGCGGAAAAGGGAGGTCATCGCAAAACATAAAAGAATAAAATAATATGCACGCGGGTCAATTAATTCTTTCAATAATTTTAACCATGTGTGAAGAACGCAATTGGATATAAAAAATAAATATATGCATGTATTATTTATACAAGCATATATATATATATATATATAGGAACCAGTAAGACCCCGACAGCTGAGCTCAAGCCGTTTCGACGGCTAATTCTGGACTAAATGAACATTTATCCTGGTATTTAAATAGCCGATCTTCTCAAGGGGTAATTCCATATATGGTCAAAGTGATTGTCAAAAATCAGTAGTAATTCTGTGGTTGCAAATTAGTAGGGGAGATGGTGGCTAAACCTGCCAGTAGGAGAAAGAGGGGAGGGGGTGGAGTAGACCCAATCAAGCGTTGGTAGTGCCAGCTACAGCTGGGCATGAGGTCAAAGAAGATACAGGGGAGGGGGAGGGGGAGGAAGTCGGAACGGTAGGTAGAACAATGGGGGGTAAAAATAGGAAAGAAAAAATACTGAGAGTGAAGAAAAGCAAAAAAGTGTAAAGAAAAAATTAAATTCTACGACCTAGGTGTCAGGCTATTGTTAGGCGAGAATAAAATAAAGAAAGAAAGAAAGAAGTAAATAAATAAATAAATAAATAAATAAGGAAATAAGTAAAAGAACTAGGTGGGACGAATTAAGCAAGGACCCTTTTAAGAGGTATAAGTACGTAAATGATACGGTGACTGGTCAACAAAAGGGGCCAAAATACTAAAGAGACTACCACGAAATAAACAATAAAGGTTTCCATCCCGGGCCAGCAACGACCCAGTGCAGCAAAGTGAACTTGTACGACATAATAATTCTGAGTCCCGGGAAAAATATATACTAATGCTAACTCTAAAAGATCTAAAACAAGCTACATGAAAGTTCGTACGAAATAAAGGTAGAATACGGAGAAATAAGTTCAGAATCCACCCCGCCCAGAAGAAAAGCGAAGCAAGAAATACTGAAACGAAAAAATAAGGCATAAGTGCCACTAAGAAATAAAGAGGGCACAGAGAATAGTGGGAGCGGTCGGAAAAGGGGGGCAAGTATCCGGGGTCTAAGCCAACTGCTATAAAGGGCGGAGTCCGCCAAATCTATCAAAGACTAGGGGAGGGGGGAGTGGGGGTACTAAGGCTACATGGGGCCAAAGGGCAGATATTGCGATATTGCGACAACCAAGACTTCGGCACCAAGGAGAGATTCGGATTTATTACCTACAAATCTCCGCCCCTGAACCCCTTGCTCGCACCCTTCGAGAATGACCTCTTCCAACTGGTCAAGAACATTTAAACCCAGACACAACCGATTCCTACAAAAACTCCGTAGCAACTTAACAGAGTATGATAACACAAATGACATCATGGTGCATTCGGATAAAACTGGGAACCTATACTTTGTCAACCCTGACAGATACCACACACTGATCAGGAGCAGCCTAAACTCCACCTATAAAAAGGCCAACCACTCTTGCATCGAGGACATAAATCGAGTTGGACAACACATCACCTCCAGCCTCGGGGTCGCCGACCGCACGGAACCTCTAGACCCACGGACACCATACTTCACACTGAAGGACCATAAATCCGATTTTGACCGTAAACCCTCCATCAGGCTTATTAACCCAACGAAGTCCGACATAGGGAGAATCAGCAAAAAAATCCTAGACCGCGTGATACCAAAAGTCAAGCAACACACCCGACTTAGCCTATGGATCAACACCCAGGAAGTAATCTCCTGGTTCAGCAATATGGAGGATAAACGAGAAACTAAATTCATACAGTTCGACATAGAGAGCTACTATGCTTCAATCACCTTACCGCTACTTACTGCCGCCTTGGACTTCGCCGAAACACTCGTGCCCATCACCGACCAGGAAAGAAAAATCATCCTCCACGCCAGGAAGACAGTCTTACTCTTTGACGACTCTAAATGGATAAAAAGAGCTCCCGACTCACCCTTCGACGTCAGCATGGGCGCCACGGATTCGGCGGAGGTCACTGATCTTATAGGATTATTCCTAATAGCCAAACTCACTGATATGTTTCCTGCATTCGGTGGTGGATTGTACCGTGATGATGGGCTCCTTACCCTTAAAGGGTACAACCCCAGTAGTACAGATCGGGTCCGGAAACAATTAATCAGATTCTTCCGCGACTGGGGATTTAAAATAACCCTACAAACGTCCCTGACCCGAGTAAACTTCCTGGACGTAACCCTCGACCTCGAAAACGACCTGTACTACCCATACAGGAAACCTAATGACAATCTGCACTACATCCACCGCCGATCAAACCATCCTAGGAACATCACAAACAACCTGGTCAAAAACATCTCCCTCCGCATATCCCGTTTGTCAGCTAATGAGCGGATATTCGATGAACATGCGCCTTATTACAACCAGGCCCTCAAGCGGAGTGGTTTCCGGGAGGAAATATCCTACTGTCCAGATCCCATTAGCGGAACCAGCAGGAGACACCGCCGCTCACGCAATGTAACATGGTTCAATCCTCCCCACAACGCAGAGGTGACTACTCCCATCGGGAAACTATTCTTTAGGCTCATTGAAAAACACTTCCCATTACAACACTGCTACCACAACATAATTAACAAAAATACCATCAAACTCTCTTACAGCACTACACCAAACTTCGCACAAAACATCGTCTCCTCTAACAACAAAAAACTCAACCCCGATGGCAGAAATAACCTAAATAGCAGTGGAGAACCGACCAGGAGGTGTAACTGCCCGGATAGATCTATTTGCCCACTCGACAATAGATGCAGAGACCGTAATGTGATCTACCAGTGCAACGTGAGGACGGATACCTCCAACAAAGCCTATATAGGACTTACCGCATGTGACTTCAAGACCCGGCTATACCAACATAGACATACCTTCCGAAACCCGGCCCGGCGTCACGCCACTACACTTTCGGGCCACATATGGGACCTCAAGGACAACAACATCACCTATGATCTCACTTAGCCAATTCTTACACGGGAGGACGCCGTCCGTGCAATTTATGCTCGGAGGAAACTTTACAAATGCTGTTTTCGACGGACCAACTCCTAAACAAGAAAGATGAACTGGTTACTGCATGTAAACATAG
>OZ024740.1:86471616-86489116 GCA_964016885.1 Eledone cirrhosa | reverse complement strand
CTTATTGCCAAGTGTCCAGTAAGGACCACTTTTGAGAAATCCTTCAATGAAGCAAAGTAAAACACGAAAGGTAAAGAAATACTGAAGTTTCAGAAGAGATGCAGAGGGCTTATAACTGCAGAAACTTGCAGAAACTTGAAGACGTTATACAGCACAATAAGGCAGGTTTTGGGTCTACATCCATCAAAAATGGGACCTTTGAAGTCAAAAGATGGGAACGTCCTCATCACAGATCTAGCAGGAATCACGAGTCAGTTGACTGAACACTTTAAATATCTGTTTGACAATCCAGCTGTAGTTCATGAGGATATTATTAATGGAGTGCCGCAAAGGGAGACTGTAACAGATGTTGAATTATCCAACAATTAATGAGATAAGGTCTACTATCAAAGAGGAAAAAAATAGGATAAACTTCAGGTTTCGATGGAATACTCATTGAGCTGATTCACTTTGGAGGAGACAATGTTGTTATGGCCATTCATGGATTAGTCTTATCTGTATAGCATGTTGCGCCTGTTCGCAAGTCTCGGTAGATGCAATTTTTCTTTCGAGCTACAAGGGCAAAGGCACCAAGTCGGAATACAGTGATTATCGTTGTATAAGTCTGCTCGAATCGATGGGAAAAGTCTTATCAAGGTCTTGCTGAATCGTCAAATAACATGGATCTGCCCTGGTGTCATTGTTGAGACCCAGTGTAGATTCATGGACATGATTTTTTCAGCACATCAGCTTATGGAAAAGTGTGTTGAGCAGCAAGTGCCACTATACCCAGTATTTGTGGAATTTACCAAAGCCTTCAATACTGTTAGTCATAGTGCACTGTGGGTCATATTGGGGAAACTTGGATGTCCTCATGAGCTTATTGGGATAGTCAGAAACTCCATCAAAATATGAAAGCAAAAGCGAACTTCAATGGGACACTTTCAGAGTCAATTTCAGTGGTAAACGGTGTCAAACAAAGTGACATACCGCCCAAACTGTTCTCCATCTACTTCGCCGTGTTGCTGACATCTGCCTTCCAAATCACTGCTATCTCACAGTCCTTTGTGTATCAAAGACGCCGTTCTAGTCACCCCCATCACCAAAGGGCGAGTCGTTTCAAGATAGGTTTCCAACGCCCGAAGAAATTCGCCGACCTGACCCTGTTGTAGTATAAAAGGCCGCTAGCATCTCGAGATCAAGGCTTTTCTGAAACATCAACGTCACTCTGCTTCCCATTCCAGGCCGACTAAGAGATGTATAATTTCAAAATCGTCCAAAATGGGGACTAATGCTTGCATGTCGGTATCCCTAGTCTTGCAGACGGCTGTCATGCCTATCGCTAGTGACATGAGGTCATTGAGCAAGCATTCTTGCTTCCAGGTCGTCCCCAGTTCACGTGCATTTATGCACCCTACACTTAAAATTGCCATGCTAGCCGGAAACACTGAGCAAAAAAGATATGGTGGCTGCTTGTCCTCGTGGTGCTGATGGAAATCAGTAGAGTGGGAGCTCAAGCTGTTGGTCGCTTTTGGTGAACCAAGAAATTTTAATTACTGAAAATTACACACCCAATGCGGAGAAAATTCCTTATCCTTATCACTAATTCCGGTACAACATATACAGGAATGTCAATGCTGGAACTTCAATTAATTATATCTAATTAAATAGGGAATGCAGTTTGGCTTGTAACGATGCCATGATAACCGCGATGATAACACCGAGTAACATATTCTTTGTTCCCCGGTTATAAGTATAAATTCCTGGTTTTTTATATGCCATTATTATAAAAAAGCACTATTATTTAATCAGAAGTTTGGATTTGTTGTCAGGAGTTTGATATTTCGAAATTTTCATATATTTCAAGAAAAAACACATTTTTAAAAACTTTATCAGTTCATATAATTAAATCAACAGAGTATATATTTATTTTATTACACAAGCTTATCAAAAACACTTATAAAGCAACTTAAACACGTCAGAAATGAGTGGATTTCCTGGATTTGCGGTTGTAGTCCAGGTCGCATTCCCGCACTAGCCCCCAGATATAGTCCCCCCATCATTTTTTCATTGTAGTGGCCGTGGTACCTCCGCTCTATCTCTTTCAGATCTTGGTGGAATCGTTCGCCTTGTTCTTCTGAGTAGGCGCCCATATTGTCCTTGAATTTTTCCAGGTGAGCGTCCAGCATATGGAGTTTAAGCGACATCCTGCATCCCATGGCACCAAAAGCCTTTACCAGATCCTGCACCAGTTGCTGGTAGTTTTCAGCTCTGTAGTTGCCCAGGAAGCCCTTAACAACTGCCTTGAAACAGTTCCATGCTGTTCTCTGAATCCTATTGAGCTTATTGGAGAACTCGGTAGACTCAAACACCTTCTTTATCTGAGGTCCAACAAAAATTCCGCCTTTGATTTTGGCCTCAGATAACTTGGGGAAGAACTCAAGAAGGTACTTAAAAGCGGCTGATTCTTGGTTGAGAGCCTTCACAAATTGCTTCATCAACTCCAACTTAATGTGCAGTGGCGGCATGAGCACAATCCTGGGATCAACCAGTGGCTCCCACATGACGTTCCGGGTCCCAACTACAAATTCTGTTCGCTGCTCTCAGTTCTTTCTTTTGTAGTGGTCAGAGGTGGATCTGCTGTCCCAAAGGCAGAGGAAGCATTGGAATTTGATAAAGCCTCCTTGGAGTCCAAGCAGGAAAGCCACCATCTTGAAGTCTCCAATGATTTCCCAAATGTACTGGTTGTATTGCAGAGCTTCCAAGAGGACTTTCACACTGTAGTAATCTTCCTTCAGGCAGACTGAATGAGTTAGGGGCAGTGTCGGGAACTTGTTTCCATTGTGGAGGAGGACAGCATCAAACTTGTGGTGGAGCTGTCTATAAATAGCCGCCACTCCTTGGGCACAAACGGCACCCCAATAACGTCAAACAGTCCAGGCACGTCATGGCAGAAGCAGAGGCCACCCCTAAGAGTGTAAAAGCCTGAGAAAGGTTCGTGTCGACTTCTCTGACTTGTCACCTGCACTTCCTCCCTGACCAAGTTCCACTGCTTCATCCTGGAGACGAATGCTTAAAACACAACTTACCCTTTATTCAGGGTGCGAAAATCCAGTATTTAATCCACTTTTTAATAATTTTATTCTTTATTGCACTTTTATAATTTTCTTTAGGTATTACTCTTTAGGTATTACTCTTTATTTTATTACTCTTTATTTTATAATTTTAATTTAACCTGAAACATATATTAAAAACATCATTTAACAGAAGCAAATTAAACTTACATACAACGTAAAATCCAGCATACAAATAATTCTAGTAAATAGCTTAGAACCTTTACAAACCCAAACTTTTAACTGTTTAATAGCACTTTTTTTTTATTTATTTGGGACCTAATCAACACAAAAAAGTGATTACAAGCCAGGAACAGAGAAAAAAAAATTTTTGTTACACGGTGTAATCGCAGAGAAGTTTTATTAAACCTCATAATCTAGCCATCACTGCAAATCTAATGTGTGAAGAAGTTACAGGAGTTGGTGAATGAACATTTAGTATCCTAATAACTTTAAATAATGATTGGAAGAAAATATCCAAGGATGCATGATGTAATGTATTTTCCTGGATACCATTTAAGAAATTCCTATTTTAAAGGCCAACGGCTCGCTGTAAACGATATGCAATGTAAATTAACTATTCATAACATTTTATAACCCTGGGTTATATCAGGTAAGTGATTTATTTTGCTCTTGCATATTCACGATAATAGAATACACAGTGCTATATTCATAATGCCTAGTGACAAAAGATAGAAGGTATCAATGTAGAAAAGAAAACTAGAAAAGGAAATTGAAATATAGAATGAGTAGTCAATACAGCGAGGTTGATTACATAGATAACTCAGAAAACAGTAGATATCCCGGCGAGAAAAATGAACACAAATATGCTGATTAAATGCAACATAGAAATAAACAAACACAACGTGAAACACTCCAATGCTCGAAACAAAAACCAACCTCTTTAAATAATATATTTAAAAGATATAGCATTAGGAAAACGTGTTTGGGAAATAACCCAACAAAATCCTGTAAGCGTTAATAACAGAATTAGATAACATATTCGCTAAAGAAAATTAGAAACACTTTCGAAACTCATTTTTGAAAACAACTATGTAAAATAAAAACAATAACGAATTTTTTATGGCTCTGCCCGAACAAAAAAAAACAGCGCCTATAACATTATTATTATTATTATTTTATTGTTATTACTCTTTGAGTCTCAGTCATTGATGTTAGTTAACTGTGGTATGAGCATAAGCCTCTGGCTTATGATCATACCACTTCTCAGAATGTGGTAAATTGTTTACTTTGCATAGGTGCCAGTGGATCACCCTGCCCATCACATCATGTCCAGCCCTTATAGTGAGTCTGGGCTAGGTGTTTACACTCGGATACAATGTGAGCCACAGTCCCCTCTCTCTCTCTCCATAGATACTGCACAGTGGGCTAGCCTCCTCCTTGTAAATGTGGTGTTTCAACCACTTCGTTTTGAGAGCCTGCTCCTGCGCAGCCATTAACATTCCTTCTGTAGCCTTTTTAAGGTCTCCTCTTTTCAACCAGTTCCATGTCTGTGGATCTCTAAATTCAGTTTTCTCAAAGAAGGTACTATGAAGGGATTTTTCCTGAAGGCTGCTCTTTCTCCTTGATGTTATTTCCTCCTTGGACATCCCCTGGCCTATTGTCCCCTCCTTCAGTACAGTTCTGAGCATTGGCTCCTTACTATCAGTCACGTATTTGTGTAGGTTGTTTTTCTCCATCTCGAACACAGTCCTCTATGCTGATAAGACCTCTTCCACCCTCAGATCTCCTTAAGTAGAGTCTATCGACATCACTCCTCTTGTACAACATATTGTAGATAGTCAATAGCTTCCTAGTCTTCCTATCCATTTGTTTTTGTTCAGCAACATACCATCTCAGAATTCCCGCACTGTACCTAATAATAGACACAGCTCGGGAATTTACTGCACTTATGGCATTCCTACTGTTCAGATGTGACTTTAATACGCTCCTTACTCTCCGAAGGTATTCAGTTCTTATCAATTCCTTCATTTTTTGTTCTTGATGTCATCAGCCTCCAGAACGCCCAAATACTTGTATCCTTCCTCAGAGTCAATTTATTTTATCATCTCACCTGTTGGTACCTGGATTCCGTTACTTCTGCTCAACTTACCCCTCCTCATCACAATGACTCCACACTTACTAATACCAAATTGCATACATATATCATTGCTGAAAATACGGACAGTGTCAACAAGCACATCCAACTCCTTCTCACTCTTCCCGAAGAGCTTAAGATCGTCCATGAAGAGGAGGTGATTGATGGTAAGCCCTCCCTTTCCCAACTTTATCCTGCTCTCACTTTTCGCAGTACACTGGTCAGGGGCATCAGGGCAAGGACAAACAACAGAGGGGACAGACTATCTCCCTGGAAGATACCTCTCTTGATCTTCACGCTTCCCAAGGATTCTCCAGTTGATGTTAACTCTGTTTCCCAGGACTTCATACTTTTGCCCAACAACTGTCTGATGTTATCTGCCACCTTGAAGATCTCCAGGCTTTTGGTGATCCAAGAATGAGGCACCATGTCAAATGCCTTTTTGTAGTCTATCCATCCCATGGCAAGACCACTGTGTCTCCTCTTGCAATTCCTCATTACCATCTTATCAATAAGTAACTGGTCCTTTGTACCACGTGACTTCTTTCGGCATCCTTTCTGTTCGTCCGGTAACAAGTTGTTTATGTGGAGGTGATGGTAGATTTCCTCAGACATAATGCTTGTTAACAGTTTCCACATTACGGACAGACATGTGATAGGTCTATAGTTGGTAACATCATTACCCTTGATTCGGTCTTTCATTATCAGAACTGTGGTACCTTTTGTCAACCACTCTGGTACCTCACCTGACATCAAGCCGTCATTGAACATGGTTGTCAGTTTCGGGTGGAGGGATGTTATGTTTTTAATCCAATACCCCTGCACACCATCTGGGCCAGGTGATTTCCAGTTGGTTAGTTTTTTGGCCTGCCCCTTAAGAGTTTCAACTGTGATACTCAAATCAGTTTGTTGGTGTGCCTGTTCACTGATCTCCTTCTGTACTGTCTCAATCCACACTGCCTGGTCATTATGTTTAACATCCTGCTCCCATATTCCTCTCCAGAATGTTTTAGTTTGTTCCGCCTCAGGGATCAAGTCGTTGCCTCTTTCTTTCCCTTCAAGCTGTCCAAACAGCATCTTCTGGTTGTTGTCGAACATGCGGTTCTGTCTATACTGGCTGACTCTGTTCTCGTATCGCCTGATTTTTGCACTCTTTGCTACAATGCGTTGCTTCAGTTCCTCTATGATAATATTTAGCTTTTTCCTCCTAGTTTTGTACTATATTTCCAGTCTATTTTTAGTGTCTATGTTTTTTAGTGTCCCATTCAGTAGTGACTCAAGCTTTCCAATGTCATATCTCATTTCCCTGATTTGACCACTCAGTCGTTTCTTCCACCAAGGCTCTGCTCTTTCTTGTCTGTTGTTTCCTCTCGCTTTTATACCAAGTAGTTTCCTCACCGTATTTGCTGTTGCTTTGAGGATATTGTTGCACTGGTGAAGGCTACTCGCCTTAAGGTATGGGATGACTTTGTTTACCTTAGCTGCTGTTTCTTTTAACTTTTTCCTGTCTACAAATCTTAGGTTCATAGGTCTCCCACTATCATTGTTCAATTCATCTACCACTAAGTTTAGGATATCTACCAAATCATGTCCTAGCCCGTCAGCATTCATCTCCTCAGTGGCCGTATCTCTGTTCCAGGTATTATTTATCTCAGCATTCAGATCATTGTCTGTTTCGGGTGGTTCCTCCGTTCTCTCGACCTCTTCACCTTCATTTCCCACTGGCTTACTATTATTATTATTATTATTATTATTATTATTATTATTATTATTATTATTATTATTATTATTATTATTGTTCTTTGAGTCTCAGTCATTGATGTCAGTTAACTGGAAAGTTTGTTGAAATGAATATCAAGCCACTACCTGCAGCCTCAGATATTCAGGACGTATCGGAGGGTTCTTGCTGTTTCCAGCAAGCATGCCTTTTGAAGCGTTCCAAAAAGCGTAGCGGGGCCAATTTTCTTTAACCATCCCTGGAAACTTTTTGAGATAGTACCTAGTGCGCCTATGACAATCGGGACCACTCTGACTTCATGGCAGTTCCAAATCCTTTTTACCTCCCACTCTAAGTCCTGGTATCGGTTAATTTTCTCCCTCTGCTTCTCTTGCACTCTCATGTCGAATGGGCAGGCCACACCCACAATCAGGCCCGATCTTTTTTCCTTGTCCAAAACCACCAGGTCAGGTTCCAGTTTCTTGTCCGTCTGTATCCTAAAATCCCACAGCACCTTCACCTGATCGTTTTCTATCACCGACTCTCGCTTATGCTCATACCACTTCTCAGAATGTGGTAAATTGTTTACTTTGCATAGGTGCCAGTGGATCACCCTTCCCATCACATCATGTCTCCAGCCCTTATAGTGAGTCTGGGCTAGGTGTTTACACTCGGATACAATGTGAGCCACAGTCTCCTCTCCTCTCTCTCCACAGATCCTGCACAGTAGGCTAGCCTCCTCCTTGTAAATATGGTGTTTCAACCACTTCGTTTTGAGGGCCTGCTCTTGCGCAGCCATTAACATTCCTTCTGTAGCCTTTTTAAGGTCTCCTCTTTTCAACCAGTTCCATGTCTGTGGATCTCTGAATTCAGTTTTCTCAGAGAAGGTACTATGAAGGGATTTTTCATGAAGGCTGCTCTTTCTCCTTGTTGTTATATCCTCCTTGGACATCCTCTGGTCTATTGTCCTCTCCTTCAGTACAATTCTGAGAAATGGCTCCTTACTATCAGTCACGTATTTGTGTAGGTTGTTTTTCTCCATCTGAACACAGTCCTCTATGCTGATAAGACCTCTTCCACCTTCAGATCTCCTTAAGTAGTGTCTATCGACATCACTCCTCTTGTGGAACATGTTGTAGATAGTCAATAGCTTCCTAGTCTTCCTATCCATTTGTTTTTGTTCAGCAACATTCCATCTCAGAATTCCCACAATGTACCTAATCATAGACACAGCTCGGGATTTACTGCACTTATGGCATTCCTACTGTTCAGATGTGACTTTAATACGCTCCTTATTCTCCGAGTGTATTCAGATCTTATCAATTCCTTCATTTTTTTGTTCTTGATGTCATCAGCCTCCAGAACACCCAAATACTTGTATCCTTCTTCAGTGTCAATTTCCTTTATCATCTCACCTGTTGGTACCTGGATTCCGTTGCTTCTGCTCAATTTACCCTTCTTCATCACAAGGACTCCACACTTACTAATACCAAATTGCATACATATATTATTATTATTATTACTATTATTATTATTATTATTATATTAAATGCACATTTGTACCGTCCTGTATTGTCCTGTACTGTCCTTAATGTCTACTTTATATAAACCCTTGTGGTTAATAAATAAAGCATTATTATTATTATTAATATTATTGTTCTTTGAGTCTCAGTCATTGATGTTAGTTAACTGGAAAGTTTGTTGAAATGAATATCAAGCCACTACCTGCAGCCTCAGATATTCAGGACGTATCGGAGGGTTCTTGCTGTTCCCAGCAAGCATGCCTTTTGAAGCGTTCCAAAAAGCGTATTATTATTATTATTATTATTATTATTGTTATTATTGGCGACCTACGTAGTAAATCGAATCATCGTGAGCCCCGCAAAGGTTTGCTATTTTCAGTTGTTTAAAATTGCCATTTATGGAAAAGTTTTATTGTTAACTGTATATAAGTGCACATACATTGATTTCTGAAAAGGACACTCAAAAATACTGGGGTCTTGAGCCCAAAATTTAAACTTTTTATAATTATCAAACAAAACAAATTTCTTTGAAAAATCATGGACAACTCAGAGTCACTCCTTCCTCACGAACTAACCCCTAAAACCGACACCACCATTGTAAATATTACTACGTTTGCCAACACTAAAAATATAAGCAATAGCAATATTTTAAATTTGTCTCAGCCAGACATTCATTTCCCGCCATTACCAATGACTGCAGGTGTTAAACCCGCCACCCCCACCACCACCACCATCATAGCAACAACTCCCACCACCACCACCACAGCGACAACAGAAACAAAAGAAAAATAAAATTTACTCGTGATATCGAAATGAATTCAACCAAAATGAATACTTCCACACCGAATACTACTGACGCCACCACCACCACAACTGAAACTAAAATTAACAATAACAAAAAATAACGATAACAACAACAGCAACAATGAAATTAAGAAAACTACCCTGAGTTTTGCCAGAGTAGCAAAAACGTGCGAAGCGATCCAGGTAACTCAGGAGGAATTAGAAGAAGCCAAAAGAATGGTAAAGATAGATGGGTACAGGGTCAGCCCTCCTCCCCCACCTAATAAAATGGAGCATCGTCGCTTATGCACCGTGTCTTATCGGACAATTAACATAAAATCGCGCCGAGTGGAACGGGCATCCGAGTCCTAAATCCACAAAGCTTTGGGACATGTGTGGGCAAAAAAAAACACACATCAACGTGGGCGGAAATATGGAACCGTGGACGTGTTCTTTGAAACACCACAGGAGGCCAGAGAACACTCCATGGCCCCATTAAGAATTGACGACTTCACACTCGTCCCAAGCTATTGTGGCCAGAGAGTTGTGAAGATCAGGGTGACCCACGTTCCACCGGCCATCGAAATTCCCTGGCTAATGGCTGCCGTCCTCGCCAGCATCGAGGCCAACACCAAGATAATCGAAATAGCGAAAGAAAAGCAGGAGAACTGGTCCGGATCTGGGATAGAGCTCCTGATCCAAGCCGACCATAAAAGCATTGAGGAGATCCCAGAGGTAATAGACCTCACTGACGGCAGCCACCTCACCGTAATCGTCGAGGGCAGAAGGCCTAGGTGTGTCGTTTGTGGTGAAGGAACCGACCTAAGAGCTTTCTGCCCTCAGGCTAAAAGGTTGAGGCCAGCTCTCTTACCCACCCCAGTGACTCAACCATCAACACCACCAGCAGCAGAAATGGCAGCAACAAATGTAGCAGCAACAACAGAAGCAACTGTAACAGCAACAACCCCAGCAACAGTAGCAAAACCAACACCACCACCACCCAACGCGCCAGAACTAGCACCAGCGCCAACACCATCCACCACGCCACAACCAAAACCAACGCCTGTGGAGGATTTTCCACTACCCGGCTTATTGTAACTGGAGACAGATTGTGACGACGAGGAGTGGGAAACGGTATCAGGAAAAAAGAAAAAAAGAATCCCCCCCCCCCCCCAAAAAAAAAATTCTCTTCCTTCCCCCTCCAAAAACAAAATACAGAGGGAAACAAATAAATTATCAAACAAAAAAGTTAGGACAGATATGCCACCATCCACGCCAGCATCACCAACCCCATCATCACAAACGCCAACACCATCACCATCATTAACCCCAACACCACCATCACCAACACCACAAAAGTCACCAAAAAGCGTAACAGAAACAAACCCACAACAAACGCAAACAAAACAAAACAACCAAAAGGATACACACTACACAGCATTAAATTTGAAGAACAATCAATTATTACACTACATGCAACACAACACCAGCATCACAGAAAAAGACTACACAACAACCCAAAAGTTCACACCACCTCCACACATACAAATCACTCGCATCACACAGAAAACGTACACGACACTAAAACCAAAATTCCCCAAAGACACCGGAGACTTCCGACAAACACTCTCCAGAAGGATTTATAAGGACATCCTTCCAGAGGAGGCCACAAGCAGTGAAAAGGATGGAGAAACCGTCCTTCCACTACGAGAAGTAAGGTAAGTGGTCTTTCCCATCTTTCCCACTCCATTTCAACATGACCTCACTCAGAATAGGCAGCATAAATGCGTGTGGCTTGGGGTCGTCATGGAAGCAGGGCCACCTGTTCAACGACCTCAGTTCACTAAATTTAGATGTAGTGGCCATCAGCGAGACCAGAATCTCCGAAGCGCGGGCCTTCGCACCGATCTTCGGCGGTTACGTTGTGTACGCATCTCCCAGCCGTCCGGGATCGGGGGGAGGAGTTACTGTGCTTTTTCGGAGAGGTTTGGATCTCGCCATACGGGCCATCTTCCTGGACCCAGAAGGTAAGTTGGTGGTGCTAGACGTGACCAGCGGAGACGGGCAAGCTTTCAGGCTAGTGGCCGTCTATGCCCCGACAGGAGCAGAGCGGCCTGATTTCTTCCGGCGTTTGAAGACCTTTCTTGGAACGTCCCGCTCTTTAGTGTTAGTGGACGACTGGAACGGGATCTTAGATACACGCTGGGACTGTGTGGGATTAGTGGATAGGGGAGGAGGGTGCAAGAGCCTCACCAACCTGCTCAGGCGTTTTGAACTGTCTGACAGGTACCGATTGGATTTCCCGAATGTGCCAATGTGGACTTGGACAAATCGCATAGGTTCATCCAAATCATATCTAGATAGAGTATTTTGTAGGGAAATAGATAGGTCTAGCATAGGCCGTCCACAATTCAAAATAGTCAACTACACGGACCACAAATTATGATCTGAGTGCTTGACTTAGATAGGCTTCATAGACGAGGACCCGGCTACTGGAAGCTAAACGCGTCCTTACCAGCGCGCAAGGCCTACAGAGACCGGATTAGCGAACTAGTTAAGAGGGCGTTGAATGGGGGCCATCGTCAACAACAAGTGGTGGTTTGCTCTGAAAAGAACAATTAGAATAGAGTCCATTAGGTTTAGTAAGGCTTTAGAAATAGAGAAAAATAGAGCAGAGGGAGAATTAGTTAGAAAATTAGACGAGGCGCTTACCAAAGGCATCGCGACCGACGTACTTGCGGCGAAATTGGCCCTTGACCAATTCTTCAATGCCAAGCACGAAGGCTGCGTTGTCAGAGCTATGGTGCGTGCTCTCAGACACGAGGGGACAAAAGCGGTTTAATGGGCCAGTGTGGCGGAGGCGCGTCGTGGCAACAAAGCCACGATCCGGTCTTTGGTGGATCGACGGGCGCATGCTACTCGATCCCGGTAAAATGTGTGAAGCTTTTCAGCGACACTTCGCACAGCTGTTCGGGGGCAGCGGTGGGCCGAATCGAGGGATGGACTTTAGTGTCTACCTCGACGGACTGCCGCGGCTCTCGGCCACTGAGGCGGAGTGTTGCGAAAAGCCGATAACAGCCGCTGAAGTACGGGAGGCAATGACTGGCTGCACAAGTGGTAAATCGCCTGGTTTGGATGGTCTGCCCTATGAACTTTACGTACAGATGCCAGACTTGTTCGGAGGCCTCTTGGCGGACGTCTACTGCAACTGGCAACAGAACGGGAGAATTCCCAGCTCTGTGAGCCGAGGAGCTGTGGCGCTGCTGAGAAAGGATCCGAACAAGGGGGATAACATAGATAATTTCAGGCCCATAACTCTGCTAAACACAGAATTTAAGATTTTGGCCAAGGTGCTAGCAAAGAGGTTGGCGCTTGTCGTTGGTGGTCTGGTTGGAGAGGCGCTGACGTGCGCCATTCCCGACAGATCCATCCACCACAACCTCCACCTCATGCGATACATCGTAGAGAGGGTAGCTAGGGAACCTGGCACGGGTGGGTCCTTGATCAATTTAGATCAGTCGAAAGCTTTCGATAGGGTCGACCATCGTTACCTAGCGGCAGTCCTGAGGGTGACTGGATTTGAGCCCGTCTTCAGAGGCTAGATCGCTGCCATGCACAGCGACATCTGCTCTGTGGTGAGAGTGAACGTTCACCTTTCGGAACCGTTCAACATCATGCGCTCGGTCCGCCAAGGATGTCCCCTCTCGTCCCTCTTGTACGTATTGACTCTCGAGCCATTACTGCACAAACTGGAGACGTTGAGGGGCGTCCCGCGCGAACTAGGATTCGGAAGATCCGTGTCAGCATATGCGGACGATGTCACCGTAGTGGTGTCGAACGCCAAACACATCGAGGCGATCGGCACTACACTAAGAGAATACGAAGCGGTGACAGGAGCAATGATCAACCAGGAAAAGTCAGTGGGCCTGCAGCTCGGCACCTGGAGAGGAAGGTCCATGCCGTCCAACAGCGTCGTTGGGCGCTGGACGGATGGACCGGTTAAATTGCTAGGGGTCTGGTTTGGTCCGGACCTCCAGACGGACAAAAACTGGGACGAGGTGACGAGCAGGGTGGCTTCTCTCACCCAGAAATAGGCGAAGAGGAAGCTATCCCTGAAAGGTCGAGCGGAGGTGGCTAACGCGTACATCGCATCTGTCACCTGCTACCGCCTGACCGTCGTACTTTGTCCTAAGCCTCGCCTGACTGCGCTGGAGCGTTTGCTCTTTCGCTTTTTGTGGAAGGGACGCGCTCCGATTGTCAGGCGGTCCATCTGTTGTCAACACCCACTACGTGGAGGGCTGGGCATGCCGTGGCTGATAATGCGCAGGCACGCGCTCAGGCTACGACATCTCCACCTCTTCCTCGACGGTGATCAGGTGTGGTCGCCGTTTGCTAGACACGTATTTCCCCAGCTCGTTTCCTTGACGGAGCTGCAGTCCTGGGTCAAGCGAAGACCGAGAGGGAGCGCCTGGAGACTGGAATGTCTTCAGGCGCTCATAGCCCTCGACCAATCGGGCATTGTGATCGGTGGAAACTCCACCTCGGCGTTCTATAGAGGATTAGTGGAGGGGAAGAGCGACGACTTACTTGGGGAAACTCTAGGCGTCGACGAAAATCAACTAGCCAATCTCTTCGGAAGAACTTTCGGGCCAGGGCATATGGACAACTTCCAGAAATCTCTGGCCTGGCAGTGCTACCGAGGAGCCTTGCCAGTTCGGGATAAACTCTACAGGCATGGAGGTGCCGTCAGCCGGGCATGTCTGAGATGCGCGCAGGGCCACGAAACCGTCCTGCACGCACTCGTCCAGTGACCGAAAATTGCTGACTTGTGGGTTTATGTCGAACACCTGCTGTCGCGTGTAGGACGGATCCAGCTATCATCTGGGTCCATCGTGAGGATTGCCCCGCCCTCCTTCTTTAGCCAGGAAGGACAGGCAGTTTTTATCTGTCTGGTGGCCATGGCGAAAGAGATAGTATGGTGGACACGTTTGAAAGGGCTGAAGACGAGAACTTACCTCTTCGGTGATGCCCTGATTGACTTTTTCAAATTTCATTTGAAAAGGAAAATCAGAGTAGAGAGGGAAGTGCTCTCTTCCCAGCATTTTGTTGAAAGATGGGTGAGAGAAGCAAGAATGGCCCGAGTGAATGGGCCTACTCTGAGTATATATCTGTAAATTAAAGGTGGAAAACTGGGAGAGGGCACTTGCCTTGGTGGTCAGGGTTACTGTGGCCTTTTACTGGGCTTTCTCCACAAATGTCCCTCGGAAGTCTCCCCCCTATTGGGGAATTTTTCTTTGTTATTTTATTACATCCTCTGTTTTTTACACGCAGAAATGCCCATTTGTACCGTCCTGTATTGTCCTGTACTGTCCTTAATGTCTACTTTATGTAAACCCTTGTGGTTAATAAAGAAAACATTATTATTATTATTATTATTATTATTATTATTATTATTATTATTATTATTATTATTATTATTCATGGAACGAGGAAGATGATGAGACGAAATAGAAGATTCTGTTTGTGACATGAAGGAAAATGTAAATGCCAATAGAATGCGATAGTCTTGATTCTGAACATATCAAAAGGTGTAGCCATTCGTAAATCTCCTTAGAGATAAGCAGTGAAGTAAAATACATTTTCACTGTGTTCTTGTATAATTTACTAAGACAATAGGCTACGTTTGTTAATATTTTAGATATTCTGTCGACTGCTGAAACATCTCTGGTGTCGGTTAATTGAAAAAACAGAATGTCTATAAGGAACGTGGTATTTAAACAGCTATCAATGTTTCACTGATTATGGTATTTATCTTCAATATCATCATCATCATCATCATCATCATCATCATGCTCCACCTCCTCCTCCTCTTCCTCATCATCATCATCATCATCGTCATCATCATCACCATTATCAACATCATCATCTTCATTATCATTATTATCATCATCATCTCCATTATCACTATTATCATTATCACCACCATCACCATTGTAATTATCATCATCATCGCCCAACATCACACCTTATCACCATCATCATTCCTTCCCATTATCACTCCACCTCCATCATCATGACCTCCCAGCCAACAATATCATCCTCTCCGACATCAAATTTATTTTATGTATTAGTGCATATATTATTCAAAGCTGGTAAAATACAAGATACGAGATTTATTTTTCTTAAAACAAAAATCTGGATATATCAAGGAAACTTCGCATGAATAAATACAGAACTAACAAACACCCGAAAAGATAGCGAAAATATATATGGTTATTAAAAATATTTATGGGAAAGAAATATTGTGCGACATGTCCTCAAAATATTTACAGAATTGTTAGTATTGCTATTTTCAGGAAACTGCTTATACGAGTATCGACTGAAAAGTTCATAGGTTGACCAAGATACTCTGATGGGATGACCAAATGCGGTAGACTTTTCGACATAGTCCCTGGAAAGAAATAATGCAGTTTGCGCGAACTAAGCACACAGCACACAACACGCAAACACAAGATGTTGTTGGACAGCCCAAAGGAGAGACAAAATAAAAACCTAGTCACTGAGAAGGTCACTGAATGTCACTGAAAGAACTTTGACAATATATAAACAACCATCTGACCAGCCAACCAGAAATTTATAATAAATTGAATTGAAAACCAACAGGTGCGTGTGTCTTAATTGGCAGCATGTCCCTCCCAAATTTTAACAATATCTGTTTCAACACACGTTTTCAGATAAGAAATCTTGCAAATCAAATTTAAAAACAAAGTATATATATATATATATATATCTATATATATATATATATATCATCCTCATCATTAGTCATCCATAGACGAAACTATAATTTTCACTCTCTGCCTCCTAGAGTCTTTATCCTCCATCAAAACTTTGATTTCAGAATCAGAGTTTATACCAGTACCCTCCCTGAGCATTTTTTGGAAAAGTTCTTCATTCCTGCTAAGCGAGACGATCCAAGCTCATGGATGTTATCCAACCATCTTACTTAGGTTTATCCCTGAGTCTCCTGTCGGTTATTTTTGCTCGATTCATCACTGAGACACTCTAACCACTAGTCCATAGTATCGGAGCTGTGATCTCTCAATTCTCACTCCGAGTTACACACTATATCGAGTAACGTTACTCCAAATATCCTCTGGAGGAATCCCATTCCGGTCGCTTGTATTTGCGATTGTATTCTTTCGGTCATTACCCATATAGGTGAGGTTTGGCACGAATACCGAATTGAAGATAGCGAGTTTAAATTTTACACTTACCCTTCTTCTTCTGATTACCAAATGCTGGCACATTATTACACCAGCTCTTGCAATTCTTGTACTTAATTCAGCCTATTTCCCTGGGGTTATGCTGGTATCGGACTTCAGATCAGCAAATAAAGTGTTCTGGCAGAACATCCCTCGACTTCGTAATAAGAACTCCTCCTCCTCACATGCTTTTAGGAACGTGTCGGGGGTTCTCTTTTTAGAGTGGTGCCTCATCGCGACATGGAAAGAATACTTTGAGAGAGAAAGGTAAGAAAGAAAGAAAAATATATGTATATATGTATTATGTATATATATATACACGCACACACACACACACACACACACACACACACACACACACACACACACACACACACACACATACATATATATATATATATATATATATATATATATATATATATATATATATATATATATATATGAAATATATGAAATATGAAATATAAGAATCAAAGAACTGTTCAAAACATTATTGTGCTTACAGCTGTTTCCTCCAAACCGAGGTTTGGATTCTTCGGAGCAATTTATTAATGCATGGACAGTTATATGACCTCCTTTTCAGCCGAGAGACATACCGATACATATTCAAACATTGATACATATTCAAACATTGTGGGTCAACATTCATTACAGAATTTAGAGTGGCAGTACACACTTCGAGATTACATTTATGATTTTTGATTGTACCTCTTAATATAAATGTAATCTCGAAGTGTGTACTGCCACTCTAAATTCTGTAATGAATGTTGACCCACAATGTTTGAATATGTATCAATGTTTGAATATGTATCGGTATGTCTCTCGGCTGAAAAGGAGGTCATATAACTGTCCATGCATTAATAAATTGCTCCGAAGAATCCAAACCTCGGTTTGGAGGAAACAGCTGTAAGCCCAATAATGTTTTGAACAGTTCTTTGATTCTTATATTTCATATAACTGCTCTGTAAATCATCTGATGTTTTTTACATTGAGCTACTTAACTTACTGGTAATAAGGTA
>OZ024740.1:86414116-86469116 GCA_964016885.1 Eledone cirrhosa | reverse complement strand
ATTGGTACACGTGTCTATGGAACACTCAAACCCAGTTGTTCGAATGTTCATCGTCGAAATAGACGGATGATCTAATATAATATATTTCGAAGGAAATCTCTTCTTATACACAAATATATACATACTCATGCGTATGTATACATGTGTTTATCTTTCGCGTTCGCGCGCGCTTGCTCTGCTCTCTGTATATATATATATGTATACATACGCACACATATATACACACACACACGAACACACACACACACACACACACACACACACACACACACACACAGACACACACACATATATATATATATATATATGTATATATATATATATATATATATATATGTGTGTGTGTGTGTGTGTGTGTGTGTGTGTTATACTTGTTGAGGGTCATATTGTTATAATATTGCCAGTTTGGTTTGCACTGTTTGGTTTGTGTTGGTTTTCGCTTCTGTATATATATGTGTGCGTGTATGTGTTTGTAGATAGATAGATACATACATACATATATATATGTATGTGTGTATATATATACATTTTCATATATACAGTATGTGTATGCGAATCTTTTGCCAACGTGATTCCCTGTACTTGGTCAGACCTGGCTTACTTACTCTTTGATGTGACGCCACGCGCCGCTAAAGGGTTTACTGCCACCTTCAGTTGCTACAAGTAACTGAGAGTTCTAGCACGCCATTTTTGTCTTTCCTTAACAGCGAGGCGAACTTCCACTGACAAAACGGACCCACGCCTAATTTACGTAATGTGTACTATCATTACCTATTTTCTACACATGTCTGCACCTTTCGGAGCACGGCCAGCAGTTTCGGACCGTGGAAACTGTTATAGCAATCAGGATGCCGTATCAGCTTCATCTTACCTGCACGAAGTCGTCTCCCTCACTGATTAATGTAAGTGTGAACTCTGGCCGGCTGGGTTTTAATAATTTGAACTTAGTTGGCCATTGATTGAGTGAGGAAACGGCCGAAACTACGTCCATTCTATTTAACTTGCTTCGTCTCCTAATTATGTATTGGGTCGTCAAGTATGAATTTGGTAGAAATTTGTAAAGGAAAAGCAAATTTTATAAATTTCATACTTGATGACCC
This sequence comes from Eledone cirrhosa, assembly GCA_964016885.1. Taxonomy (NCBI): domain Eukaryota; kingdom Metazoa; phylum Mollusca; class Cephalopoda; order Octopoda; family Eledonidae; genus Eledone; species Eledone cirrhosa. Next base: position 86,468,016 of record OZ024740.1, on the reverse strand, counting down.
AATATATATATATATATACTGACCAAGAAACTCACTCAGATGGTGGATGGGTGCTATACGATAATGCTGAGGATGGCCCTGAACATTAATCAGTATACACTGAGAATGAAGAACTCAGAGCTGTACGAGAGCCTCCCAGAAGTCAGCTCGAAAGTGACACAGAAGTGACTGAGGTTAGCTGGACATGCTCACTGACATCCAGAGTTGACCCTGCACTCAGTGCACCTGTGGGAGCCCCCCCCCCCCCATGGACACACTGGAAGAGGAAGACCGAGGTTAACATATGTTGATGCCCTAAGGACAGACACTGGTCTCTTGGAGACGCAGAACATTGCAGCGATAATGAGAAACAGAGACCGCTGGAGAGAACTTGTCCATGGATCTCGGGCATTTTACCCTCCCTGATATATATATATATATATATATTGCTTTCATCTGGTGTTTGCTTTTAAATGTACTCACTCTTTGCATGCTGTTGTCTATTTAATATGATATGAGTATAATCTGTAATATGAAGTTACTTTTCGCATGTTTTTATGTTGATGCTTATGGCAATATTTGTATTCCTGAAGATATGTAGACCAGCAGACTGATGCTCAAAGTATATTGGGGTATGGTCGGGTGTTTTACGCTATAAATCTAACTTGGTTATCACTATTAATTTATCATATATATATATATATATATATATATATATATATATATATATATATATATATATATATATATATATTGAGTATGTTTTGGTTTTTTACCGACACCTCAGTATGCAGGTTAGAGAATTCGACGAAGTACGCAGTTTGGTTGGTTTTCTCGGGAGTAATGTAAAATAAGTAAGTCAAACATATGAAATATATATAGCAGAGAATTTATAATGAACGAAGCCAAATTTAACATGTTTGACATACTTATTATATATATATATATATATATATATATATATATATACAGTGGCGGACTGGATCTAAAAATATTGGTTGCCGGGAGATGAAAGGGGTCCACTTACATATATAATGCTATCATTCATTTTTATAATGAATAAATAACATTTTCAAAAAATACATAAGTGGAAACAAAACAGTGCAATCAAATTTTGTGGAAATATATCTTACCTTCTCCAATAAAGGAACAAATGAACTAGTTTAAAGCTTATTAGCTATCGTCAACATCGTATACCTTCCTGTCAGATGATTGAACGTTTGAAAGTATATACTTTCCTTATGCATATTAACGGCTGAACTGCTTAATTTGCATATCGAGTGAGTTAGTCGACCGGGCGTACCGAAAACGATAAATGGAAAAGAATGAAACGAAATTTCATTCCTCACTCTTACTACGGCTAATACTTAAATATAAGTATGTATACGTACATACATATATGTATACAGACGTACAGTAGTATGTATATATATACATACATGCCCACATATATATATGTATGTATCGGTTTACCGAATAGTTATTATAATGTTCGGTTTGTTTGTAAACAACCAGCCCGAATTACGCCGTACAGTGTTCGGCAACCATAATATGCATAAGGAAAGTATATACTTTTAAACGTTCAATCATCTGACAGGAAGGTATACGGTACTGACGATACCTAATAAGCTTGAAACTAGTTCATTTTTCCTTTGTCAGTGTTGAACAAAAGGGCAACGATGGTTGCCGAACACTGTACGACGTAATTCGGGCTGTTTGTTTCCAAACAAACCGAACATTATAATAAATGTTCGGTAAACCTATACGTACACATATATATATATATATATATGTGTGCATGTATGTATATATATATATACATACTACTGTACGTCTGTATACATACATGTATGTACGTATACATAGTTATATTTAAGTATCAGCCGTACTAAGAGTGAGAAATGAAATTTCGTTTCATTCTTTTCCATTTATCGTTTTCGGTACGCCCGGCCGACTAACTCACTCGATATGCAAATTAGGCTGCTCAGCAGTTAATATGCATAAGGAAAGTATATACTTTCAAACGTTCAATCATCTGACAGGAAGGTTTACGATGCTGATAATAGCTAATAAGCTTGAAACTAGTTCATCGTTCCTTTGTCAGTGTTGAACAAAAGGGCAACGATGGTTGCCGAACACTGTACGGCGTAATTCGGGATGTTTCTTTACAAACAAACCGAACATTATAATAAATGTTGGGTAAACCCATACGTACATATATATATGTGTACATGTATGTATATATATACATACTACTGTACGTCTGTATACATATATGTATGTACGTATACATACTTATATATATATATGTATATGCATGTCAGATTCAAACTTACAATGATTGGCATTATATATATATATATATATATATATATATATATATTATTTGTTTGTTAAAGTAATCAAATGAAATTAATTCAACAGTTAAACACGCATAGGAATAATAGGTTGCTACCAAAGAGCCATAAGATTGACAAGACGACCCTAAACATGGCTAATAGCTCCAGGAAAGCCATGAACGACACCACATCTTTTTAACATTGATTTTGAAAGTAGGTTTATAATTATTAATTTTCATTATACTTTCGTAGCTGTCTCGGTGGCCTAGTTGGAGGGTCCATAGCCGGTGATGATCCTGGTCGGGCGTAGGGTTCCCGGTAAACCATATCAGTTTTTTTCAATGGGATGTAAACTAAAAGCTGAGAAAGGTTACATGTATCTCTTGACCAGGATTGAACCCAAGGTCTCCAGTACCTACCGCTGGGCCACAGCGACAACTTCGGAAATCTTATGAAAATTCATATTTATAAACCTACTTTCCAAATTTTCCAAACAAAATTATGTGATTTCGTACATGTCTTTCTTAATGTTATTGCTCTTACTTAAGGTCGACTTCTAAATCATTTGGGTGTTCCATAAACTACATCCTTGTTTTATTTCTCATCTATATAGACTATATTTTAACCTGTAATCCACATTTCATTTCTGCTGCACCTCATTCTTCCCATCTTTTTCTGGGAGTGCGTGTAATATGTGTGCATATATAGATTTATATATATATATATGTATACATAACATATATTCAACTTGTTCAAAAATCCCTAGGGATCTAATTGACATTATATATATATATATATATATATATATATATATATATATATATATATATATATATATATATATATATATATATAAGAGTGTATTGAAGTTTGCTTAAAGCATTGTGGAATAATAAATAAATATCTTTAAGTCGTTTGGAAGCCTCAACAATGCAAATGGGTAAATCTCCGGGTAACAAGATCCGGTGGTGGAGAGAGAGATGTAAGTTGGTGTACGTTGAGATGCCGTGGTGTGTATAAGATGTGTAGAAGAATGAAGGGAAGAGTATAAAGGATAAAATTAAAATAACAACACAAGAAAGAGTTACCTTGGGAGAGATTTAATAGTCCCTATATATTTCGGAATCACATCCATCAACTGGGGTTTTTTTCCGCGGTAAAGGTTGTCTGTCGGACAGGTGCGAAACGCGTCCTCCGCTGTTTGTTGTTTTGAATATCTGAGGTATTCGGCAGAGCGCGCGTGCGCGTGAAATGGGATCGGTCGGGCAGAGGTCAGCGGCCGAATGAGGGAGTGGGGTGGCGCTAGCTGTCAGTCCATTCTCTGCCTGTTTGTTAAATGTTACTGTGTGTGTGTGCGTGTGTTGTTGTCTCGCTCGAGTGTGTGTGTGTGTGCGTGTGTAGTTGCCTTGTTCCTCTGTGCCAATACAGAGGAACAAGGCAACTACACACGCACACACACACACACTCAAGCGAGACAACAACACATTTTTACACATCTTTACACACCACGCATCTCAAAGTACACCCATTTACATCTCTCTCTCCACCACCATATATATATATATATATATATATATATATATATATATATATATATATAAGCTAACTCCAACAATAACAACACTTAGAATGAGGAATGTTCTAATAACTGACCAATGAGAGGAGAAGAGGACCTTTGACACTGAAATTCGTTTGTTTGAATTCATATGGTTCCAGTTCCTCAGTGAAATAACAACCCAACCAGGAACTGGGCATATCAGAGTATTGACAATATTATACACCTCAACAACATATGTACTTGTCTATACCATACTAATTCAAACTGCCTGAAGAGGTCACAGTCAAAGATGGCTGTCACTGAAATATATATAGCAGTAATAAACGAAGCTAAATTTTAATCATTTGACTTTTTATTTAACTTTATTTTACACTACTCCGGAGTAACCAAACCAACCTGCGCACTTCGTCGAGTGCTCCAGTCTGCATACTGAGGTGTTGGTATACAACCAACATAAACTCAAAATCTATCTAGCTCCCACACGGGTTGAGCGCTTCAAACAGTAGCGGACCTAAGTCACTATGGATAAACTGGCAACCTTAGCGTCACTGAAGGACATCCCCCTACCTGATAAACGAGAATACACCAGTGATCTCATCAAGAGTACGGACTCCCTCGTCCGTAGGATGAGATGGAAGGCGTTCCACTTCGAAAGAGGAAAGCAGAAAATTACCAACACACAAAACATGGAGTACCTTTTTCGATCAAGGAGGAATCCCCCCCCCCCCCACAGCAGACTAATGGAGGAGTTTGAAAACGAGATGATTAACATCATATCCAACCTCAAATTCTCCGGAAACCCAACCAGAAGTCAGGAGTACCTCAGACACCTGAGAAACCGGATTACAGTACTTAAAGGGACAACTGGAATACTTGTCCATGCTGACAAAACAAACAACCTCTACAACATGAACACTGAACTGTACAATAAGATAATCCTCAGGGAACTGAGGAAGTGCTACAAAAAAACACCTGGATTTACCCTGGATGAGATCAATGCCACAGCTTACAGGATTATATCCAGAATCGGCATAGAGGAGAGGACGGCCCCATACCAACCAAGGGAGCCGCGGATTACCCTTAAAGACCACAAGCCAAACTTTGAGTCCGACCTCCCTGTCAGACTAATAGCCCCCTCCAGATCTGACCTAGGGATCGTCAGTAAAAGAATACTGGATAGGATTTTGCCCAAGCTTCGGAAGAAAACTAAATTACAGCAATAGTCATGCACGGGAGAAGTAACAGAATGGTTTAAAATACTGCATGAGAAAAGTAGGACCAGCTTTATACAACTGGACATCGCAAGCTACTACTCCTCAATCTCACCCATAGTACTTAATAAGGCCCTATTTTTAGCGATGTCCAATACGGACCTAACGCGAGAGGAGGTGAGCATCATCCACGCCGCAAGAAAGACCTTAATCCGCTTCGATAGAGACCTTTGGACAAGGAGTGATTGGCCAAATAACTTTGACATCATGATGGGCTACAGCGACTCTGCGCAGGTACCGGACCTGGTTGGGCTCTACCTGCTGAAGCAGATAAAAGATGAAATCCCCTGCCTGGGCGGCGGATTATATCGTGACGATGCTCTATTCACAGTATATGACCATAGCAACAATATGTTGGAGGGTATGAGGAGGCGTATTCGCCATTTCTTTAAGAACCAGGGGCTCAGCATAGAAATAGACCCAAATAGGAAGGTAGTTAACTTCCTAGACACCACCCTAAACCTGAACACCGAGCAATACTACCCCTACCACAAGCCCAACGAGAAACTCATATATGTTAACGCCAAATCAAACCACCCTAGATCCATAACCAAGGCAGTGGTGAAGAGTGTCTCGGACAGGATCTCCAGCCTGTCCGCAAGTAAGGAAATATTCAATAACCACGCGGAATATTACAACGCAGCTCTAAAGAAGGCGGCACATGGCCAAAATATAACATATAGTCCGAAAAGCCGGGATGGGGATAGCCCAACAGTCACCCAAAACCACGTTGCCGGGGGGGGGGGGAGCCCTAACAATACAGGCAGAGCAGAATAAAATAGGCACCATGTGCCCGACACCACCACACGGGCGGTGGGGACTAGTGCGCTTGACCACGAGATGGAGCACAATATGAGTAGCAGTCTCAGGCGTGACGCTAACCACCCAGGACAGACGACACCAACCGCAGGACACGTAGGGGGGGGGGACGGGTGACCACCCCACGATGGATCTCCCGGGGCGGACAACGACCACCCCACAAATTCGGGCCACGAAGATAACAAAAAGCATAGAGCCCAAAGGGGAAGCAACAGTGCGGAAACCACCAGCAACCCAACAAATCTCCAACAAATCACGACGCTCCCGACCCACACATATAGGAGGAGACACCAAAAAATCACGTGGTACAACCCACCCTACTCAGCGGCCCTAAAGAAAAGCTTGGCCCTATTATTCTTTGGAGCACTTGACAAATGCTTCCCGAGAGACCACAGATACCACAGGATCTTCAACAGACACACTGTGAAGCTCTCGTATTCCACCACGAGAAATTTGGCCCAACATATAGCTAGCATCAACAGAAGTAGGCTTAAAAACCACACATAACTAGAAGATGGCAATACAAACACTCAGCAGAACCATGTGAAAGGAGGGAAGGGGGGGGACCCAGAGCCCACCCAAGAAACCCAAACAGACTCGAGGACCCCCCCACCGAGCCTGGGTGAAGACCAACATGTAACACATAACGGGAACCCTAATCTAGGCACGCAGAGGCCGACCACCCTCTGCAACTGCAGAAACCCAGAACCATGCCCCCTTGGTAATGAATGCCTCAAGAAGAACTTACTATACGGTTGTAGGGTTAAAACGCCCAACTCCGAACACCTCTACATAGGAGCGACATCAACGAGCTTTAAAGACCGCTGGTACAACCATCGCCATTCATTCAAGAAGGAGGCCAAAAGGAAAAGCACAGCTCTCTCCAACTTGATCTGGAAGCTTAAGCTGGACAGGACCCCATACTCTCTGGCCTGGTACATAATCAGGAAAGTACCACCCGATAAAGGGGGATCTTGCATATGCAAACTATGCCTGAACGAGACCCTCGAGATACTAAGAGGTGGAAGCGGCCTGATAAACCTCAGAACCGACTTCTTCGGGACATGCAGACACCTTAGAGCCGGGACCTTTCTCAAGATATATGAACAGTAGCAACACAAGAAGATGTGAACTCCCCTCAAGCTATAGGGACTTCTACAGAACATGAAAATACCTCTCGGCCAGACCTCCCTCAAGCTATATGGGCAGTAACAACATCCTAGGTTGTGAACTCCCCTCAAGCCATAGGGTCAACTCAGGCTGAGCAGAGACCATGATAGCCTAGAGATAGAATCGAACACAGCCATTATCATTTGGCCAACATATATATAACACAAACACTTATTAATTTACTTGATTTCTGATTTTCAAACTTCAATTTTACATCTTGATTTCTCTTTACTAATTTGTTATTTGTTTTCTGCCCTCTTCACTGTATCACCTTATATTTATTTTTAAGTTGAGATTGATTATAACACAAACACATTTAGTTTGATTATCTTATCTTAACATCTTTCCTCATACCAATCTATCCAACATATTTCTTACCTTGAGATTGGTTATAGCACACACACTTTATCCTACACTATTTTTCACTTCTCCATATTCATTTTCATTACTTTTTCACCAATTTCTCATTTATTCTTTATTCTTTATTCTCTATTTATTTATTTATTTTCTAATTATACAAATTATACTAATTATTTTATTATATTATTTATTTATTTTCTGTTTTCTTCATTTATTGCCTTATATTTCTTCATATACATGGAAGACCCCCCCCCCCCACCACTATGAGAGAGGGTGGCGGGAGGGATGAAGAAAAAACACACACTGGATACTTCTAAATTGTTAGCAACAGCAAGATATAAGCTGACCACAACACCAACAACACTACCAAAATAATGGTAGAGGTCAAATGTACTTAACAATAGCAAACAAAAACACTACAGGGAGCCTCACCCCAGAAAGAATTCTATAGACTTCTGACTGAGGAATGCTCTCAGAACTGACCAATGGGGAGTTTGACACTTTTTTTGTTATTTTGTTCCTTTAACACCTTGTCCCTTCTGCCATTTTATCAATTTGTTAAGCTAACTCCAACAATAACAACACTTAGAATGAGGAATGTTCTAATAACTGACCAATGAGAGGAGAAGAGGACCTTTGACACTGAAATTCGTTTGTTTGAATTCATATGATTCCAGTTCCTCAGTGAAATAACAACCCAACCAGGAACTGGGCATATCAGAGTAGTGACAATATTATACACCTCAACAACATATGTACTTGTCTATACCACACTAATTCAAACTGCCTGAAGAGGTCACAGCCAAAGATGGCTGTCACTGAAATATATATAGCAGTAATAAACGAAGCTAAATTTTAATCATTTGACTTTTTATTTAACTTTATTTTTTATATATATATATATATATATATATATATATATATATATATATATATATATATATATATATACTTGTGTGTGTGTCTATATATGTATGGTTGCATGAATGAATACACTAAGTTTTAGATTTAGTAGAATGTGCAACCAGTGATTCCCGCTCTTTGCACTATCATATATTTTTGTTTCTATTAATTCCCAAGCTTTGCTTAATTGTTTTATTTATTTAAAAAAAAAATTATTCTTTCTCTTAGACTTCAGATACTTTTTGAAAGCAAAGCATTGCCACTTAAAATACTATAGCGGACCCTGTAGTGCTACTGTGGGCCCCTGCAATGTTGCCATTGGGCAACCTGGCAACCTGGCCAGTGCGCTACTGTATATATATAGCGTCCAGAAATAGCCGTCGAAACGGCTTGAGCTCTGCCGTCGAGGTCATTCTTTTTCCTATATATATATATATATAACGAAGCAAATGTGGTAAGGAACCAAGTGGACCATAACGCACCAAAGTACTCAATACTTAGGGTAGTAGAGTGGGTAATAGGAACGAGTAGAACCCCGACGGCTGAGCTCAAGCCGTTTCGACGGCTAATTCTGGAATGAATTAGCCGTCGAAACGGCTTGAGCTCAGTTCCTATATATATATATATATATATATATATATATATATATATTCTCGCAATCATTCTTCTATTAAACTTTAAGATCTTGCAGATGCAGTTAAATATTGTTCCAAATATTGTCATCGTCTCTAGTTTATGAATAATGTAAGAAAGTTCATTTCCGTAGGAATCTAAGTTAAGCCATACTTTCTATACATACATCTATCTTATTTCGTACATAATCTGTCGCTCCTATACTGTTGGGTATAAATCCATCAGTGAATTTTGAGCGCCGGATCTATAAACTCACCATCAGCCGTCCATTTTCTGTTATCTCTTGTAAGTAGACAGCTGACTTCAACTAAAGATAACGTTTTTAATTTGAAATACTAAACAATCTCAACTCTGTTGCTTTACTTTAGTTGATGTTTATATTGTTAGGTTCCGCCAATATTCGTTTAATCCAATGGTTTCAATATATTTATCTTTATTTACTATTAACGTTATTCTTTTTTACGATAATTCGGATTCTTCTATCTGCCACATCTTCTATCTTCCTTGTGGCAAGTTAAAATCATGAGACGATTCCCTCGCAGTTGCCAATAAAGTATGTATTTATATCAGTATGTTATGTTATATATTTATTTATGAATGAATGTATGTGTTTATATATGTGTTTGTCTTTGTGTTTACGTATGCATGTATGCATGCATATATGTATGTATGTATGTATGTATGTATGTATGTATGTATGTATGTATGTATGTATGTATGTATGCATGCATGTATGTATGTATGTATGTATGTATGTATGTATGTATGTATGTATGTATGTTAACAATCCGAAGGAAATGCCTCCATGGTGATCAATTTAATATACATTATTCAAATATGTTTGTCTCCTCAACCGAAAGATGTTAGAATACAGTGACAACAGGTTTCTCTTCTATTACGTTTCTCTCTATCACACACACACACACAAATATCCCATGTCTTCCGACGATAAATTCTTGTGTGCATGTGTAATGCGTGCATAGTGTGTGTGTGTGTGTGTGTGTGTGTGTGTGTGTGTGTGTGTGTGTGTGTGTGTGTGTGTGTGTGTGTGTGTAAGGAAATGGTACAAGTTAGGAATCTCACAAAAGGCATCCCCTACCCACGAAGTCATTACTGCATAATATGCGCTCACCCATGTGTGAATGATGGAGAGATGTGAAATTGTATTCTGACCAGCTCTAAACTCTCTCCCAAAATGGGCTATAGATAAACATTAATGTATTTAAACACATACTTATGCAGTCATACACGTGTATATCTGAGTGTCTATATATGCTTATATGCATGTTTGTGTGTATGTATATATATATATATATATGGGGGGGGGGGGGGGTATACATAAAACTCTCGTTAAATAGTATCTGTTAAACTAGACAAACCTACATTGTGTTGCTCTATACTTTCTATTTATATTTCAGGGATTTTGCAATCATTTATATTTTACATCATGGCTATCATGAGGAATTAATACATCCTCGCAAATAACATTAGAAATGACTAACCTCATACGTGAGCCTAAAACTGAAGCTTAAAAGCAAGATAATGGCTGGTGCATTAATGGTGTGAGTTTTTGAGGTTTATGATGTAAAAGTTGAACAGCTTCGTAAATAAGCAAGATTAAGCCCAAATACACCGCATTTTCTTTTCAATATAATGTTAAAGCAAGTTTTAAATCATCATTTGTTGATGCAAGAAATTACATGAGATTTACGAAAGAATCGGATTTGTCCACTTCTCAGGTGCACGCACAGTTGGGGATTGAGTGTCGTTCATGAACTGGAAATCCCAAAGAGCATCAGAATGTTTCATTTCTGCTAATGCATCTTTCAAATGGATTCCTTCATTTATATTTCATTCTGAAGAAGTCAACGTTCATATATGCATCAAAGGAATTTGACTAGAGTGCACAGCAAGAAACGATCCATCGATTTGTCAATCTCAACATTTTTGCCGTTTCTCATTTTTATTATAGTTACAAATCTTCCATCTTCGTATGTTATTTCTGTATAGTGTTTGAGCTTTTTTTAAATCAATATCTTGGATAACTTTTAATACATTTATTATTTGCCTGCAAGGATGTGCTGTGTTAGGAGCTCACATGGCACGTTAATCTATATTTTTGTGATGATCTTGAAACAGCTTCGGTTACTTTTATAAACCAGAAACCCTGCAGCTATGATTGAGTCTATTTCATTGGATAAGAATTTTATTTTTAACTAGATGATAATACTCTACAGGAATAATTCCTCTTCTTTTGCACTCTATAGTGTATATATTACATCTTGTAGTGCCAAAAATGTTATATTTCGCTATGAGGTGCATCATTTTGATGAGTTTTTGTCAAAAGTTCTGGACAATAAAACCTGTCAGTTTTTAACCCCCCCCCCCCATACGTTCCGACACAGGTCAGAGTACCCTGAGGTAGTTCGTGCATATATTGTAGATTTACCTCGGAATTAGTGGAAGAATAGAAAATTTCATTTGCCTCAGTGTTTTCTATAATGAAAATTTGGAAGAATTATGGACCATCATTTACTTGGAGTTGGGGTAATGGAAGAGTAAGCCATGCACTTTAATTGTTGATATGAAACCCACGTCTGATATGATGTTAGCTCCAAAATATGTCAACTAAAATACTGAGATATAAGTTTTGCAGCATCTTCGTTGGCTCTGGAGACTCAGTCAATAAAACTATGCTAAATTGTTCAATTGAACGACGCATCAAATTTGTTTTACTTTTCCACTACTCACACGGAGTACTCATGGTCAGTTGTGTAACTAAATGCAATATTTATCTGGTTGGCTGTAGCGAATCCATCTGGCTTTCAGTTGGGGACTTTTGCTCGCAATGTATATCGTCTTAGTTGATTCTACACAGTAAACTCTTTGTTGTCTGGTGATGGAATGACTGAAGACAATGACACTTGCTATATTTTATCTTTTTATTATTTTTTGTTTGATATGTGTTTGTGTAGAGGCATGCGCAGTGCATCATGCGGGATGTTTTCCCTTCTATATGCTGATGCTTCCCTATAAATATTGAAGTAGCACTGAAGGATGTTCGGTTGTTATCTCTTTTGTCTGTTTTCTTTTTAAACGTATTGGCTTGGGAAACACTTCTGACAATGTTGTATCGCTTTGTAAGTCTTATTTTGAAGATATGCTTTGCTCATTTCTAGACTGATTTGTGACACAGGAGCAACTAAATAACAGTTTGAATGGGATGTTGAAAGAGGTTGATGTCCGTCCATTCTACGTAACGATAAGAGAAATAAAGAAACAGAACAGAGAGAGGTGGGCAGTGGATAGATGAAAGATATGTTGTTTAGAAATCAACTGCAAACGAATGTCAGAATTAATTAACAAAAAAAAAAAAAAATTTAATTAAACAATTTCTTGGTTTATAACAAAATGGGATTATTAGAAGAAACGTCCGCCAAAATTATTTTTAAAATATAGATCAAACATCAATACAAACGGTCAGATAGTTGGTTTGCAATGATGATATTAAGTAAAAGATAGAGATATGTATGTTTACATACAATCGTGCATGCATATATGTCTGCTTGAATGTTTTTAAGTATATTTGTATGATTGTATAGTTATATACTTTTCTACAATAAATCACCTATAGATATCAATTGAAAGCTAGAATCGATTTAAAGTAAAAATGATATATTAAATTGTTTCATTGTCATAGTTTGCTTGATCATGGAAATTTACGAATAGTTATGACGAGTAAAATGTCACTGAAATATCAGACTTTAAATACTGTATAAAAAAATATTTCCGTTAATATTGAATGTGTTGCTACGCGAAGCATATGCAGTAAGAAAAAGATGCGGAAAGAAGAAACTTATTTGAGTTTGCTGAAACAATCTTCAGGCGGCGAATTTTAGAATGCCGGGCAGAATGCTTTGTGGTATTTGTAAGTCTCTTTGTACTTTGAGTTCAAATCCTGCTGAGGTCAACTTTGCCTTTCATTCTTTCGAGGTCTATAAAAATGTACTAGTATAGTACTGAGGTCGATTCTTCCTCGATATATCTTTCTCACTTCCCCTCTTTCGGTTTTTATCCTTCTCTGGAAGAAATCTTCTGTTCTCAGGCCTGGAGACAGACTCTGCCAACTTTAAAATGCCCAAGAAACCCCATATGTCAATGCAGCGTCCCTACTACTCCATCAAGAATTACGGGATAAAAAAAGGAAACACTCTTAAACAATTCATGCATGCGAATATTTTATAATTTAATTAAAACGTTGGTTATGTATATATCTATAAAGATATTTTACACAACTTCAGTATGGGACGGTGAATAATAATATATGAATTTGTGCGGGGTTTATTTGTAGTTGTTTTCTATCAAAGGAGCAAAGACAGAAAAATGTATAAGATATATATAAATATAAAAAACAATGGATTGATAACTGGTGTGATGGCAGACCACGTGGAGAATGCGTGCAGATGTAATTGCATGACAATGTGTTCATGTATATAGGTGTGTATACATTGAGAGTTATATCCTCGTTCTTTCTTTCGATCTTTGCATATCTCTCTTACAAGCAAGAAGAATGTAGCATTCAGTACAACAGCAATAAGTATCTATTGTATAACTGAGAGAGAGAGAGAGAGAGAGGAAGAAAACTTTCGTGCGCTAATAATTATTGAAACTAGCAAAATGAGAACAACGGGACAAAAACAAGAAAGTTGAACAAACGACAAATAATTGTTTCTACTTTTGGCACAAGGTCAGCAATTACCCAGTGCATTACTGGTGCTTTATTTTATCGACCCCGGCGGGATTTGAACTCAGAACGGCAAGGGCCGTAACTCTATGCGTAAAAGCATGGCGTCCGACCCTCTACCGATACTGCCAATCCAAATAATTTTAACTTCTTCAGGTTTGTGAATTTATAATCCATGTGTGTGTGTGTGTGTGTGTGTGTGTGTGTGTGTGTGTGTGTGTGTGTCTGCTGGTTATTAAACATACAATATCTAGATCCGGGATTAAACGATCAGCAAATACTTTTACATATCATCGTTAATGTTATCCTGCCCCATATATTAAATAACAGATTAGCTACTAGACGATACAAGAGACTTAAAGGTATTATTTTATTTTACAGATGTGGTACTCATTTACCAAAAGATAAAAATGCAATACATGCATATGTATGTGTCTATGGACATGAATTTGTCCTCTGGCTTCTTACTACTTTTTGCATGTATCTACGCGTGACTATATATATATATATATATATATATATATATATATTTATATATATGTCTGTGTGTGTGTGTATAGTAGTAGTAGTAAAGAGTTTCGTTGTTGTGATAATGGTCAGCAGGGATGTGTGTGCGAACTGCAGCCTGTTGACAGTTCAAATGCCTATTAAGACAAGTGTGTGTGTGTGTGTGCGTGTATGTAGCAGAGTAATTCGTGGTAGAGGGATGGTCATATATATATATATATGTCTTAATAGGCATTTGAACTGTCAACAGGCTGCGGTACGCACACACATCCCTGCTGACCATTATCACAACAAAAAACCTCTTTACTACTACTATACACACACACACACATATTGTCTTGAAAGACTTATTTTTCAGTGACTTCTCAATCAGCCGAGACAAACCTACATTTGGCGCAAAATCAATTTTTAACATTCACATGACCTCTACCGACCAATCAAAATTGTTTTGACCACAAGAATTTTTTCATACATGTGGAGCCACTTTTTTTTTTACATAAAACAGGTAGAATTTACAAAACTAATCAGATTAGAGCAAACATGACGGGCGCTCTATCTCAAAATTATTTTTGAAAAGCATTAGAAATGCGCAACCGGTAAAACTTAAAACCAAAACTGAATACTAACCAATACTATTACTAATTTTTACTTATTCCTAATTAAACTATTTTTCACTGGGAACAATTTGTCAGCATTTTCTTTCCTTTTACCAATATATATATATATATATATATAGCTACAACTTCGGTTTATACCCTATATATATATATGTGTGTGTGTATGTATGTATATGAACTAGATACAATTTAGCATATTTTTGTAAATTTATGTATGCATGCATTTATTTGTATATGTATATAGATATGTTAACAAACTGAAGGAGATGGTTCCACGCTGATCAATTTAATATACATTATTCAAATACGTTTGTCTCCTAAGCTGAAAGATGTCAGAATACAGTGACAACAGGTTTCTTTTCTATTATTTTTCTCTCTATAATACACACACACATACATGCGTGTGTGTGTGAGTATGTATCTGTCCTTGTGTGCGTGTATGGTCGTATAGCAAACACGAGCTAAGAATCTCACTAAAGTACAAATAGATAAAAAACATCACCATATACATGGAGTCATTACGCTACAATTTATATAAATATAAAAGTTTTATGAATAGACATGTAATTTCTGTAAACTCATCAAATATTTTATATGCACACACGGAAACACATTCACACGCGCACATTCCAAGACACGTGTGCATACACACTTATATAATTGTGTGTATGCATGTAGATATGTATGTATATGGTCGGGTCGTTGGCGACTAAACTGGCAACCCCACCAAGGTTTCTTGGTGAGGAGGGTGGCTTTGGACATCCTGCAGGACTAAAAACAAAACCTGTCAAAGGGCAAAGGAGCTCTTAAGAGTCAATGGCCATCCAAAATCACCGGGAGAGATGACCCCTTAGCCTTTGTCAAGGAAGAATTCTAGGAGAAGGAAAACTCTGAAAACCTGCAACTCTGTTGGTATCCAATGATGTTGACTTGTTCTTCTTTTTAATAAATATCATCTTGGTTAAGAGAGTGGGACTGGCTTTGTGCAGTGCCTTTGCTCTCTATAAAAGCTTCACGGCACAGGCATTGCTTTATATCTGGAGATCTCTCTGCACTTGTCGTCACATGGTACCATGGGCCCAGCACTATGTGTCAGTAATTGTCACAAGTGTAGTGTTTGTACCAGAGTTTTCAAGTCGCTGGCTGGACTAAAAAGTCACACTCGTTCAGCGCATCGGTAGGGGTTCTCCTACATGGATATAAAGTAGTGGCCGTACTCGAAAACGAGTTGGCAGCCACCACCATGTATATAGTATGCATACATTTGTGTGTTTGTATATATATATATATATATATATATATATATATATATATATATATAAATATAAATATATATATATATATATATATATATATATATATATATATATATATATATATATATATATATATATATATTTATATATATAAATATATATATATATATATATAAATATATATATATATATAAATATATATATATATATAAATATATATATATATATATAAATATATATATATATATATATATAAATATATATATATATATAAATATATATATATATATATAAATATATATATATATATATATATATAAATATATATATATATATAAATATATATATATATATATATAAATATATATATATATATATATATAAATATATATATATATATATATATATATATATATAAATAAATATATATATATATATATATATAAATATCTATATATATATCTATATATATATATATATATATATATATATATGTATATATATATATATATATATATATATATATATATATATATATATATATATATATATATATATATATGTATATATATATATATATGTATATATATATATATATATATATATATGTATATATATATATATATAGCTTCTACAGGACTAGGACTGTTTCGTTGGAATGAAATCATCAAGAATACCCGAGGATTTCATAAAACAGTTCTAATCCTGTAGAAGCAGAACGTCGTCGACAGTTACACACCCTTTACTTCTATTGGAATGCGCAGTTTCCAAATTCATACCTAAGGCTTTCAAAACGTTTATCCGTAAACATACCGTATATTGCAAGATATACAAAGTACTCATACTTATATGTATACAGATATGTTAGAGCGAACTTAAATGTATATATGTATATATATAAGTTAAGAAGTGCGATAAGTAGTCGAAGTTTACGGTAAAGTTATATCCTAATTCATTTCTGGCATGTTTACATGTCTTCCAGAGGTCCCTGGCCTGGCAATGCTACCGAGGAGCTCTACCCGTTCGAGATAAGATCTACAGGCACGGACGCTCCGACAAGGATCCTTCCAAGAGGACGTGTCCAAGATGCGAGCAGGACATTGAAACCGTCTTACACGCAATTGTACACTGCCCTGGCGTAAGCGACCTGTGGAACTATGCAGAACAACTGCTGTCGCGTATGGACAAATCCAGTTGACTGCCGAGTCCATAGTAAGGATCAAACCACCATATTCTTTCAAAAACGAAAGAGAGGCGGTTTTCCTCTGTACAGTGGCTATGGTGAAAGAGGTTATATAGTGGACGAGATTGAGAGGACTGAGGACAGATGCCTTTCTCTCCGGACAACAATTGATTCCCTTCTTTACCTATCACTTTAGAAGGAGAATCAGAGTGGAGAGAGAGGCATCCCCCCCCCCCCACACACACACCCCAGTAAATTTAATGAAAGGTGGGTGAATGAAGCGAAAATTGCCCGAGTCATTGGGCCTTCTCTTTTTATAAGCCTGTAGGTTAAAGAAGAGAACAAAAGGTAGAAGGGAGCACTTGCACAACACGCTCCTGAAGTTGAGGGTTGTTCTATCGACGGGGTATTAAACAACCCATTTGTGGCGCCTTTCCCCTATTGGGGATTTCGATTGTTATAATTGTTTGTTTCAATACTTTTACACGGCTGTATGTAAAATCCCCGGCATGTGTCTTTGTATTGTCCCATTTTCTTGTGCGCCCTTGTGGCAAATAAAGAAATATATATATTAAAAATGTGTAAATTTATATACACAGTGGAGCAGTCTCACTTATCAACTCTATATGTATACAGATATAACTCTCTCTCTCCCTCTCTCTCTCTCTCTCTCTCTCTCTCTCTCTCTCTCTCTCTCTCTCTATATATATATATATATATATATATATATATATATATATATATATATATATATATATATATATATATATATATATCATTTTTTCATATATATATATATATATATAGTAATAATAATAAATTTGAAGACTAAAATCCAGAGAGCTCGATAAGAATAAATAAATATCAAATATATAAGAACCGTAGAGCAAATATTTATTTGTTTCAGAAGATCCCGTTAAGGGTGAAAGCAGCGATTCTTTTCTTAAACATTAATCTGTTATTTTAATATATATATATATATATGAAAATGTTTGACCACGACAGCAGAGCTCAAGCCGTTTCGACGACTAGTCCAGAAATAGCCGTCGAGACTGCTCGAGCTCTGCCGTCGGGGTCAAACATTTTCCTGTTACCCACTAATTATTGCCCTAATTATTGAGTACTCTGGTGCGTTGTGGCCCATCTGATTCCTTACCACACCCCCTTCGTTATATATATATATATGATTGGTGTGGGATACTTAAAGCGTCCGTAAGCGGTGATATATATATATATATATATATATATATTATACACACATGCATACGTATATATATATATATATATGTATATATATATATATATAACACACATACGTATATATATATATAACGAAGGAATTGTGGTAAGGAACCAGATGGACCATAACGCACCAGAGTACTCAATACTTAGGGTAGTAGAGTGGGAAATAGGAAAAAGTATAACCCCAGAAATAGACGTCGAAACGGCTTGAGCTCTGCCGTCGGGGTCATACTTTTTCCTATATATATATATATATATATATATATATATATATATATATATATAAAAAGTTATCTCGAATATCAAATTTGAAACGCGAATGTAGTAGAATTCATAAAATAATGAGAAAATACTCAACGCACGGCAAATTAGCAAAATGCCGTCAATGACGATGTCAGGCAAAACTTACGTCAAAGGATGTAAATCAGTGGTTAGAATTGTATTGGCCCACCGACGTGATAGGAAGAAAGGAGAAAAGGAATAAAATGGACGAGAGATCACACAAATATTTAAATACACTCATTTTAGACCGCCTGTGTTTTCGACGATTTAACTAAAAGGACCACCTAAGATAGACGGTTCGTAACAAGGGAGAAATAAATATCTCTGTTGGTGTAGTGTTTTTTATCTGAAATTGTTATATTCTGGGCGGGTCATGCGGCCAAAAACAAACACAGGCACATTCTGTGTTTCACTTCAATTTATTATCATAACTTCCTAATCGGTTAGTTTATTAACCTATTGTTTAGTTGTTGATTGTCATCAAAGCTCTTTCTTCACATATACGGTGACCTGAGTGATTACATTTGTTGTTATATTGTTTCTCTCCTTTGTTCTGTCCTATACCATCTTGTGTATGACAAAGTATAGCAATATATATATATATTGATAAATGGAAAAGAAAATGCTGACAAATTGTTCACAGTGAAAAATAGTTTAATTAGGAATACAGTGAAAATAGTTTAATTAGGAATATATATATGTCATTACCACAAAAAGGTCCGACAGGCAATTGATTACAGAGTGAGGCTAGATCGATACAGATCGAACTTTGAGCTGATCAATAGTGAAATGCCCGATAAACGTAATGAATGAGTAACCACTCGTCCTTGTTTCATTTTATTATATATATATAATATATTATATATATATATATATATATATATATATATATATATATATATATATATATATATATATATATATATATATATATATATATATATATATATATATATATATAATACATTATGAAGAGAGAAGAAACATTTAGATATAATTAGTAATAAAATGTATCATACCTAAACTGTTCCTAAATTCCTCTACTACGTAGTTTCTTTGCATAAACAAAAACAATATATCAAAGATATAGAGTCCTTGCGAGGTCTGCCGACTTATCAAGAGGATACCTCATTTTACTAGTCTCAAGAACGCGTCTACACGACGTGAGAAAGAATCCCAAAAGGCGGAGGGGGAGATAGTCACGCGATATAAAGGTCGAGAAACAGAGCTAAGCCTCTTATAACCACGAAAAAAATACCACGGAGGCGGAGGGGGTATTCATATCGAGGCCGTAGAAGAGGTAGTGAAGAAGGCGAGAAGTATGAGTAATGGAAGCTTTCCAGTTGTCCCCACACTTCAAAGATTGCTCGACCAGAGGGAGTTATTAATACATTTAGAAACACACAGATACACGCGGACACACACATATATACATGAATGCATCCGCACCCAACTGTGAGTTAAGGGTGCCAACTTCACCGATGTTGCTCAATGAATGACTGGAACAGACCAATTCAGTTTGAACCAGACTGAACCAGTATCAGAGTTAAAAATACATTATGAAGAGAGAAGAAACATTTAGATATAATTAGTAATAAAATGTATCATACCTAAACTGTTCCTAAATTCCTCGACTACGTAGTTTCGTGGCATAAACAAAAACAATATATCAAAGATATAGAGTCCTTGCGAGGTCTGCCGACTTATCAAGAGGATACCTCATTTTACTAGTCTCAAGAACGCGTCTACACGACGTGAGAAAGAATCCCAAAAGGCGGAGGGGGAGATAGTCACGCGATATAACGGTCGAGAAACAGAGCTAAGCCTCTTATAACCACGAAAAAAATACCACGGAGGCGGAGGGGGTATTCATATCGAGGCCGTAGAAGAGGTAGTGAAGAAGGCGAGAAGTATGAGTAATGGAAGCTTTCCAGTTGTCCCCACACTTCAAAGATTGCTCGACCAGAGGGAGTTATTAATACATTTAGAAACACACAGATACACGCGGACACACACATATATACATGAATGCATCCGCACCCAACTGTCCGCGTGTATCTGTGTGTTTCTAAATGTATTAATAACTCCCTCTGGTCGAGCAATCTTTGAAGTGTGGGGACAACTGGAAAGCTTCCATTACTCATACTTCTCGCCTTCTTCACTACCTCTTCTACGGCCTCGATATGAATACCCCCTCCGCCTCCGTGGTATTTTTTTCGTGGTTATAAGAGGCTTAGCTCTGTTTCTCGACCGTTATATCGCGTGACTATCTCCCCCTCCGCCTTTTGGGATTCTTTCTCACGTCGTGTAGACGCGTTCTTGAGACTAGTAAAATGAGGTATCCTCTTGATAAGTCGGCAGACCTCGCAAGGACTCTATATCTTTGATATATTGTTTTTGTTTATGCCACGAAACTACGTAGTCGAGGAATTTAGGAACAGTTTAGGTATGATACATTTTATTACTAATTATATCTAAATGTTTCTTCTCTCTTCATAATGTATTTTTAACTCTGATACTGGTTCAGTCTGGTTCAAACTGAATTGGTCTGTCCCAGTCATTCATTGAGCAACATCGGTGAAGTTGGCACCCTTAACTCACAGTTGGGTGCGGATGCATTCATGTATATATGTGTGTGTCCGCGTGTATCTGTGTGTTTCTAAATGTATTAATAACTCCCTCTGGTCGAGCAATCTTTGAAGTGTGGGGACAACTGGAAAGCTTCCATTACTCATACTTCTCGCCTTCTTCACTACCTCTTCTACGGCCTCGATATGAATACCCCCTCCGCCTCCGTGGTATTTTTTTCGTGGTTATAAGAGGCTTAGCTCTGTTTCTCGACCGTTATATCGCGTGACTATCTCCCCCTCCGCCTTTTGGGATTCTTTCTCACGTCGTGTAGACGCGTTCTTGAGACTAGTAAAATGAGGTATCCTCTTGATAAGTCGGCAGACCTCGCAAGGACTCTATATCTTTGATATATTGTTTTTGTTTATGCCACGAAACTACGTAGTCGAGGAATTTAGGAACAGTTTAGGTATGATACATTTTATTACTAATTATATCTAAATGTTTCTTCTCTCTTCATAATGTATTTTTAACTCTGATACTGGTTCAGTCTGGTTCAAACTGAATTGGTCTGTCCCAGTCATTCATTGAGCAACATCGGTGAAGTTGGCACCCTTAACTCACAGTTGGGTGCGGATGCATTCATGTATATATGTGTGTGTCCGCGTGTATCTGTGTGTTTCTAAATGTATTAATAACTCCCTCTGGTCGAGCAATCTTTGAAGTGTGGGGACAACTGGAAAGCTTCCATTACTCATACTTCTCGCCTTCTTCACTACCTCTTCTACGGCCTCGATATGAATACCCCCTCCGCCTCCGTGGTATTTTTTTCGTGGTTATAAGAGGCTTAGCTCTGTTTCTCGACCGTTATATCGCGTGACTATCTCCCCCTCCGCCTTTTGGGATTCTTTCTCACGTCGTGTAGACGCGTTCTTGAGACTAGTAAAATGAGGTATCCTCTTGATAAGTCGGCAGACCTCGCAAGGACTCTATATCTTTGATATATTGTTTTTGTTTATGCCACGAAACTACGTAGTCGAGGAATTTAGGAACAGTTTAGGTATGATACATTTTATTACTAATTATATCTAAATGTTTCTTCTCTCTTCATAATGTATTTTTAACTCTGATACTGGTTCAGTCTGGTTCAAACTGAATTGGTCTGTCCCAGTCATTCATTGAGCAACATCGGTGAAGTTGGCACCCTTAACTCACAGTTGGGTGCGGATGCATTCATGTATATATGTGTGTGTCCGCGTGTATCTGTGTGTTTCTAAATGTATTAATAACTCCCTCTGGTCGAGCAATCTTTGAAGTGTGGGGACAACTGGAAAGCTTCCATTACTCATACTTCTCGCCTTCTTCACTACCTCTTCTACGGCCTCGATATGAATACCCCCTCCGCCTCCGTGGTATTTTTTTCGTGGTTATAAGAGGCTTAGCTCTGTTTCTCGACCGTTATATCGCGTGACTATCTCCCCCTCCGCCTTTTGGGATTCTTTCTCACGTCGTGTAGACGCGTTCTTGAGACTAGTAAAATGAGGTATCCTCTTGATAAGTCGGCAGACCTCGCAAGGACTCTATATCTTTGATATATTGTTTTTGTTTATGCCACGAAACTACGTAGTCGAGGAATTTAGGAACAGTTTAGGTATGATACATTTTATTACTAATTATATCTAATAATGTATTTTTAACTCTGATACTGGTTCAGTCTGGTTCAAACTGAATTGGTCTGTCCCAGTCATTCATTGAGCAACATCGGTGAAGTTGGCACCCTTAACTCACAGTTGGGTGCGGATGCATTCATGTATATATGTGTGTGTCCGCGTGTATCTGTGTGTTTCTAAATGTATATATATATATATATATAAACATGAGAAGAAAGAGGAATACTGCGTGGCTGCACATGAGTTACATATGATAAAATTAGTCCCTCGTCAGTGATTTTCCAACCATCATTGGTATTTCATCGCATTATGGAAGCACGTGTGTTGGAAGGGTGATATGGTGCTTGTTTCTGATATTCTCAGACATGACATCTTTAATTTAATTTTGGTAGTATTTGCGGCTCCTAAATATTCTATTAGTAGAGCTGTTTCTGTTGAAAGGACTCGGCTGCTATTTCTTGCTGCCAATAAGCCTATTCACGCCACTGGCTTGACGGTGGTGCGATGTGTATTTTTCCACACCACATGTGCTTTTCATCGTTTTTCCTTATTTGTTCTTAGTGTGTAATCACAGCTAGTTAAATCTTCTTCTTTGCTGACGATCCAAGATTTGACATCTGTGATTCACCGATTAATGGTGAAATATATTTTTTAATGGAATATATACAAAGGAGATTAATCATTATTGCAAGGTTCTCGTTAAATTTTTTATATGTTACCTCCATAACTATGTGTGTTTACACTCTTTACAAATTATCCCCTGTCAATGTTTATTTTATATATATATATATATATGTCAATCAAGATTTAATTCGATTTAAATAAATGCTCGGATTTATTCCTTAGTATCTTTGAGCTTACTCTACAGGTGGTATGGCGCATGTTTCTGATATTCTCAGACATGACATATTTAATTCAATTTTGTTACTATATATATTATATTATATTATATTATATTATTTTGGATTGGCAGTATCGGTAGAGGGTCGGAAGCCATGCTTTCTAGCATAGTTACGTCCCTTTACGATCTGAGTTCAAATCCCGCCGAGGTTGACTTTGCCTTTCATCCTTACGGAGTCGATAAAATAAAATACCAGTAATGCACTGGGTAATTGCTGGCCTTGTGCCAAAAGTAGAAACAATTATTTATCTAATTTCATACACGAAAAAAAAGCGCTACCTAAGATTTCAAAATCCAATATTGACTATATCTCCAGATTGTAAGAGGAAGCAAAATTGTGATCCAATCTTCAGCCGCTTTTTTATTTTGTATGTTTTTATCTTGTCTTTTTTTAAACCTTAGCTAGAGCTTTTGTTCCATGTATGAACAAAAATATATAATATAATATACAAACTCTCTTCCTGATTGAGCAATGTATTCCTTATTTTCCTTTTTCGCACCTACCGATATTTTCTACATACACACACACACCCACACCCACATACTAACACAAGCACACACACACCCACACACACACACACACACAAACACACAAACATATACATAGATGCAAACACACATATGTATATATATATATATATATTAGAAAGTCAGGTTTTTGTTACAAAATGAAAAATAACCGAGGTGTCCTACACGTGTGAAAATATAAAGAAAAAAAGATGAAATCGAAAATGCAACTGGAGTCTTATTTTTAAAAAAAATATATATATTTATTTGGTTCCTTTACCGGTTTCGCAGTTCTTCTGCTTTTCAAAAGTAGAGTTGAGATGGAGGGTCTGTGGTTTTTCTCACATCTGGTTGGTCTCTGAATGTTACTTGTTTTATATGGAAAAAGTGGCTCGAAATGCCAGGTTTTTCAAGAAGTAATTTGATTGGTTGGTCAATAATTATAATAAATTTCGCGCCAGTTCGCGTTACAAAGTTCTTCAAACAAGGGGGGGGGTCACAGGTTTGTTTTTTCATATATGAGTGTTTGAATTTCTTTTTACTAGAAAAAAGGGGCTCACGAAGGCTTTTTTTTAATAAACGTAATTTGATTGGTTATAAATGAAATTATGGCTGTCACGTGAACAAGTTTTCATTAAATTTTCGCGCCCTTATTTGGAAATCCATTCTGTAGCCTTTTTAGAGAATTTTATGATAAGTAAAAGATAATGGTCAAGAGAAATGGGACGGGAGAATTGTTCTGGTTCAGTGAATATGGTTCGTTCGCTGGGGTGTCAGAATTCAGATTTTCTATTGAATAAAGAAAGTAAAGATATGTGTGTTTATTTGTGTGCTTGTGTGTGTGTGTGTGTGTGTGTGTGTGTGTGTGTGTGTGTGTGTGTGTGTGTGTGTGTGTGTGTGTGTGTGTGTGTGTGTGTGTGTGTGTTGTGTGTGTGTGTTTGAATTTCTTTTTACTTAAAAAAGGGGCTCACAAAGCCAAGTTTTCATTAAATTTTCGCGCCCTTATTTGGAAATCTATTCTGTAGCCTTTTTAGAGAATTTTATGACAAGCAAAAGATAATTGTTTCTACTTTTGGCACAAGGCCAGCAATTATCCCAGTGTATTACTGGTACTTTATTTTATCGACCTCGTAAGGATGTAAGGCAAAGTTAACCTCGGCGGGATTTGAACTCAGACCATAAAGGGCCGTAACTCTTTGCTGCAAAGCATGGCGTCTGACCCTCTACCGATACTGCCAAAAAAATAATGGTCAAGAGAAATGGGATGGGAGAATTGTTCTGGTTCAGTGAATATGGTTAGTTCGCTGGGGTGTCAGAATTCAGATTTTCTATTGAATAAAGAAAGTAAAGATATGTATGTTTATTTGTGTGCTTGTGTGTGTGTGTGTGTGTGTGTGTGTGTGTGTAGGTGTGTGTATTGGAAGATGATTCTATTAGTAGAAATGGGAGAGGGAGTTGTATGTGTGTATATGGGTGTTATGTGTGTGTGTGGGAGTATGTTAAGATGGAGAGAATATATATTTTGTGTGTGTGTATATATGTATGTAGGAAAGTGATTCTATTAGTAGAAATGGGAGAGGGAGTTGTGTATATGGGTGTGGGGGTTGTTATGTGTGTGTGTGGGTGTTATGTGTGTGGGAGTATGGTTAGCATGTTAAGATGAAGAGAATATATATATATTGTGTGTGTGTGTGTGTGTGTGTGTGTGTGTAGGAAAATGATTCCTTTAGTAGGAATATTTTTGAATGAACATATTTGCCTTACTTATTCGTATTTGTTCTGTTGTATTGTCAGTGCAAACGTATGTTAAGGTTTATTTAGTTCGGGTTTTTATTTTCTAAAGTAGAAGGTGTTATGTGTGTGTGTATGTGTCTGTTTGGATGGTTAGCATGTTATGGGGTTGACATAATGTATATTAAACCATAGTTAATGCTGGTCTATATTTTTGAATAAACATATTTTCCTTATTTATCCGTATTTGTTCTGTTGTATTGTTAGCGCAAAGGTAAAATGGGAATACTTGGAATTTGGGTGTCTTATTACTTGCGCAAATGTCTAGATGTGCGCTTAGTGGTATCTGTCTCGTGGTTGGATCTCGTAATTGTTGACGATGAACTGTCATTCTGTTTCTGAGTGTGAGTTTAGTTTGTCCTATATAATCTTCATTGCATCCTTTCCATTTAATGGCATAAACTAGATTTTTTGATGAGCAAGTGAAGTGATATTTTACAGTAAAATTTTGTCCTGATTTAAATGTATACG
The DNA here is from genome assembly GCA_964016885.1 of Eledone cirrhosa. NCBI lineage: Eukaryota > Metazoa > Mollusca > Cephalopoda > Octopoda > Eledonidae > Eledone > Eledone cirrhosa. Next base: position 86,441,245 of record OZ024740.1, on the reverse strand, counting down.
TGTTGCCTTCAATGAGGCGAGTGCAGGTTCCACAATTAGAACGAACTCATATATGAAAAAACAAACCTGTGACCCCCCCCCCTTGTTTGAAGAACATTGTAACGCGAACTGGCGCCAAATTTATTATAATTATTGACCAACCAATCAAATTACTTCTCGAAAAACCTGGCATTTCGAGCCACTTTATCCATATAAAACAAGTAACATTCAGAGACCAACCAGATGTGAGAAAAACCACAAACCCTCCATCTCAACTCTACTTTTGAAAAGCAGAAGAACTGCGAAACCGGTAAAGGAACCAAATAAATATATATATATTTTTTGAAAATAAGACTCCAGTTGCATTTTCGATTTCATCTTTTTTTCTATATATATATATATATATATATAAAGGATCGATCGACTTTCGTCAAATCGGACCGAGGAAACAATGGTTCTATTGGTCTTTCCAGTTGCTAGTACTATCTATCGGTCGCAACTCCAGGTAGAAGGAGCAACGTGGAATAAAGTGTCTTGCTCAAGGACATAACGCATCGCCCGGTCAAGGAATCGAATTCACAACCTCAAGATTGTGAATCCAATTCTCTAACCAGTCAGCCACACGCCTTCAATATATATATATATATATATGGAGAAGAAGTTTATGAAATGGAAATGCGGGTATACAGAATTTATTAGGTAACAATTGTTTCTATAGTGTATGGGTTACCTATACCTCGCTATTTGAATAATATAAAAATATTATCATAAACCGAAGGTACACTGTAAGCAAACACACCATGTCGTCAGACCTTTGTATTGGAATGATATGAAAATATTTTATACACTAGATAAAAGATAAAGAAGGAGGTAGGAAGAGAAGGGGGAGAGGGAAGTGAGTAAGGTGGAGGGAGTCTTAGGATTTAAGACTGTCAGACTAGTAGAGATTGTAAGGAGAGAATGTTTTGGCAGCAGTTAGCTTAATGAGGCGTGTTAGGGTTGGCGGGGGAAGTAAATTCTTCTAGTGGTGTTGTTCGGACAAAATTTAGTTAAAGGGGTCAAAGTGGTACAGTGTCACAGACAAGTTATTGGGGCTATTATAGTAGCAGGTTATTTCTAAAGGGGTCCAGAAAACAGTGTTTAGTACTATTATTATAGAAAGCCATATCTTGTGTATAAACATATAAAACAGAAATTTGCCAACGGTGGTGTAAAAAGGTAACATTATATGCATTTAAAAAAAAGAAAAAGTCGTTTTCAAACGATGGTTACAGTATAGAGAACGTTCAATTTTGCTGTTCAAAAGTTTGTTTACCGACGTTAAAATGCAGTATATCTCCAAATTGCATAACTTGCAGAATCGATGATTTTGCTTATATGCAGGCGCAGCTGTAATAATTTGCCAATCAAGGGAGAAAGCTTGATTGTTCCTCCGGAGCTGCCAGGCTTTATCGGCGAGGGTTGTTACGGAGCGCATTTTCTCGTGCCTGATCGAAGATCGATGTTGGTATAGGCGAGCCTTGAAAGAAGTTGCGGTACATCCGACGTAATACCATTTGTTGGTTCCGGAATTTATTGTACATCGGTAGACAATATTGCGTGCTAGGCACTGGTTATTCAGTGGGCACGTACCTGGTTTGGTGCAGTTACAATTATTTTTATGTTTTGCAGTAGAATCCTGGATAGTTTGGTGGGGTTGTAGTTGCGTGTTAGTGCGTTGTATGTTGCTATGTTGGTGCGCTGAGTCATTAGGGATGTACTTATTCAGTATTGCTGAGTTGAGTTTTTTAATTAGTTGTTCTATGTTAGGTGCAGTGGGGTATGAGAGTCTAATGGTGCGCGAGTTAAAGATTTTATAGTATTTATGTGAAGTTGTAAAGTGTTTATTGATTAGTGTATAGAATTGTGAGATAATCTTAGTGCTAATAGAAGAATTGTACACGGGGTTATACCATATGTACTCTCTACGTCTGACTCTATTTGCTGGTTTGCACCTATTAGTATGCCTATTGATGTGTGTGTGTGGTGCAATACTAGTTCGACTTAGATGTGTTTTATTTATAGTACTTATGTGGTTATCGTCTAGATATTCTATTTTCTCGCAGTAACCAGCTTTTCTAAGTGCATCATTATAATATTCAGCATGCTCGTTGAAGGTCTGCAAATTAGACGACAGTCGGGAGATCCTTATGGATATATTTTTAGGGATAGATTTAATAATGGAATGAGGGTGGTTCGATTTTACATTAACGTACTTGAGATTTTCATTAAGTTTGTGAAATGGCTCTATATTACCGTTATTAAGGTTGAAGGTGACATCCAAGAAGTTGACCACCTTCCTACCTCCTTCTTTATCTTTTATCTAGTGTATAAAATATTTTCATATCATTCCAATACAAAGGTCTGACGACATGGTGTGTTTGCTTACAGTGTACCTTCGGTTTATGATAATATTTTTATATTATTCAAATAGCGAGGTATAGGTAACCCATACACTATAGAAACAATTGTTACCTAATAAATTCTGTATACCCGCATTTCCATTTCATAAACTTCTTCTCCATATTTTCTCCGGATTTTAAAACACACTTTATTATACGTTGAGCAATCTCTGACGTCGGTTGACTCCATCCAATGCAACTACTTAGTAACATTGGCATACAAATTTACTAATTCTATATATATATATATAAAGTTGTAGTTCCTCTGTTTGTTCGTTCACAAACTCTTCCTATGGTTTCGGACATAGACCCCCATAACTATATATATTCTGAAACTATATAGTCTAGAGTACTTGGATAAGTATATTTCATTTTAATCAAAGGGTTCCACGGGGGCACAATGCCCCGCTGAAAATATTTTCCTTCGATTTATATGAAATTTAAACCATAGGTAAATGACAAGATATGATGCCTATTCACAATTTCAGCAAATTTCAATAATATTAAGACACTCTAATGGGGGTTAAACCCCCTATAGGGAAAATTTTGGCCAATAAATGGAACAAGATGTGTTGTGACAAGGTTGCATGAGAACTTGATTGAAGCAACCATTATATTCGGGTCTTACAAAGGTCAAGCTCTTCTCATTCCGATGATTCCACTTATACCAAGTGGTAGCGAGTTGCCTTTTGTATTTATGAGGCTGCAGTTCCCAGTGAGGCCATGCTTTGCCATGAGCATCAATAAGAGTCAAGGTGAAACTTTCAAAACTATTGATATAGATCTGACAAAACCCATGTTTCAGTCATGGCACGTTTTATGTGGCTGTTTCAAGGACTGCAACTTCAAAAATCTCTACATTTTAGCCAATCAAAAAAAGACAAGAAATGTTGTTTACTCTGAAGTTCTTCATCAGGACAAAGTATATATATTTTCATGTATTTATTATGTTAAAAAATAAATAATTAAACTTTGAATTTCTAAATTGAAAATAATGCTTTACACAAAAATAAAATGATCAAGTTTTGAATTGATATTTTGAAAAAACTATTTACAAGAAACAAAACAAAAATAAGATTTAGTAATGTAATTTTGATTTGATATATAACAAAAAATAATGTTTTCCAATTTTTCATGCATTACATTTTACATTGAGTAATATTGAAATGGAGAGTTTTTCTCCATAAATTATATCACTGATTTAAAATCAATCATTTTCTTACTAAAAAAAAAAAAAAAATTGTGTGAAACGCAGCAAGGCGCGGGTAATTCGGCTAGTATATATATATAACGACTAATAAAAATAAAAATACTAATAACGACTTTTCGGATTCATAGTAAAAGTATGTACGTACACGACACGCGCGCAGTGTGTATGCACACATATACACTCTGAACACGGAAATTCGTATTTCGATATATGCAAGCAATGGCACATGTGAATGCGCACCATAATTATGAGTGAACTCTGACATATGTATTGAGTACTCGAAATTCTATCACTTGTTCACGCCAATTTTTGTGCCATGGCCAACATACAACCATACATAAAGACACACACACATGTGTGTATATATATATATATATATATATATATATATGCGTGTATATATATATATATATATATATATATATATATATATATATATATATATATATATATATATATATATATATATATATATATATATATATATATATATATATATAAGAGAGTATTGAAGTTTGCCTGAAGCATTCTGGAATAATAAAAAATTTGATCGTTTTGGAAGCCTCAACAATGCAGATGGGTAAATCTCCGGGTAACAGAATCCGGTGGTGAAGAGAGAGATGTAAGAGGAAATGTAGAATGAGATGTATTGTGTAGAGGAACGTAGGAAAGAGCGTAAAAGATAAAAATATCACGAGAAAGAGTTACCTTGGGAGAGATTTAATTGACCCTATATTCCGGATTACACACAGCGGCGGGCAACAAAGGCCACGTACCGTTCCTCTCCGACAGATAACTTTCGCCCTCGGAAAACCCCCCAGTTGATGGATGTGAAATCCGAAATATAGGGACAATTAAATATCTCCCAAGGTAACTCTATCTCGTGTTCTTATTTTTATTTTTTACGCTCTTTCCTACGTTCCTCTACACACAATACATCTCATTCTACATTTCCTCTTACATCTCTCTCTTCACCACCGGATTCTGTTACCCGGAGATTTACCCATCTGCATTGTTGAGTCTTCCAAAATGACCAAATTTTATATATATATATATATATATATATGTTTATGTATGTGTGTATGTGTTTGTGTCAGTGTGTGTGTGTGATATTTTATACAGAGAGACACAGAAATACATGTATGTAGTCATAAGCAACTATTTATCATAGACGTTGTATCACCATTAGATGCGCATATATACTATTGTAAGGTGGCAAATTCACCGCGATCCCTAGACAATAACCTATGATTAGATTGTCCAAAAGCGTAAGCCAAATGTTTATGATATAATAAATAACATCACGTCTCCCTCTCTCATTCTCCGTCACTTTCTCTCTCTCTCCCCCTCTCTCTCTTTCTCCCTCACCCACTCACTCTCTCTCACCCTCTCTCTCTCCCCTCTCTTTATATATACATATATATATATATGTGTATATATATATATATATAATTATATATATATATGTATGTGTATATATATATATATATATATATATATATAATTATATATGTGTATAAATTTGAACATATATACAAACACAAACACACACACACACACACACACACATATACATATAAAGAAAGAGAGAGAGAGAGCGAGAGAGAGGGAGAGAGAGAGAGAAAGACGCGCTAACACAGACACAAACCACACATCTACGTCTTGATAAGTACGTGTATTTATTATATAAGTGATAGCAGCATGTGTTGGTTGTTGCCAAATTTGCAGCTATCCCCAGATAATGACATCAAATTCCAATGTACTCTAAATTAATATGTTATTACGGTTAACATCATTGATTCACTCTCCATATATATATATATATATATATATATTACATGCAGAGAGAGAGAGAGAGATGCACACATGTACAATTTTAGACACATTTATACAAATCCATTTATATGATGTATACATAAGCTTATGGTGATACCTAGTTATGTAAGTGATAGAATATGTTATATACGTAATATATATATATATATATATATATATATATATATATATATATATATATATATATATATGGAGACGAAATGCCTGAAGGGAGTTCTCTTCAAGAATATATACATACGAATAAAGTCTTGTAGTCTCTATGGCGGCAAATTCATGACCAAAATTCTGTTCGTGGCTGTTTAGATCGTGAAAAATAAGCATTTCAATAGTTTGAGCTGATCTTAATCTAATAGAACACCTTTAAACACTGTATCGAGATATTCAATAAACATGTCCGTTGCTTCAGCCATATGTAGTTACGACGCCGGAATATTTTTATGATATTCGCGAGTTACCAGAACGTGTAAGTGTTTATAGATTCCACTCGACTATATATTGTTGCATGTTTACCCTTGCATTCACCACCTGCTCTGCATGTACTGCGTCACAAATGGGCTGATGAGCCATGGGTCAACGTTGGTATTAATTGTTATGGGCATGATCCATCTGTTTTGTTTCCTCATATATTGTGACACAGGCCTTTGAATATGTTTGTAGCGTGTTAGCTTCTGTTCTTTTATGTCTTAAAGATCAGGCACAGATATCTACCCTGCTCCGATACACGGAACATGTATCTTTCTACACATCGGTCAGGGCGTCCTCTAACTGCTTTACATGTCGAGATATGTCAATTTGCATCTAACCTTTTCTTCATTGAAGCACTACATTTTTTACATACATTTTCAACTGTTTTATTTTCTGGAACTGACACCCGTTCAACAGCTCTCCGGCTTGCAATTCTCGAAAAAATGCATTTGTGATGCTGCTTTTGTTGCTGCATTTTTTATTTCCACATGTGTGCTAACCTGCAAAAGCATCAGTTCGTGTGATTTTTGTGTTGTTTCTGCGTTTAATGTTCGTGACAGTCTTCTTGTTTAATTATCATATTTACTGTATTGGGGGTTCTAAAAATGTTTATCGAAATTTTTGATGGCGTAGCCGTTGCTACTATGCTTGTGGCTATCGCCTGTCACTTTACTCTAGAAGAAGAAATTGTCATGAATAAACAGTAAGCAAATATTTGTATAAATATAACATAGAAAAATATCCAACGACAAAACTTGTTTTGTTGCCACAAGGTAAATGGGCGGATGCTAAAACGCTCCGAATATCCTTGCTAATACAAAAAAAATAAAATCTTTTCCAGCAAATTCAACGTGGGAAATCCAAATCTTCGACGGAGCCATGTTAGACACATCAAAACATAACAAAAACAACAACAACAACTACTACTACTACTACTACTATCATTATTATTGTTTTTGTTATAATTAATCACAAGAAACAACAACAAAAATCAACAACAAAAATACAAGAGGAAAAACAAGAAGATTATTGAAGATCCTCGAATAATAATAACAAGGAGGAGGTGGAGTAGGCGTAGGACGTGAATGAGGAGGGGGTGGTGTAGATATATAGAAAAGAAGCTGGTTGAAAAAGAGAATTTCCTAGAAGAGAAATAAGTTGATGGCGATGAAGAAGATGAAGAAAGATAAAGAACATGAACAGTGAGTACAAAAGCGAGGAGATTACAATCTCTACTCTATCCCGTCTCTCATGATCATAGACATTTCAATAATATAACATATTATTTCTACTGACGAAAAGCTTTTGTTAATTTCAACAACAAAGGAACATTCGATCAACAAATACGATAACTATTGCAAAACTGCACGCTGTTCGTTGCCATTACATTAAAGAGAAATAACTCACCTATAATTAATCTTTAAATGTAGAAGTAATAGAGGGAGCGAGATAGAGAGGAGAAGATAGAGCGAGGCAGAGAGAGGTAGAGAAAATGGGACTGAGAGAGAGAGAGAGATGCAACACTATTGATTTTAGACGCCATCAATTTCTAAAATGGCCAACTACACGTGTAAGATTCCATTTAATCGTAAACACCCAAGCGTACTGCACGATGTCTCTTGCTAAACCCTCCCCACTTCATTTCTTCTAGCAATTCAATATTACACACAGATCTTGAAATCTAATAACTCCAGTTATTTTCATCTGTTTACTTTTCTTTACAAATGATATTTTTTCCACTACTCAATTTATTTATCTTTTTTCAATTCTCGTCTTTTATCCTTTAGAGAGCAAAAAACTTGAAGAGGAGAAAGAAAAAATATCCCACGTTCTCTTTATTTTTCTCTCTCTCCCCCTCTCTCTCCCCCTCTTTCTCTCTCTCTCTCTCACACACACACACACACACACACACACACACACACACACACACACACACACACACACTCTCTCTCTTTCTCTCTCTCTCTTTCTCCTGTCTTCTCTTTTATTTTTCTCTTCCTTATCTTTCTATCACATTCATTTTCACATCTCTTCTTTCAGGTGCACTTATCTCAAGCGAAATTTTCTAGTTTTCGACCGAAATTTCGCTATATTTCTATCCAGAAGAAGGTTGCTACTTTTTTCTAGGTTTTATATTTTTGTTCAGGTTTTCATTTATTGCCAATTGTAGTTACCTTCCGAATAACTAAATGTATTTTGCTCTATTTAGTTTTCCTTTACATTTTTAATTCATTCTTTTTTTTTTTTGCTTCATTTGCCTGCTGCAGACAAAAGATCCTGGATTTTCCTTTGTCTAAAGTAGAGCATGCTCCGTTTATTTAGTTGTGGTTTCCCCTGTGATCAATCCGTCGCTTAGGTTTTCGAGCAAAGGAACAAATTTTGGCTATTGAACTTGAACTCATAATGTAACATAATAATCTATATTCTTTCACTATTTACCCTATCCATATATCATAAAAAGCGTGAAAAGCCTTACTCAACTTTTATAATATAATATAACATAATGAAAGTTGTTCATGCTTTCTACATTTCCTTACATTTTTACAAGGGGAATTGATCTATTAATTGCCTACAGCGAAACATTATATAATTTTCTTTACGTTGTTCATCAGTCAAACGTGAGTGTCAAACCTTATTCTTTGAAGTCTCCATTCCTTTTACATTTCCTGCAGTTTATGTATGTTCTTGTTAAAGTGATATAACAAAGTGGAGAAAGAGAACTGAGAAAAGAAATCTCTTCAAAAGACTTCGTACTGTCAATAAAACATCTACAAACTCCAAAGGTTTAGGCAACATTACTATAAACTATTCAATTTCCGAGAAAATATTGCTATGGAATTCTTAAAAGTCGAATGTCATCGATTGATTATCATTTAAACTTCTACAGGAAAACCGCAGCCATCAAATGTTGTGCATTATGAGGTGTGGTGAGTATGTAGACAGTGATGGGGAAAAATGATTTGAGGCATTTAATAATGACACTTTATACTCTGCGTTCAGATCTTGCCGACATATAGCACTGGCTTTCCTTTTGGAGTCGATGAAATAAGTGCTAGATAATCATGGAGTTGATCTGATTGCACATTGGAATGTCTATATAGATTAATCGGAAGTCCCTACGCAATAGCTCAACTAGCTCAAAATAGCAGCCAAATATATTTTAAATTATATCCTGCTGTCTCAAGAAAAGGAAAAATATTGAATAATGTGTTCGAAATTCTGTCTTTGAAACAAAAACAAACAGAAATCAGGGTCAGTATGGCTGGAACATATTTGATCATAGATCTGTATACTCAGTGCTGAAATAGAATTAAACAACAGAACTAGATTTAATGCGAATCTTTAAAGAAGATTTTGTGCCGTTGCCTCTTCTAGAAATAACAGCCAAATTGCCCCACATCATCCCTGCATCTTTAAATAAACAAAATAGAAAATACATTGGACAAGTTAGTCCAATAAAGGCTCTGGAAATATATGAGATAGTCCACGGTAGAACACTTTTGAACAGATTTGATTAAATTGACCATGGATAAAGCAACAACAACACCAACGACGACGACGACAATTATGCTGATTAGATTCAATTGTTATTGTTTTGCATTTTCACTTGTTTAAATACTTAAAGAAAAACTATATAAATGTATATGAGTCGTTGACATGAGACACAGCGGTTCTCTGCTGTGAGAGAGAAAGAAATGATAAGATGTGATTGGACATCTTATCATTTCTTTCCAAAATACACGAACAATGTATATCGAAGGGAATATTCTCAAAAAGGAATATATACATGACCACGCTCAAAACACATTAAGTAACGATCTATTCCTATTAGGCAAGGAGTCACAACATAAGCATTCTTGTTGTGAATCCTGTCAGAAAACGCAACTTTCAAAACCCATTGTTTTTTGGATTAGTTTAGGAATAAAGCAAATATTTGATATAAACACTAACTAAATTCATTTCAGAAAGTTACAAATAATAGTTTAATAAATTTACAATTAATAGTTTAATAACACAACCGTATAAAGGCAAAGAATATTTCGAACCTCAAATCTCAAATAATCCACAGCAAGATACGTAAAAGACAGTTCAGAGTTTAATCCAATCGGTAAATTTCTAATTACAGTATTTTGATATTATTAATTGGCTTATATTAATTTTATTAAATTTGATACTAATCGTTTTGTTCGGTTATTGCCATCCCACTCCTAAATCTACCTCCTCTCCCTATCTCTCTCTCTCTCTCTCTCTCTCTCTCTCTCTCTATATATATATATATATATATATATATATATATATATATATATATGAAATATAAAAGGCTTCTACAGAAGCCTTTTCGATATTGAATATTTATACCCTGCTTTGTATTGAGTACCTTACTTACTGTGGTTACCCCCGATTGAACCCGGGATAAACTTTTATGTATGTATGTATGTATATATATATATGTATATATATGTATATATATATATATATATATATATATATATATATATATATATATATATATATATATATATATATATATATATATATGTAAGTATGTATGTATGTATACGTACATACATATATGTATACAGACGTACAGTAGTATGTATATATATACATACATGCACACATATAAATATGCACGCATCTGTTTACCGAACATTATTATAATGCTCGGTTTACGATGCTGACGATAGCTAATAAGCTTGAAACTAGTACATCGTTCCTGTGTCAGTGTTGAACAAAAAGGTGACGTGGTTGCCTAAACACTGTACGGTGTAATTCGGGCTGTTTGTTTGTTTACAAACAAACCGAGCATTATAATAAATGTTCGGTAAACCGATACGTGCATATATATATGTGTGCATGTATGTATATATATACATACTACTGTACGTCTGTATACATATATGTATGTACGTATACATACATACTTACATTTAAGTAACTAAGAGTGAGAAATGAAATTTCGTTTCATTCTATTCTCTCTCTCTATATATATATATATATATATAAATATTTACACATACACCAATTAAACAAAGTCACAGATATATATGTGTTTTGGCAACCATTCATGATGTGGCTCAATGAAGAATTAATAAATTAAATAATCAGAGTAAAATACTATAAAGTAAAGCATGTCCATAGAATTATTTGATAATATATATACATAATTTCTTCTCCCAATTAGCATAATTAACCACACAAAAAATCAATTAGACCAGGCTATAAGATTAAAAGGCACCTATGAAGGAACAGTAAATAAATATCACACTCTTTCTGACTTGACCACTGCCACGTCACAGTTCTCAGCTATTTTGAATTCGTCTTTGGCGGGGGCCACTTGAGAAAAAAATCTGTCCTGGCGAGTTTGTCCCCTGAAGAGTTCGAAACTCGAGATTTATCCTTAATAGGATATCTCAAAATGAGAACGAAACCCATGGGTCGGGATTTAGTGATTTAATCCTGGTATGTATATAAGCATTTCTAACTTTAATTTTAACCTAATTGTGTATGGTTGACCGTATATATAATTAATTTCCATGTGCCGTTGAAATGTTGGGTAGATATTCTATAGCGGTTGGCCGCGAAGACGCTGCTATCGTATATTTATTTACTGTTTCTTCATAGGTGCCTTTTAATCTTATAGCCTGGTCTAATTGATTTTTTGTGTGGTTAATTATGCTAATTGGGAGAAGAAATGATGTATATATATTATCAAATAATTCTATGGACATGCTTTACTTTATAGTATATATATATATATATATATATATATATATATATATATATATATATATATATATATATATATAATAATAATAATAATCAGGATACTATTTATGGTTATGTATATTTTAAACTTTTTATAGTTATGTATATTTTAAACCTTAAACAGTGAAGGTCAGTAATTTATTACTACCTTATTACCAGTAAGATAAATAGCTCAATGTAATAACATCAGTTGTTCTACAGAGCAGTTATATAGAATTCACAAGAATCAAAGCTATGTTCAAAGCATTTATTCACTTACAATTGTTTCATCCAAACCTAGGCTTGGTTTCTTCGGAGCATTTTTCAATGTTTGTACATATAATTGACCTCCTATCCAACGCAAGAGACATACAGATACATATATATATATATATTGATGTACAGTGGAGTGACATATATTATACTATACTATCTTTGTACAGCAATTCAAATTCAAAATCAAAATTAAAATCAAAATTAAAATACATTTGGCAGATAACACAGATAATGCAAGAGGATAGTTTGATAGTCAGATCTAGTAGGTAGTGTATGCATTAGTTACACATGGAGCATGCAAGTGTGTCTCATTTATATACGAATGTGTAACTAACGTATTTGTGTTATCTGCCGAATGTATTTTAATTTTGATTTTGATTTTGATTTTGAATTGCTGTACAAAGATAGTATAGTATAATATATGTCACTCCACTGTACATCAATATATATATATATATATATATATCTGTATGTCTCTTGCGTTGGATAGGAGGTCAATTATATGTACAAACATTGAAAAATGCTCCGAAGAATCCAAGCCTAGGTTTGGATGAAACAATTGTAAGTGAATAAATGCTTTGAACATAGCTTTGATTCTTGTGAATTCTCTCTCTCTCTCTTTCTCTCTCTCTCTCTCTCTCTCTCTCTCTCTCTCTCTCTCTCTCTCTCTCTCTCTATATATATATATATATATATATATATATATATATATATATATATATACAAATGAATCTATGAGAGGGATGAACACCGATACAAGTATACATGTGTTCGAATTGCAAATGACCCAGTTAGCTAGGTTGAAAAATGCTAATTTAAAGTAATATGGTTTGCCTATCTCGATTTAAAGTAATACATCAATAAAAATAACAAACCTATATTGGCAATGGCCGTGATGCCCGGACAGATTCTAAATCTGCTTCGCAACATTTATATATGATATATATATATATATATAATGTATGTATGTATATATATATATATATATATATATATATATATATATATATATATATATATATATATATATATATATATTAGAAAGTGAGGTTTTTTTTTACAAAATGAAAAATAACCGAGGTGTCCTACACGAGTGAAAGTATAAAGAAAAAAAGATGAAATCGAAAATGCAACTGGAGTCTTATTTTTTCACAATCGTGAGGTTGTGAGTTCGATTCCTGGACCAGGCGATGCGTTATATCCTTGAGCAAGACACTTTATTTAACGTTGCTCCTTCTACCTGGAGTTGCGACCGATAGATAGTATTACCAATTGGAAAGACCAACGGAAACATTGTTTCCTCGGTCCGATTTGATGAAAGTCGATCGATTTAAGATATATGTATATATATATATATATATATATATATATATATATATATATATATATATATACACACACATATAAATATATATTCAAAGGAATATAAATTGAGATGTGTGTATGTTAAGTCCACTATAACGTAAGATAACGGAAATAAATTCAGGCTAGGGTGAAATCGCATCGCAGTTTCATCATACCCGAATCTTCGTGCTATGCACAGTGGCACATATTTTATTCATTTCTCACAAGTTGCGTGTAATAACAACAAATAATAATTTTGTTTGCTACAAGACGAATGAATAACCTTCAGTATTTGACGTTCATTAACCCTGAATCGAAAAAAAACACCAAGTGGATTGTGGCGGAATTTAAACGCCGAGGTTAAAGGTAGGAAGTCAAATTCCTTTTGGGCTTATATCAGTGTTATATTTCTGATGATACTGTGATGTTATTTTTCAGCATACTATTATTTCTCGATGGATTCAAGTATATATGAGTAGTTATGAAGTTCACTTTGTAATCATGAGATATAGGGTTTGATACTATCTGTTACCATAGCCTCAATCATTGTGAGTAAAATTCGGTAGATTAAAACTGCTTGAAAGCCATTCGGAAACATTTGTGCTTGCAACTTCATGATCTAGCCTTGTTCCATCGCATCACATTTTTCCGAGTGAGAACTTATGTTCAGGGTGTATATGTCTATAGAATACTCAACCACTTTCACATTAAGTTAACGAATAGACGTTCAGTTGATCGAACAATTGAACGCTCAGTGGCGGGTCAATCGCTGTTTCTGAAAACTTCAGCACCTCGATTCATCGAAGGAGATAGAGTTAAAAGTTAGGCTGGTCCATATATTATCTTTAAATTGGAAGAATCCATTGGATAATGTGGTTCTACTTATGAATTCAGATTAAAAAAATGTTATTTTCCTGTTTTGCATTTGAGCCTTTGAACTATCATTCCAGTAGTAAATATATTTATTAATGTACAAGAAACATTTTACATCATCCAACTCTCAGCTTGTTTGTTAGTAATATTAAACGTAGCGGGACCTTTTGAAATTGGTCAGTTTACAATGGCGAGTAGTTATTTCTTTTTTAACTCATTCTTCTGATAGGTCCATTCCAATCATCTTTATAGACATATTTTCTGAAAATATGATGGGAAGGACAGTCATTTAGGCGAGGGAGAAATTTGATTATATTGGTCCCAATACGTAGATTATACATTATTTTATCGACTTTGCAAGGATGAAAGTCAAACTTGAACTCGGCGAGATTTGAATTCAGAACGTAGAAAGCCGTAGCTATATACCACAAAGTATTTTTGACAACGCTCTAGCGATGCAGACCATCCACAAAAATCGACCAGTATTATAGGATCTAAAATAGCGGTTCTGACATTTGTGGTCTTTTGTTGAAAGAGTAGAAACAATTTACACCAGTTTAGAAATAATCTTAACTAAAATTTTCTGTCTCATACAGACGAACAGCTACAAACATTTCATATACACACCTACCCGTTTATTCGCCAACCACTTTGTAACGGTTGAGGCACATAGCCTAGTGGTTAGGGTCTTGGACTTGCACTCATAATGACATGAGTTCCATTCACATTGCTCCAGTATACACAGCTGAAAATGAATACCAGCAATAACTTGGAATTTAACTTGCGATCAATTGGCATCCTGCCCAGGGGATGGAGGTGTCTTGTACTCTGAGTCGCTTCATGCCACGGAAAAGGGGGTAAGCACCAACCTGAGGAGCCTCCGAGCTCGAGACAGATTTTAGACTTTGGAAAGAGATTGATGAGGAAATAGAGACAATATAAGGATGAGAAGCTCCTTTAGTCATGTTTAGGAGATCGCAACCTCTTTAATATTTATGCTATAATAAAATACACTGAGTACACACTGTAAAGTAGTTGCCAAACAAGTTGGTAAACGATGTGGAGGAGTCGATTGAGTATAACATTTTATCGACACAGAGAAAATGTAAAGCCAAATCAATCTAGAGTCTAGATTCTAGACAGACGAGATCTGAACTCAAACCTTAAAATATTAATATGAACATTCAGAAATAAATAAAATGTTATTAAAAAATAAATGTCACTGCCTGTCTGTTTATTTGAATAATGTCTTCACAATCTAAATTCGATCCGACCCGGGTGTATTAAATTCCACCGTAAACAGCTTAAAGAAAAAAAAATCCTCTGGTTTTATATAATCTATATATAATTCATGAAATAATTTCCTCAGAAAATTGTTAATTTATTTTCAATTTTCACTTAATTTAAATTCGAAACGAACATGAATGCAAGCTAGAAATTCATTTGTCCGATATTCGCCTACGAAAGATATAATTGATTCTTTCGAAAAGTGTGAACATTTTCTGTTATATATATATATATATATATATATATATATATATATATATATATATATGTGTGTGTGTGTGTGTGTGTGTGTGTATGTGTGTGTGTGCGTGTGTGTGTGTATGTATGTATGTATGTTTTTTTTGTTGTTTTTTGCGCGCGGGGACATAGAAATAATCGGGCTGGATGCCCGATCGCGCAGTTAAACCACTGGGAGTGAAGAACTCCTAGCCCTTGTCAGAGTATTCTTCTAGGAGAAGGCATCTCAGGAAACTGGGTTAACTCCGACATAAAACCTGCGGCTCAGTAGTTACCGATGATGTTGATCTTTTCTTCTTTTCGGGTTATAGCTACTGTCGCTCAGAGAGTGGGATTGGCTCAGTGCACAGTCTTTCCTCACTTTAAAAATATTCGTCACGCACAGGCATTGCACGAGTGCATTAATAATTATTAATAGTGTACTATTATTATTATTATTATTATTATTATTATTATTACTATTATTATTACTTTTTTTTTTTTTTTTTTTTTTAATTCAATGATGTTCCAGAACAATATAAAAGAGATAATTGGCAATTTAGGTTCTGGAACAAAAAAGATCATTGGCAATAAGGGCAGGGGCCCCAGGTTATCACAGCCTGGGCCCGCTCGTCATCGTGCCATTGTAATAGAGCCAAACAAGGCATTTAGTCTTGGCTGCTGGAACGTACGGACGCTGCTTGACAGGGATTCCTTGGAGCGTCCTGAAGGAAGGACCGCTCTTGTTGCAAAGGAGCTTCAACGTTACGATCTTGACATCGTGGCTTTATCTGAGACGAGGTTAGCTGGAGATGGTTATCTTACGGAATTTTGTGGAGAATATAAATTCTTCTGGAAAGGAAGAGGTGAAGGAACCAGAAGAGAGGCTGGGGTAGGTTTTGCTGTTAAGACAGTATTGGTGAACAAATTAGAAGAATTCCAAGTAGGGATTAGTGAGCGTCTTATGTCCATGAGAGTTCCGCTGGACAAGGGAAGATATGCTACCCTGGTGAGTGTGTATGCTCCAACTAAGAGTTCTGTCGATGAGGAAAAGGTGTCCTTTTACCATGCCTTGAAAGGTGTTTTAAGAAATATCCCTCAGGCAGACAAAGTCATCGTGCTTGGTGACTTTAATGCTAGAGTGGGTAGGGATTTTAACACATGGAATGTAATCAGAAGGCATGGGGTGGGAAAGTGTAACAGCAATGGTATGCTCCTGCTGTAGATGTGTGAGGAGCTGGATCTGTGTGTTACCAACACCATGTTCCAACAAAAGAACAAATTCAAGACCACATGGATGCATCCTGCATCTAAGGAATGGCAACTTTTGGACTACGTCCTAGTCAGGATGCGTGACAGGCAGGATGTGCAGTGTGTTCGTGTTCTTCGTGGAGCTGAGTGCTGGACGGACCACCGCCTGGTACGCGCAAAAGTGAAACTAATCACTAAACGTAAAATCCGGGCTCCTGGTGTTGCCCTGCCCAAAAGATTGAATGCTGCTCGTCTTAAGGATAAAAATGTGAAGAGGACATTGGAAGAAGAGATGCAGGCTTCAGATCTTGGTGAGGATTGGCCGACCCTTAAAAAGTCGGTTTATGATGTAGGCAGGCGTGTTCTGGGATTGGCGCAGAGGAAACATCAGGACTGGTTTAATGAGAATGATGTACATATAGAAGACTTGTTGGCTGATAATAGGCGTGCTCTGTCACGCTACTTGACGGCAAAACCACAGGAGAGGAATACGTTGTATGAGGAACTCAGGGATGTAAAATCACGTGTTAGGCGTAGTCTATCTCAGATGAAGGATCAGTGGTGGAGTGAGAAGGCGGTTGAGATACAAACTGCGTCTGATTCCAATAACACAAAGCTGTTGTACAGTCTCTTGCGTGAGGTTTATGGACCGTCTTCTTCTCTGGTGACACCGCTTCGCAGCAAGGATGGCAAAGAACTTCTTCGTGTCTCACAAGGAATTCTACGAAGGTGGCGAGAGCACTTTGATGATCTTTTGAATCAGCCGTCTGTCGTCAGTGAAGATTTCCTCAATCTCATTCCAGAAAGTCCTGTGAAAGTAGCTCTCGCAGAACCTCCGACGCTTGTGGAGGTTGCAGTGGCTATTTCGAAGCTGAACAGTGGAAGATCTCCAGGTATGGATGGCATACATGCTGAGCTCCTACAATATGGTGGTGAGAGACTCCTGCAACATCTTCACTCTTTGTTTGGCAGGATATGGGCTAATGAATCCGTACCTGAGGACTGGAGAGATGCAGTAATGGTGGTCTTGTACAAGGGAAAGGGTAACAGGAACGATTGTGGGAACTACACAGGTATATCATTGCTTTCTGTCGTAGGGAAAGTTTTATGTAGGGTGCTTCTGGACCGTCTGCTGACACACATTGCAGATTGTGTTCTTCCTGAAAGTCAATCTGGTTTTCGTGCTGGACGCGGTACTACTGATATGATCTTCTCAGCTAGACAGCTCCAGGAGAAGTGCATGGAACAAGGCTTGCGAGCATGGTGTTTACATCCGATATCGAACCTCAGGCAGCATATTTAACATCAGGCGCTTTGCTGCGAAGACAAAGGTATTTACATCAATCATAAGAGACCTCTTGTATGCAGATGATTGCGATCTTGTAGCGCACACAGAGAGTGATATGCAGCACATTTTGAATGCATTTTCTGACGCTTGCACTGCCCTAGGTCTGACTGTCAGTCTCAAGAAAACCGTCGTCATGTACCAACCTGCCCCTGGTAAGCAGTACACTGAACCAAACATCTATGTGTATGGCAAACGACTTGGAGTGGTTGATCAGTTTGTCTACCTGGGAAGCACTGACAATCGATACAGCAACCTTGACAGTGAAATCTCACTTAGGATTAGGAAAGCAAGTGATGCTTTTGGAAAGCTAGAAAGGCGACTCTGGGGTCGGCGAGACATATGCAGGAGGACAAAGGTAAAGGTGTACAGGGCATGTGTGCTCTCTTGTCTTCTTTATGCCTGCGAGACCTGGGTCACATATCGACACCACCTTAAGCAATTGGAGCGTTTCCATCAGATGTGTCTCAGACGGATCCATGGCGTTCACTGGAGGGACCACATCACTGATGTCGAGATTTTGGAAAGCTCTATGTGTGACAGTATAGAAGCTCTTGTGCTTAAGCAATGACTCCGTTGGAGTGGTCACCTTGCCAGGATGAAGGATTCTAGAATACCAGAGTTGGTTAAAGGAAAACGACCGCCACATAAACCAAAAAAGAGGTATAAGGATTCCTTGGAAGCGTCTCTGAAAGACGCTAACATCTCTGCTGATACATGGGAGAATATTGCTGCTGATCGTAATAAATGGAGAAAGACTGTATATGAGGGAAAAGTTGTCTTTGAAGCAACTCGAATCGCATACGAGAAAGTAAAGCGGGATGTGAGCACTGTTGCACTTCCAGACGGCGAGGGTCCTCCTATGGTGCTGACATGCAGCGTATGTGCGAGACTCTGCCTAAGCAAAGCTGGACTCGAAAGTCATCTTCGCAGTCATAAAGTAAGACCAGCGGTTGACTACCAGGCTGCTGTTGGAGATGCTACTCATCATGCTTGCCAAACATGTGGTAGAGAATGTAAATCAGCAGGAGGGCTCAAGCGACATGCAAAAGTACACGAACTTCAACCACAGCCGACTATTCCCAGTAAATGTTTTGGTTGCCGACTCTGTGCAAGACATTTTAGATCATTGGCTGGGCTAAAAAGCCACATTCGATTGCAGCGCTGTTAGTTGCTATCGTATGTGTGTTGGGGGAGGGGTGCTTGTGTGTGTGCATGTGTGTGTATGTATATATATGTGTATATTATTATTGTTGTTATTATAATTATAATTATTATTGTTATTAATGTATGTATGTGTGTATATGTGTGTGTGTGTGTGTGTGTGTGTATATATATATATGTATATGTATATATGTATATATATATATATATTTATTTTTTTATTTTTTTTTATTTATTTATTATTTATTATTTTTTTTATTATTATTATTTTTTTTTTATTTCTCCTCGTGCAATGGCCATACTCGATAACGAGGGGGCAGCCATCATCATTTATGTATGTATGTATGTATGTATGTATGTATGTATGCATGTATGTATGTATGTATGTATGTATGTATGTCAGGTCACCAGTTGGTGCTACTGGTAACATGTATCCCAGTACAACCCGTCTCATGGTCGGGTCGTTGGCGACTAAACTGGCAACCCCACCAAGGTTTCTTGGTGAGGAGGGGGACTTGGACATCCTGCAGGACTAAAAACAAAACCTGTCAAAAGGGCAAAGGGGCTCTTAAGAGTCAATGGCCATCCAAAATCACCGGGAGAGATGACCCCTTAGCCTTTGTCAAGGCAGATTTCTAGGAGAAGGAAAACTCTGATATAACACCTGCAACGCTGATGGTATCCAATGATGTTGACTTGTTCTTCTTTTTGGTAAATATCATCTTGGTTAAGAGGGTGGAACTGGCTTTGTGCAGTGCCTTTGCTCACTATGAAAGCGTCACGGCACAGGAATTGCTTTATATCTGGAGATCTCTCTGCACTTGTCGTCACATGGTACCATGTGCCCAGCACTATGTGTCAATAATTGTCACAAGTGTAGTGTTTGTACCAGAGTTTTCAAGTCGCTGGCTGGACTAAAAAGTCACACTCGTTCAGCGCATCGGCAGGGGTTCTCCTACATGGATATAAAGTAGTGGCCGTACTCGAAAACGAGTTGGCAGCCGCCATGTATGTATGTATGTATGTATGTATGTATGTATGTATGTATGTATGTATGTATGTATGTATGTATGTATGTATGTATGTATGTGTGTGTGTGTGTGTGTGTGTGTGTGTGTGTGTGTGTGTGTGTATGTATGTATGTATGTATGTATGTATGTATGTATGTATGTATGTATGTATGTTTTCTCTTTCTCTTAATTTCGAGTATATTTTTTGCCCGGCCACCTTCCTGGTGGCAAGGTTGTAAAAGAAAAGAAATTGTCATCCCTTGAATCGCAAGAATGTTTTGCAAATTTTGAAGGTGCCAGCTATCGCAGCCATTTGTAGACTATGAATTAGGGAGCTGCGCTTTTTGTCCGCAAATCCAAGTTCAGTCATACTTTGGTCCAAGCAGGTTGGTATATAACCCGTAGCTCCAATAATGATGGGTATTAAGCTAAAGGTGTATCTTGGATACTGGATTTGTAAACTCCTCATCAATGGTCTGTAGATGTCCTCCTTCTCCTGTATTTTTCTGACAACGTTTACATCAAGTGGGCAGCTGATCTCCACAACAGAACACGTTTTCAAAGTGTGGTCCCAAACAACAATATCAGGCCGGTTTTGCTTTAATTTGGTGGCAGTTTTTATTTTCAGGTTCCACCAGTATTCCTTAGTGCCATCTGTCTCAATATATTCTTCCTCGTTTGTTGTTAATTTTGTTTTCCGAAGTGCGTTCCAGATGGTTCTAGCTATCCCATCGTGTCTCATGGGGAAGTAGTAGCGAGATGACATTCTTTCGCAGCTGGCAACAATGTGGCTTACATCCTCGATCTTTGTTTTACATAGCCTACATTTATTGTCAGCTGCTGGCCCTCCTCTTTTGTGCAGCAGATATTTGGTAGGGAGTTCTTGTTCCTGTATTGCATAGAGATATCCCTCAAGGTGTGATGTCATAAACTTGTCGGAACTCCATGCCAGGCTTTTTGAGTGCTTTATAGCCTCTATGGTCTGTGTTTTACGCCTCAAGTATCCATGCACAACTTTTTCTGTAAATTGGTCAATTTTTTTAATCTTGTTTGAACATTGAATAGGATCTTCCGATTTCTCTGGGTGAGAGATTTATATCAGGCTTTATTCCATATCTCTCCTCCAGATCAGTGGCTATTCTAATGATATTTTCTTTTTCATGCTCATAAACCTGGGCAAGATGGTTGCCAACCTTTTTCCTCTGTTGAAGGTGTTGCTTCAGTGTTACTATCCGGGTCTCATATGTTATTAATATTGATTTTAGACCCCGGCCACCTTCCTTGCGTGAGAAGTATAGCCTATCCACATCACCATTGATGTTAAAGTTCCCAGTAACACTGAGAAGTTTTCGAGTTCTAACATCCATCTCACTTAGTTCTTGCAATGACCAGTTCAGCCGACCAAATGTTGGCGTTAGAATTGGCTCAGCATAAGTATTGTGGGCAATGTATTTGTTGTACGCTGAGAGTTCTGATGGCCATATTTTCTTTACTCTTCTGAGGTATTCAGTTCTGGTTCTCTCCTTATTTATGGGTCCATCATATCTGACATTCTCATCCTGTCCAAGATATCTGTAGTTGTCACCTGACTGTAGAGGTTGTATTGTCAGGCCGTTCATCTCTAGATTTCTAGAGGAGGGCACAGCTCTTCCACGTTTTACTGCCAAATATGCACACTTGGACTCACCAAATTTCATTTTGTCAGTTGAAAATTGTGTAATGAGGTCCAATTGTTTCTTGATGTCATTGATATTTGGCCCATACAACTTCAGGTCATCAACAAAGAAAAGATGGGAGATACTTCTGGACCCACTTCTTTGTCCACCTTGTTTCCTGAGTAGGTAAGATAGTGGATTCAGTGAGAGAACAAAGAGTAGCACTGACAAGCTATCACCCTGAAAGATGCCCTTCTGGTAATGTATCTTATCAGTCTTAACCTGCTCCTTCTCACCCCTAAGGATCAAATTGGTGTACCAGTTCTTGGTCAGGCGTTCAACAGCAGCTACCAATGGTTGTGGGACTTTAGCTAACTGTAAAGCCTTAACAATCCACCCATGAGGTACACTATCAAATGCTTTTTGATAGTCCAGCCACACCACAGTCATTTTTCTGCGATTCTTTGTTGTATTTTCTTGCATCATCTTATTAGTTAGTAGGTGATATATGCAACCCCGCACCTCCCTCTTTCCGCCAGCTTGCTCAGGTGTTATGATGTTGTTGGTAGCACAGTGATACTGTAAGAACAGGTTAAGGCACCCAGTATATAATTTGTATGTATGTATGTATGTATGTATGTATGTATGTATGTATGTTCTTCTGGTTTTATAATTTCACAAAGTTTTACCAATAGAGAGAGAGTCGGTTTCTAACATAGACACAAGAGTCTCTCATTGGAATTTACATAACATCAACTAGGAAGATATGGATGTTATTGTACGTGTGGATGTGGATATTTTGAGTTGTATGTGTGCATGTGTATATGCTTTGTATCTGTACATGTGTATATGCAGTTATTAGATGCAAAATTGTTGGTATGTTTTACATATTTTTACTGTTCCATTAATGGATTGTACTTGTAATTTCCTAACTAGTTGCGTTCTTTCTGTTCCTGTGAAGCCTAGCTTCTCAAGATTTGTATTGAGGCAGTTACTAACATACCCCAATGCCCCAATAATCACAGGCATAAATCTGAAGGTGTAATCAGGGTGGAGTATCTGCAGATTTCTCATCAGTTCTGCATAAATATTCGCCTTTTCACTAATCTTTGATATTATATTGGCATCTGCTGGGTAGCTAATTTCCACTACTGTGCTTGTTTTCTTCTCCCCGTCCAATATCATAATATCTGGTCTGTTATGCCTGCATTTTATTGGGGTTTTTACTGGAACATTCCACCAGTACTCTTTCATATTATGTACATAGATGTCTTCCACATTGTTGTAGCTTTTAATGTGTTTATTATCGGGGCTATCTTTTTTACGAACTGCATTGTACAGTGTTTTGGCCACTACATCCTGCCTCATAGGTAGATAGTACCGCGATGACATCTTTGGACAGCTGATGATGACATGGGTGATATCCTCGATGCTAGTTCTGCAGAGTCTCCACTTGTTATCACATCTAGGTGTTTTGCCTGCATCCCTATCTCTTTTGTGAATCAGGTATTTCGTGCTAATCTCCTGTTCCTGGATTGCGAAAGCGTATCCTTCAAAGTGGGAGCCAATATAGCGGTTGTTGGTCCAAGATAGACTACTTTCCTTATCTATATTACTCTCACTCTGGAGCTTCCTGGCAACATATCCATGCATGATTTTTTGCTGATAGGTATGCAGTTTTTCATCCATAGATTCACTGCGATACTGTTGAGCGACATCCCTGAGTGTGATATTTTGATTATCACACAGGGAATATCTCTCAAAGAGTTCCTTCCCAACTCTCATGATCTTATCTGTTTCATGCAGATAGACTTGCTCGAGAAACGGGCTCCTGCGCTTCGAGGTTCGTAGATGTTGTCGGAGAGATATGATGCGACATTCAAATGTTGTCTGGACTGATGTTAGGCCTCTCCCTCTCTGCTTACGTTTCAAGTAAAGGCGGTCTATGTCACTGTTGATGTGAAAGTTTCCGGTGTTGTTCAGTATTTTTCCAGTTCCAACATCAATTGCTCGGATTTCGTCTATCGTCCAATTGAGTATTCCAAACGTTGGTGTTAGGACAGGCACAGCGAACACATTGTGAGCCACTGTTTTGTTTTGCGCAGAGAGTTCCGATGACCAGATCTTTCTTAATCGGGTGTAGTATTCCCTGGTTACGCGTTCTTTATTACAGATACCATTATAGGATATGTTCTCATCTATCCCAAGGTATCTGTAGCAGTCCTCATCAGATATCGGTGAAACAGTTAGACCATTGATGACAATTTGCTAGATTGGGTTGTTGTTTTTCCCCGCTTTATCTTGGCCAAACTACATTCCTATATCCTTTGAGAACGTTGTTACCAGGTCAAGATTTTTCTTCATCCCATCCATGTTCTTGGCATAGAGTTTCAGATCGTCCACAAAGAAATTATGGGTTAGGTTCGTATTTCTGTCCTCCTGTGAGCCAATGATGTATGCCTCACATTTCTTGAGCAGAAAGGACAAGGGGTTTAATGACAAAATGAACAATATCACAGAGAGACTGTCCCCTGAAATATACCCCTGCAATATTTTATTTTATCAGTGAAAATAGAGTCCTCCCTCTCTGTCTTTAACCTTAGAATAGTAGCCCAAGAAGAAGACAGCCTCTCTATGGCTCTGACAATAATATCTGGGACTTTAGCAAGTTGGAGGGCCTCTATCATCCAAAAGTGGGGAACAGAATCGAAAGCTTTCCTGTAGTCCAGCCAGACTGTAGTCATATTCCTTCTAAGTTGTCGCACCTCCGACATCTCAGTTTTGTTGATTAGGAGTTGTTCAGCACATCCCCAAACCCCTTTCTTTCCAGCTGCTTGTTCATCTCTGATGATGTTATTATTTTCACAGTAATCTTGGAGGAATAGGTTCAGGCAGGCTGTATACATCTTATACATCAGGTTCTGGCATGCAATGGGTCGGTAGTTTTTTGCCAAGTGGGTGTCTTTGTTCTTGGGGACCAGTAACGTTTGTGCTAATGTCAACCATTCTGGTATAAGTGTATCTCCCTTAAGAACTTGTTGGTAGAGGTCAGTAAGATACCTCCGATAGAATATTAGCTTGTTGTACCAGTAGCCGACAATCATGTCTCTTCCTGGTGTTTTCTTATCTTGGAGTTTTCCTATCACAGTCTCAAGGGTACCTTCACTTATTTTGTATGTTTTTGTTGTAGTGTAGGAGCAATAGTTCTTTCGGATTTCTCTTAGCCACACTGCATCTTGGTTGAAATTCTTCTTTTCACCCCATATTTTTCCCCAAAAGGAATCTATGTCTCTCTGGGATGCGGCCTCAGTGACTTATTATTATCTTGCCCTTCATATCTCTATAGACTGATGTTTGGTTTCATCTGAATCTTTTATTAAGCACTTTTCTCTCATCTACCTTCTTCAGGTATCGGCGTTTTTCGCTAACAGCTCTCAATTCTTGTTTGAGGTTGATCAGCTTATATTGGAGAGTTCTGGTTCTACTGCTACCAAACATCGTCTCTATTTTAATTTTCACTCTTTGTTGGTGAGGAGTGAGTTTTTTTTGTGTGTTTGTTTGCATGTAAGGAGCATTGTCACATATCCTATGTTTTTTCGTAGGTCAGCACTCTTTTTTTCTATTTTAGTTATATATGATGGTATTTTTGGTGGTGTTTTGTTCTTGTTAATATCTCTGCTATCACCAAGGTAATGCTTCACTGTCGTTGCTAAGACATATAAACAGGCGTTGATTTGCCAAAATGTTGGTGTTTTTATCCGTCGTAAATATTTATCCCCTATTTCGTCAATAACAAGTAGTATTTCATTATTTGTTTTTTTTATTCAACATTGTCATTTTAACACGTTCAGCCAGAGAGATATTTATACATGAGCTAATTTCTCTCTGGAAGATTTCGTTGGGGGAAATTTACAATTGTTTATACTTTTGATTATCATTATCGATAGTATTTTCCACAACAGTCGAGGTAGACTCGGATGGTACACGTGGTGTCACATTTATTCGATTATTATTATTATTTCTTCGATTATTATTACTATCGATAGTGTTTTCCCCAGCATTCGAGGTAGATTTAGATGGTACCGGTGGTGTCAAGTTTCTTACAGGCATAGTTGTTTCAAGAGGCTGTTCGACCTGGCTGCTAGGAAGTCTAGTAGTATGGCGACCTGTATCACATGTTGTTGATAACATGTTTGTTGTTGGGGACTTACAATTAATATTTATCTTATTTTTACGTTCAACAAACGTCGCCTGTTGGCGTAATTGTTTCGCTGTGAAATAATTTAGCTCTGGGTGCATTTCGTCCCAGTGTAGCTTCATTCTATTCATATAGCCAATGGAGGGATTGTTTTATTTGCCATTTTATAACAATTAAATAAATCATTATTAAGTTCGCAACTCCAAGTGAAATGCGATTTATAATTTCGGTTTCTTCTGTAGCTACAACTGAATAAAGTTTGATTACCTTCCTTGTTATTTGTCTTCGATACTTCCTTAATTTTGTTGTTGGTGTTGTGTTCAGCCATGTTGTTTGTAGCAAACCCTTGTAAAATGAATTATGTATTTAGTCGGATATCTCTACGAATTCGAATAAAAGGTGTCTTCAGAAGGGATAGTTAGAAGAATAACCAGTTATTCAACCTGACTGAAGTTGTGGCATTACTGTCGGAGATAGTATTCATCTTAAATTTAATAAATAGTCTCCCACGCCAAAATATGCGACTGATCGCGTTGACTGTCTATGTATGTATGTAGGAGAAGGCAACTCAGGAAACTGGGATAACTCCGATATAAAACATGCGGTTCAGTAGTTCCCGATGATGTTGATCTTTTCTTCTTTTCGGGTTATAGCTACTGTCGCTCAGAGAGTGGCATTGGCTCAGTGCATAGTTTTCGTCACTTTAAAAAATATCTTCACGCACAGGCATTGCACGATAGAATTAATTAATTATTATTAATAATGGTATATAGTGCAATGGCCATACTCGATAACGAGGGGGCAGCCATCATGTATGTATGTATCTATATA
>OZ024740.1:86381616-86411616 GCA_964016885.1 Eledone cirrhosa | reverse complement strand
ATGTTTCTTTTATTTGCCACCAGGGCATCAAAAGTGGGACAAGTACAAAGGGGGGAGTTTACACAAAAAGGCATCCTTAATAAGGAGGAGGCAATAACAAAATATAAAAATAAAATAAAATATAACAAAAAATAAAATTTATAACAAAATCCTCAATAGAGAGGAGGCGCCTTGGGGGGTCGCACACACCCCCGAAAAAAGTGTGCAACCCTTTTCCTCAGGAGCACAGAGAGGGGGTACTCCCTCGTTCCTTCCTCTTTTCCACCTACAGGCTTATGTAAAGAGAAGGCCCATTCACATGGGCCATTCTCGCCACTTTCACCCACCTTTCATAAAAACGACTGGGGTGGAGCACCTCTCTCTCCATCCTGATCCTTCTTCCGAAATGATATCGGAAGAAACGGACCTGTTGTTGGCCAGAGAGAAAGGTGCCTGATCTCAGTCCTTTCAGACGCGTCCACCATACATCTTCTTTCACCATGGCTATTACGCACAGAAACACCGCCTCTCCTTCATCTTTGAAGGGGGGAGGCGGCTTGATTATTACAATAGACTCGGTGGTCAACCGGATCGGTCCCACCCTTGACATCAATTGTTCGACATAGCCCCACAGATCGGCTACGCCCGAGCAGTGTACCAATGCGTGTGCAACGGTTTCCTCGTCGCACACGCATCTGGGACAGATCTTTTTGGCGGGGTCCCTACCCGGGCGCCCGTGTCTGTAGAGCTTTTCTCGAACGGGTAGAGCCCCTCGGTAGCACTGCCAGGCCAGGGACTTCTGGAAATTGTCCATAGGTCCTGGGCTGAATTTCCTACCGAACAGGCTGGCCAGTTCGTCCTCCTCCATGTCTAGGGCTTCTCCGAGGGCGTCGTCGCACCTGCTGCGCACCAGCCCTCTATAGAATGTTGCGGTGGAGTCTCCACTGATAACCGGATCCGCCTGCCAGAGGGCGGTGAGCGCCTGGGCACACTCAGTGTGCCAGGCGCCCAGTTTTCTCGGTCTTTGCTTGACCCAGGATTGCAGCTCGGTGAGTGAGACGAGTCTGGGAAAGGTTCGTCTCACAAACGAGGCCCACACCGGTTGACCGGTGAGGAATACGTAGAGGTGCCGTAGCCTTAGTGCGTGTTTACGCATCATTAGCCACGGCATCCCCAGCCCTCCTTTCGAAGGGTGTTGACAGCAGATGGATCTCCTTACCATAGGAGCCCGCCTCTTCCAAAGGAATTGGAAGAGCGCGCGCTCCATCTTGGTGAGGGTTTCCCTTGGGCAGGGCACTACGGTCAGGCGGTAGTAGATGACGGACGCTAGATAGGTGTTCGCCACCTCCGCCCGACCTTTCAGGGATAGTTTGCAACTGGCCCACTTCTGGGTCAGTGCAAACACCCTGTTCGTAACCTCCGCCCAGTTTTTCTCCACCTGGACGTCCGGTCCGAACCAGACCCCGAGCAACTTCACCGGGCCCTCCGTCCAGCGTCCGACGACGCCATCGGAGGGCATCGGTCTTCCCCTCCACGTGCCGAGTTGCAAACCGATCGACTTGTC
This sequence comes from Eledone cirrhosa, assembly GCA_964016885.1. Lineage (NCBI taxonomy): Eukaryota > Metazoa > Mollusca > Cephalopoda > Octopoda > Eledonidae > Eledone > Eledone cirrhosa. The sequence goes on along the minus strand of OZ024740.1, from coordinate 86,410,073 downwards.
CCGGTTCAGCTTAGCCCCTGTGAACCTTTCGTACTCCTCCAGTAAGGTGCCGACCGCCTCGATTTCGGAGGCCATCGACACCATTACTGTCACGTCATCGGCGTAGGCCGACACCGCTTTCCGCAATCCCGGTTCCAAAGGGATGCCCTGCAACAACTCCAACTTCCGCAGTAGTGGCTCGAGAGTCAACACATACAGAAGGGAGGAGAGAGGGCACCCTTGTCGGATGGACCGCGCGATTTTGAACGGCTCCGAGAGGTAGCCGTTCACCTTGACCCTAGAGCAGATGCGGCTGCTGTGCATAGCAGTGATCCAGCCCTGAAAACGGGTCCGAAGCCTGCCGCCGCTAGCACCGCATCCAGGTAACCATGGTCGACCCTATCGAACGCCTTAGATTGATCCAAGTTGATCAGGGCCCCACCAAAGCCGGGTTTGTTCCCAACCCTCTCTATGATGTATCGCATAAGGTGGAGGTTGTCATGGATTGACCTGGACGGGATAGCGCATGTCTGCGCATCTCCCACCAGGTTGCCCACGACAAGCGCCAACCTCTTTGCTAGCACCTTGGCCAAAATCTGTAACTCTGTATTTAGCAGAGTTATGGGCCTGAAGTTACTTATTTCGTCCCCCTTGTTCTCGTCCTTCCTCACTAGCGTGACTACGCCCTTGGTCACAGTACAGGGAATTCTCCCATTCTGTTGCCAGTTGCAGTAGACCGCCTCGAGGAGATCGGGGAACAAGTCCGGCATAGCTAGATATAATTCGTAAGGAAGACCATCGTGACCCGGGGATTTGCGTTTGCCGCATTGGCCCAGCACGTCCTCTATTTCAGCGGCCGAAATCGGCTCCTCGCAGGACTTCGCCTCCCTGTCCGAGAGACGCGGCAGGCCGTCGAGGTATGGACCGAAGTCCACATTCCCAACCGGCTCCCCGCCCCTCCCGAACAGTCGGGCAAAGTGCCTTTGAAAGGCCTCACACATCTGCTTAGGCTCAAGAATCGCCCGTCCATCCAGGTCTCGCAAAGACCGGATAGTGGATTTAGTTCCACTGTTGGCCTCTGTCACGCGGGCCCAGCTAACAGCTTTGGTTCCCTCGTTCCCTAGAGCACGTATTTTACTTCGGACAACGCAGCCTTCGTGCTTCGCGTCGAAAAACTGGCTCAAAGCCGTTCTCGACGCTAGCACTCTGGCCACGTCGCCGCTTCTAATTGCCTCTTCTACTCTATCTATTAGCTCCCTTTCGTTCCTATTCCTATCCGCAGCTAGAACCTTACTAAATTCTATCGAGACTACTCTAATCTCTCTCTTTAGAGATACCCACCACCTGCTGTTGACGATCGCTCCAGTCAATCGTTCCTTAACTAACGTACTAATCCGATCCCTGTAGGCTCTACTTGCCGGCAAGGACAAGTTGAGCTTCCAGTAACCGGGGCCCTGTCTATGCGTTCTATCAAGGTTGACCATGCCGGTCACCAACTTGTGGTCTGAATAGCCAACCATGAGCATTTCTGGACAACTTAAAAAGTCCCTGTCCTTATTTCTAACTAAAAATCTATCTAGGTACGACCTAGATGATCCGCTGCGATTTGACCAAGACCAGGTTGGCACTGTCGGAAAATCTAGTCGAAATCTATCGGCCAGGTCAAATCGGCCGAGTAACCCCTTGAGGCTGTTGCACCCCTCTCTGTCGGGACATGCCCCTGCATAGTCCCAACGTGCATCCAGGATACCATTCCAATCCCCCACTAAAAGCAGGGAACGGGACGTCCCTAGAAAAGACTCCAGACGCTGGATAGATAGATAGATAGATAGATAGATAGATAGATAGATAGATAGATAGATAGATAACAGTATGCTCGGGAACCAGACATTGTGCCCCTTATCTTGAGGAAGAATGTTTCTTATTCTGAATAAATGTATTATTTAAAACATAGAAAAGTTTCACTTCTGTCAGAATCCAAATGAAACAATTCTCAGTAAGGGCACTCGTAATAAAACAACGTTCTTAGGTGCGTTGCCCTTGTATACCTGTATAAAGATTGTTTTGTGTCCATCACGTGAATCTCGAATATTTAGCTAAGTGACACATACACATGCACGCACGCATACACACATATCTAAATATGAAGGCTTCCACATAGTTGTCGTCTACCAAATTTCAAACACTTACGTAACCTAAGTCTACGGTGCTACACGTCAGAACCGAAGTCGACAAAACGTGGTTGCTAAGTGAACTCATTAGTCTAACAGTTATGACAGTGTGTATAGATTTCACGGGTTTTGGGGGTGGGGTGGGGGTCTGTGATGTAGTTCTTCTTCTTCTTCTTCTTCTTCTTCTTCTTCTTCTTCTTTGAAAGTTTAAAAAGCAGATAGGAAGCATTTCGCACCTTTGCTTCTGTTCGAAAAAATTAGTATAGACGAAGTGAATCCTTCTTCTAAAGAGAGACCACAAAAAACTAACAGAAGAAATTGTCGGTTTGAAGACTGGAAAACAAGTGAAATCGAAATATGCAGTGAAGAATTGTGAAAGGCTAGAACAGAGATTATAAACAATTCAAATGATATTGTCTAAACCAAAACTTGAAGAAGAACTGCATACAAGTGAAAACAATGTTGTAAATACAAACAAACAATATTTTACAAGACAAAATAAAATTACTAGAAGCTGACTTCAACAACAATAATTGTCACAAAGTTTTCATACTAGAGTGAAAGAGCAGTAAAAATATATAGTGCAATATAAGATAAAGACGGTAACGTTCATGCAAACATAGATAGAGTACTTCAATGTTGATGTGACAATTTTGAATAACATCTTAATGCTAAATTCTAAAACAACCTCGAGGCAATATCAGAAATCCCGGATGGTCCATCTAATATATATATTCATGGAGAAATAGCAAAAGAAAAAATAGAAAAGGCAGTATAAAAAGGAAATATATCAAAATCGATAAACCCTTCCGATATAGAGCTGAAATACTAAAAGCAGGAGAAGGACATTACACACAAAATTCAAAATAATATTAAACATAAATTGGACCTGCATTGTGGTAACTCCAATATATGAAAAGCGTAACAAGCAAAAGTTCGAAACATACAGTGCAATTCCATTCTTTTTAATGCTGGGAAATTTGGTTAGTAGAATCCTTTACAACAGAATAAAAAGTAAAACCTGAGAAGCGACATGAAGCCAATTAAGTGTTAGACTTCATAGATATTTCTAAAGTCTGTCTCGATATTTCTAAAGTTTCTGCGGTGTTAAGCGTCTGAAAATACAAATCCTTTTCCCGGAGAGGTCACCAGTCAATCACATGATTAAACCCCTGTTATTTCTGGTATTCATTTTCAGCTGAGTATACTGGAACAATGTGAAATGAAGTGTTTTGCTCAAGAAGAAAACACACAACCTAGTCCTAGAATCAAACCCACGATATTATGACTATAATTTCAATACCCATACCACTAGCCCACATCGCTCCACTCGTAGATGTACTGTTGATGTGAAAAAAGCAGACGCCCTTATACTCTAACTGGATCTACTTTAAAGCTTCCTTCAGCAACATCTGGAGGAATTTCCTATAGAAGACGATGACAATAATATGTGTAATACCGAAGATACTGTAATTTATAGAGATGTTATACCGTGTGTGATCAGCTGATAGATTTGTTTGCAGTACGGAAGGTTATCTCCCCATCATTTTTAACATCTCCCTGGAAATTGTTATAAGAAAACACAAAAACATAGTTAAAAGTCTACGACTCACTGATGTTTTCCACATAGATGATAGATTTGCTGACGGCACAACCTTAATATCCACGCTGTTTGACGAACTGAAAATATCCACTAAACTGATTGGCGAAGCATGTAGTAAGAATGTAAAATGTGTTATGAAAATAAATGGTCCTGAAGTAAAATACGCCATAGTGCCTGTGTAGCACAGCAGTATATTATCAACTGAACCGGAAGAGAGGAAAATACTGGTTTAAGCACCATTTTCAGTATTTGGAAAACTAAAAAATTCGATTCGCAATAGACACGATATCAGCCAGCGATACAAAGTATTTTCCCAATCTATAGCCCTTATCTCTGAAGGTATGTTTATATTAGACGTTTTGCAATGTGCTATTTAGAGTTTATCATTCCGAATCAAGCAGAATATATCCACAAGAAAAAGTCTTCACACAACGGACGCCTTTATGGAGGCAATAAGATGGAAGAGACTCCAATAGTCAAACGTACCGGTTTGGCAGAATTGATTGAGCTTTGGATGAGCTATCTGGTAGTATTTGTTCTGACACTTTGCGATCTGAGTTTAAGTCAACATCGCTTGTATAGGGACACTATACTAAGGGTTTTGTTAAAATAATTTTCTCACGATCCCAGAGATACTTAAAATATAAATTTATAAGAGAAAACTTATGAAAAGGTCGAGTGTAAAACGGTATAGGAAGTGTTAGTGGGTATGGCATAGATCTTCTAGATAAAATAATGTATAGATGACAGTTGGAAGAGAATATATCTAATAATTCTTAATAAGAATTATCAAGTGCGTTAGACAGAGGCAGAAAAATTTAAGACAAATCAATATATGAAATTAATTCCTTGTGTGGCGAAAGTTGATGTAGCAAAGATTAGTCACGCTTATATCAGACAGTGTTGATGTAAGATAGAATGCAGAAGAAAAGCAAGCTTACAAATATATACACATACACTAAAAAATACGTAAATAACTAAATAAGTAACCAACTAATAAATGAATAAATATATAAATAAATAAATGAATAGAGATAGTTATGGTGCAATAAAGTTGAAAAAAATACTTAGGCGGATACTGACCGAAGAACAAAGAGTCAGGTGGATTTATATATTTATATATCTATATATGTCTTTTAACATATTTTATACCACCAAAACATGAAAACATATTGCACATTCATAACATACTCACATACACTGACTTAGACCCATATAAACGTATATACATACACAACTATATATATATATATATATATATATAAGAGAGTATTGAAGTTTGCTTGAAGCATTGTGGAATAATAAGTAAATATCTTTAAGTCGTTTGGAAGCCTCGACAATGCAAATGGGTAAATCTCCGGGTAACAAGATCCGGTGGGGGAGAGAGAGATGTAAGTGGGTGTACGTTGAGATGCGTGGTGTGTATAAGATGTGTAGAAGAATGAAGGGAAGAGTATAAAGGATAAAATAGAAATAACAACACAAGAGAGAGTTACCTTGGGAGAGATTTAATAGTCCCTATATATTTCGGATTCACATCCATCAACTGGGGTTTTTTTCCGGGGTGGGGGAAAGGTTGTCTGTCGGACAGGTGCGAAACGCGTCCTCCGCTGGTTGTTGTTTTGAATATCTGAGGTATTCGGCAGAGCGTGGTGCGCGTGAAACGGGGTCGGTCGGGCAGAGGTCAGCGGCCGAATCAGGGAGTGGGGTGGCGCTAGCTGTCAGTTCATTCTCTGCCTGTTTGTTAAATGTTACTGTGTGTGTGTGTGCGTGTTTTGTTGTCTCGCTTGAGTGTGTGTGTGTGTGTGTGTGTGTTGTTGCCTTGTTCTTCTGTATTGGCAGTGTAGTATGTTCGTATGGTGGAATGCTACTGTGTGTGTGTGTGTGTGTGTGTGTAGTTGTCTCGTTTGCGTGTGTGTGTGTGTGTGTGTGTGTGTGTGTGTGCGTGTGTTGTGTGTTGCTGCATCGTTTGTTAACTTAAACCAGCCATCTCATTTCGCTTCTCTCTGATCGGTTGTTTATTTGCGGTTGCAGGCGTTTGATAAAAAGCGCTTCCTTGATACGTAACGTGCCGACGTTTCTTTCAGTCGCTAGAATTGTGACAATGGGCCTTCCGTCTTTGTTTCCGGAAAGACGAGGCCCTGGTTTTAGTGTGCTCCTTGATCCGGATGTGCAAAGGTCAGATTGTGCTACCTATGTAGTATTGGTTGCACCTGTCACATTCTATTTTATACACGACGTATGTGCGTAGGCAACAGTTCGCATGGCGTATCGGGCAGTCTCTGAGGGAGCATGCGTCAGTAGATTTCCCGGGTTTCCTGGAGAGGCATCTTCGCAGGGAGGGGCCCGAGTGGGCCAGGTGGATGTCGAGGCTATCAGGTGTGCTAGCGATCTCTTACATGGACAACCTCGAACGCAACGCACTCAACGCCTGCCACCCCAACGCCGTAGCCTTTTTCTCAAGGTACGTGGACGATATCCTCATCCTCACATCTTCCCAAGACACGGCGAACAGAATCCATGAGACGTTCAACAACACGGACGAGAACATTGACTTCAGTGTTGAACACCCCAACGAAGACGGGTCACTTGCCCTCCTCGACTTCCGAATCAACATCACGGAACAGGGAAGGATCCACTGCAACTTCTACCGAAAGGCAGCCTGCAGGGACCTGTTCGTTCACTACAAGTCCGCCCTCCATAACAGTGCCAAAAGAGGATACATCACGAACGAGATCGCGCGAATCAAAAACAGATGCAGCGATCCCGCAAGTGGTGTCACTCATACCAAGCGATTCCTCGAAGTGCTGGAGACGAACGGGTACCCTACCTCGATCACAGACAGAATAGGAGACACCAGACACAAGAGACAGATAGGCACCCAAGGCAAGTGCTTCCTTAAAATGCCACACCTGGGCCAGAATACCACCAACGCTATCCGCAAGGCTATACGGAGGGAGGGCCTCGACATCCACCTGGCCTACTCGGGCCCCTCCCTGCGAAGATGCCTCTCCAGGAAACACGGGAAATCTACTGACGCATGCTCCCTCAGAGACTGCCCGATACGCCATGGAACTGTTGCCTACGCACATACGTCGTGTATAAAATAGAATGTGACAGGTGCAACCGATACTACATAGGTAGCACAATCCAACCTTTGCACATCCGGATCAAGGAACACACAAAAACCGGGGCCTCGTCTTTCCGGAAACACATAGACAAATGCGGAAACAAAGACGGAAGGCCCATTGTCACAATTCTAGCGACTGAAAGAAACGTCGGCACGTTACGTATCAATGAAGCGCTTTTTATCAAACGCCTGCAACCGCAAATAAACAACCGATCAGAGAGAAGCAAAATGAGATGGCTGGTTTAAGTTAACAAACGATTCAGCAACACACAACACACGCACGCACACACACACACAAACGAGACAACTACACACACACACGCACGCACACACACACACAGTAGCATTCCACCATACGAACATACTACACTGCCAATACAGAAGAACAAGGCAACAACACACGCACCCACACACACACACTCAAGCGAGACAACAACACACACACACACAGTAACATTTAACAAACAGGCAGAGAATGGACTGACAGCTAGCGCCACCCCACTCCCTGATTCGGCCGCTGACCTCTGCCCGACCAACCCCATTTCACGCGCACGCGCGCTCTGCCGAATACCTCAGATATTCAAAACAACAAACAGCGGAGGACGCGTTTCGCACCTGTCCGACAGACAACCTTTCCCCCACCCCGGAAAAAACCCCAGTTGATGGATGTGAATCCGAAATATATAGGGACTATTAAATCTCTCCCAAGGTAACTCTCTCTTGTGTTGTTATTTCTATTTTATCCTTTATACTCTTCCCTTCATTCTTCTTCACATCTTACACACACCACGCATCTCAACGTACACCCATTTACATCTCTCTCTCCCCCACCGGATCTTGTTACCCGGAGATTTACCCATTTGCATTGTCGAGGCTTCCAAACGACTTAAAGATATTTACATATATATATATATTTATATATATACTAGACTACTCGTGACCTGTTGGGTCACGAGTAGTCTAGTACAGGTAATCAAAGTGTGTATACATTTTTCGGGGACACCATATATATATATATATATATATATACCGGGGGTCCCTAAAAATGTATACACCATTCTAATATATATATTGCCTGTACAGATAATCAAAGTGTGTATATATTTTTCAGGGACACCATATATATATATATATATATATACCGGGGTCCCTAAAAATGTATACACCATTCTAATATATATATTGCCTGTACAGGTAATCAAAGTGTGTATACATTTTTCGGGGACACCATATATATATATATATATATATATATATATATATATATATATACCGGGGTACCTAAAAATGTATACACCATTCTAATATATATATTGCCTGTACAGGTAATCAAAGTGTGTATACATTTTTCGGGGACACCATATATATATATATATACCGGGTTCCCTAAAAATGTATACACCATTCTAATATATATATTGCCTGTACAGGTAATCAAAGTGTGTATACATTTTTCGGGGACACTATATATATATATATAATAATACCGGGGTCCCTAAAAATGTATACACCATCCTAACAAATAATGCATGTATAGGCAATCAAAGTGGGTATACATTTTGGGGGTGGACAACCTGTATATACACAATATAGAGAAAGTGTGTGCAAGCAAGCAAGCAATCAAGATCAGAGTTTTAGTAGTATATATATATATATATATATATTAGTAAAAAGGAAAAGAAAATGCTGACAAATTTTTCCCAGTACAAAATAGTTTAATTAGGAATAAGTATAAATTAGTAATAAATATGGGTTAATTAGGAATAAGTATAAATTAGTAATAAGTATGGGTTAGTATTCAGTTTTAGTTTTAAGTTTCTACCGGTTGCGCATTTCTAATGCTTTTCAAAAAAATAATTTTGAGATAGAGCGCTCGTGATGTTTATATATATATATATAATTCTTATTTACTTTAACACATAAGTGTTTCTACCTCCGTTTTCCAACTGCGTATGTGGCTTAGATTATGCGTCTGCACATTTATATGCTTCGTTTTATTTCAAACAACTATAGACAAAGATGGCAGACGCTATTAACGTGAAATTAATCCTGTGTCTTAATTAACCTTTTGTTTTCCTAATTCAAGAGAAATAGCTCTTGCAAATATATGTCTTGCAAGATTCACATGCTTTGAAGCATATTTTCTCACACTTTGAAAGGGTCATCCAAATGAAAATAAGCATTGAATGTATTCCACTTCACTTTTATTATTAATTATTTAAAAGTAAATATTACAAGACAGAAACGCTAATACAGTGGTTGGAGCAGATATATATTGCTTGTCATGTGAATGAGTTACCTACTAAATCAAATTGTTCCTGAATGAAATTAGCTATTACGAAATAATAGATTAAGCGTTTTACTGGGTAAATGTGGCAATTCAGTCTTCAGTGAAGCTCCATGTAGACCACACACTATTTGATATGGTATCGTATGGTCCAGTAAATCCTGATGGAGTCGTAGAGGCGCCATACTGACATACGGCGTTTCTGGGCATGTTAAGCTTGGCGAAAGCCATCTCCTTTCCTGACCTGAGTGCAACAGTTATTTTCCAAAGAAGGAGAGAAGGTGAGAGAAAAGAAGTGAGAAAGAAATATAGAGGTAGAATCGAGCCCAGTATTAGACTGGTACATATTTTATCGACATTGAATGGATGAAAGGCAAACCTGGCGTGGGCAGGATTTGAGCTTAGAGAGCAGAGAGTGGAAACGGATGCAACAAAGAACCCTATGTTCTAACGTCACTGCCAATTCGCTGACTTACATAGTATTTAGCAGTTTCTTAATCACTAACTCAATTAGCAATCTTGACGAGAGGAAACTAGATTGTCAACATTATCCTGTCAAATTCACCCAGAGAACAATTTACGCAATCGTAACCTGATTCTTTGGCATGGGCTATCAGTTCACAATCAGACGTCTTATATATTCATACACACACACCAACACATACATACACACTCACACAGACGCACACACAAATTCACACACACAAACACTCACACACACACACACACATACACACACATAAACACACACACACACACATATATATATATATAGTAAAAAGAAGTTGAAAATTGGAGTCTTTAAAAAGGTTTATTTACCATAATTAATAACTTTACATGTTTCAGAGGTTTCATGATTTTCAAAGTTTTCAAGAGAAGGAAAGATGTGTGGCTATGCCGACTTCCCACATTTCTCCATCCCTCTTAACTTTTGAAAATCATCAAACTTGTTACGAATTATTTTAAATAAACCTTCTTAAAGACTCGAATTGCATTTTCAACTTCTTTTCCATATATTTTTACCCACTTGGTATATATTAAAAAAACCTTACTTTCTAATATATATATATATATGTATATATAACTGAACAAAAAGGAAAAACAAACACAGACATATACATATATGTGTTCAAGTCGTAAGGGACCTGATTCGCTAAGGTGAAAAGAATACTAATTACAGACAATAGGGTTTGCCAGACTCAATTTAAGAATATAAAATCCCCGAGTTCAAATCACACACTCACGCCATACAAAACCATTCCCAAATGAGAGCGAATGATGAAAGAAATAATTCTGTCTGGTGCCGTGAGCAAAGACATCATTCGCTCTCATTTGGGAATTGTGGTTACCGTTCGCTAAGGTGAAAATAAATACAAACCGGAATTGTGGTAGTAACCACAATTCCGGTTTGTATTTATTTTCACCTTAGCGAATCTGGTTAGTATTCTTTTCACCTTAGCGAATCTGGTCCCTTACGACTTGAACACATATATGTATATGTCTGTGTTCGTTTTTCTTTTTTGTTCAGGTATATTATACGGCTCGGAAAAACCTCTTTCCTAGAGCTAATTTATTATTGTAAGAGACTATTTTGAGTTTCTAACTCAATACATGCCTTTGATATATGTATATATATGTATATATATATATAATAAAGTATGAATTCCTACGTGTAAAAAATACATATAGGGAAACAAATATTATCCAACCGTATGCCAATGTGGTTCTATGGCGGGTTAATAAATTAACAAGCCAGAACATATAAAATCAAGGTCTAGCAAATAGAGAAAAAGTTTTAAAATAAATTTTAAAAAATTCGCAGTACTTACTATATGTGCCTTTACCGCGGTTTCATGCTCCAGAATAAACGGAAAATCCAAGCGGATTTCCATTGTGAAGGGAGCAATCTTCAGACGCCATAAAAAAACCATTCCCAAATGAGAGCGAATGATGTCTTTGCTCACGGCACCAGACAGAATTATTTCTTTCATCATTCACTCTCATTTGGGAATGGTTTTGTATGGCGTCATTGTGTGATTTGAACAACTCGGGAATTTGATATTCTCCGAGGGAGAAGAGCCTTCTGAAGATTGCTCCCTTCTCAATGGAAATCCGCTTGGATTTTCCGTTTATTCTGGAGCATGAAACCGCGGTAAAGGCACATATAGTAAGTACTGCGAAATTTTAAAAACTTATTTTAAAACTTTTTCTCTATTTGCTAGACCTTGATTTTATATATATATATATATATATATATATATATATATATATATATATATATATATATATATATATAAAAATATATAATATATATATATTTATATGTGTGTGTGTGTGTGTGTGTGTGTGTGTGTGTGTGTGTGTGTGTGTGTGTGTGTGTGTGTGTGTGCTTGTGCGTGTGATCTACACGTAACATATTGTCATAGATTCATACTCTAGGAAAATATTTCAGACACTCTTTGAAACAATTCATAAATATATAACGTACGTTGTCTCCAAATATTCAAATCTCCCTATGAGGGAAAATACACAAACGATTATCATTAATCACTAATAATGATGAGGGTGATGATGATGATACTGATTGATGTATATATATATATTGTATCGTACAGTCATCAGTATATGAAGAAGGAAACGAGGAAATGTATCTGAATGTGACAAAAGACCTGCAAAACGTAATTACTAAAAAATATTCAACAATAGAGTGGATCCACAGGTTAAACGTTCAACATATAAAAAAAAACATTAGATTCCCTCACACACAAAAGTATGCTTGAGTAATACATAAACGAATTACTTTATATATGAAAATGACATCCTTATTAAACTTAAAGTTTAAATGGAACTAAGAAAAGAGACAAATAATAGAAAACAAAAAGACGAGCCAAAAAGAGTAAACATTCTGAAAATCCCGCGACATATAAAGTCTCGCGAGTAACAGGTTATCAACAGATGCAGTGGAATTGTCAGTTACCAGGTCGTTGAAAGGCATCAAAACTATTTGACACTTCATAATTGACTATTAAAAAGTAAAGGAAAAGTGGATTTAACAATATGTCTTTGTGTGCTCTTACCTGGCTAAAAGGACACTCTTACGATGTGAGTGACACACGCACACACACACACATACACATGCACACACATGTGTGTATGTGTGTGTGTGTGTGTGTGTGCGCGCGCGTGTGTGTGTATAATGTTTTTTTTGTTTAGGTACAAGACAAACAATTTTTGGGGCGTAGGTCGATTAAATGTAACCCAGCGCATTAGTGGTGCTTTATCTTATCGACCCCGTATGGATCAAAGGCAAAGCTAACTTCGGCGGGATTCGAACCTATGCCACAAGGCATGTTGTCCGACACCCTACAGATATTGCTAATCCATCGCTCATTTTACAGTTTGCCTTTCAGCCTTACGGAGTCGATAAAATAAAGTACCAGTAATACACTGGTGAATTTCTGGCCTTGTGCCAAAAGTAGAAACTATTATTATATATATAATAATAATTATGGTATAATTATAATTATAATTATAATATTAATGATAATAATGATTTGTTTATTAGCCACACAGGGATCACATAAAGCAAACATTAAGGACGGCACAAGACAACACAGGACGATCCACTGCGGGGTTTTGCGTGTAAAGATTTTAACCAAAACAATGAAAACTGTAATGGTTAATCGTTAGAGAAGTTATGGAAGAGTCGTATGAAAACAACCTTTGTGGTACATGTTTCTGATTTCTTGGTGCTGAGTTCCAATTCTGCTGATGTCAGCCTTATGTCTCATTCTTTCGGGGACGATGATATATTATACCAAACCAGGATAGTAGTTAGTTGACAGATTTTAGTTTTTAAGCGTCAGACGAGGTGCCTTACAATACCTATTTTGAAACTTTGCATTCTGATTCAATTTATTAATTCAAATCCCATCGAAATCGACTTTGCCTTTTCTTCCTTCTGGTATCGATAAAATAATTGTTTCTACTTTTGGCACAAGGCCAGCAATTATCTCAGTTTATTACTGGTGTTTTATTTTATCGACCCCGTAAGGATGAAAGGCAAAGTTAACATCGGCGGGATTTGAACTCAGACCGTGAAGGGCCGTAACTCTATGCTGCTAAGCTTGGCATCCGACCCTTTAGCGATACTGCCAATCGATAAAATCGATAAAATAATAATACATCAGACAAGTACTGGATTTGATACAGCCGATTGTTCTATTTCTGAATATTTCTGGCCGTAAGCCTATGTTAGAAATTATTATCTGTCTATCATTCATGGATTCTGAACTGCCGATGGAATTGTATGTTCATCGGAGTTACATACGGTGTGTCTTGGTCAATTTAAACACGCAAGAGGTTACCCCCTCTCCAGGTCTGAACTCAGGTGATTCCTTAAAGTGAGAAAGAAAAAGATTAATGAGAGAGAGAGAAAGCGAGAAATAGAGAGAGTGAGAGAGAGAGAGGGGGAGAGAAGAAAAAAGAGAGAGAGAGAGAGAAATGTATCAAATTTAATACTGAATTGTTAATTTATTTATCGAACTCGAAAGGATAAAAGGCAAAGTTGACCCAAGCAAGATTTGAACTCAAAGTACAGAGAGTCAGAACGAATACAACAACGTATTCTATCCGTCTTTTTATGTCGCCTTTGAAATTATTCGATCGATATCAGAACGATGAAAGTTGATATTGACCCCAGTGGGATTAGAACTGAGAATGTAAAAACATGTAACCGAATAGCGGAAGGTCTGTACCTCCCTCAACTTCTCACCAATAATACTAACGAAAACATTTATAGAGAAACCAAGAAGCCATAACAAATGGGCGGAGAAACGAAAAACTGATTAAATCTGTTACATGTTGACACCCAACTACAAGATCTTTTGGAAGAAAAGACGGTTTTAAGAAATTGAAACAAAATAACAGGGTGTCACAGAGGAATTTAAGAATTAATTAACTGACACTTTAAACTTTGGTGAATTTCAGATTATCAGAAGGTTTGTTCGTCTTTGGGAAGATGTATTTCAAATTAATCAATAAAACTGGCGTATTAACCATAGTCTTAGAGACTGGTGCTTACTGTTGTGCACCAGTTAAATAACATTAAATCTTTTCGTTTAAGTAGCTGCAATATATGTGTTATTGCTATTTTCTTTTTGTAAGTAATTTTGTTAAAGCAAAGCATATGCCACCTACCTTACTGTTGTAACAAAATGTTAAACATAGGTTTAGATTGTATGCAGCATGGACAAATAATTAAGAAGTTCGATTTATAATCATGAGGTTCTAGATTCGGTCTCACTATGTGGTATCTTGAGCAAGTGTCTTTTCCCATAGCCGCAGGTCGAACCCAGATTTGAGATTGAATTTATTTGAAAGTTTGTCGGATGAAGTACGAGTGTCGGCTGAAAAGGTCATTGGCTGACTATGCAGGAGTGATGCTATAGCTGTGGAATCCTGTATGCATTAATTTCAACTGTTTTTATTAATAACTGCATCGTTTCTTTCCAGGGACTATGTTGAAAGATAAACCACAATTGGGCTTTCCATGAGAGTATCATGGTCAGATTATGAACTTTTCAGCCGACCCTCATATACGTGTAATTCAAAGGGCCAGCTTTATCATACACTGTGTCGTCATGCTAAATTACCCTGGGAATTACATTAAGAGCGGACATGGCAGAAGAATACACGTTAATTAAACATATAGGCTGTTTCGATAACCGAACTGGAAATCTCATAGTCGAAACTAACAAAGATTCTTTTACCTTACCGTCAGTATAAGCTTTTATAACTGCTGTTGGGCTGTCGCATTTTATGTACATGTATTTTGAAGCAGTGTTTGCTAATACATAAAATAGGCTAACCACAGAGTCATTATATGGATACTTAAGGGGCTAGAAATAATAACCATGTCTATTTCAAATCACAATCAACAGTATTAGATAAATGAATGTTACATAGGGTATGTACCTTAGAAAGAAAACAGGACTGGATTGTCATGGATGGAACACCTTTTGTCACACTTTACTTAATAGACAAAATACAACCTCAATTAAAGTTAGTATTGAGTAAAATGAAGAAGATTGAATGCAAAGAATGAGAGTTTCTGATTTAATCACAAGGCCAACAATTTGGTGGGGAGCGGAAAATCGATTAAATTGACCCCAGTGCGTTACTTTATCGACCTCGTGAAAGACAAAGCTAAGCTCGTCGAGATTTGAACTCAGAACGTAAAGAGGCGTAACTATATGCCGCAAACATAGTGTTCGACACTCTACCGATACTGACAATCCACCGCCCTATGGATGCGAAGAATGACACAATGAAGTTTATCACTGCACTAGAATCTGGTGCAGTACTCTAACTGAAACACTATATATCTTTTTGTTTCTGTCAAATTGTAATGTGTGTCAATGTATGTTAATGGAATAGGTAAAGAGTTCCCTTTGCAATCAAGATTTGTGGCTTCGATTTCAGAGTGCGTTATTTTGAGTAGGTGGCGTTTACTAGAGCTTAGAATCAATTAAACATAATGAGGGAAATTGGATACACGAAACTCTTTGAAATTTTGTCAAATTAACTGCAAGTGCGATTTAAAGACCCAGCCGTGTCGTACATTATGTCACGGGGATTCTGTTTGAGAACTACGTTAAGAGAGCCGATTGTTAAAGTTGCCGTATGATTTGTTGTATATATGTATATATATATATATATATATATATATATATATGTGTGTGTGTGTGTGTGTGTGTTGTATAGTATAAAAAAAGTTTCATATACACTTAACATGTATGTGCTACCATTGATTTCGGGATTCCGTCATGGTTCCTACTGTATAATGGCGGAGGCACTTTTAATCTGGCCCTTCATTCGGGCACGTGGACAAAAATATAAAAAGAGGAGTGGTTATCCCTCGACTAATTCTTCCTCTGAACGGTGCAAATCTTTATAGTTGAAACAGTGGGGGCAAATCTAGCTTGAAATTTGTCTGTATAGGAATTTATCAAAATTTCTTGGGTGCTTTTGTCGAGTGAGTAAGGGTGGCGACATCTGAATTTATCAGGTACTTTGTAGATAGCTAAAATGATTACACACACACGCACACACACACACACACACACACACACACACACACACACACACACACACACACACACACACACACACACACACACACACATATTGGCGCGCGCACGCATATATATATATATATAAATACAAATATATTACGCAAAGAGAAGTGTGTTACACAGTAAGATGTGTGTAAAGAATTATTACAAGTTGTTGAGCTAATAAATTCGAATGGTAAGGCTGCCCTCTCTAGCATTTTCCCCAATCCATGAGAGCCGTTATTTGATGCAAATAACACGTGATTTCGCCCTACTCTGGGCAACGTGTACATTACCTTTCTCTCTATCCATGAGGTTAGATGTGTCGTGAACAGTATCCACATTTGCTGACTGAGGATCCTGTGGGCTGTTATACTGCACATGTCGGTGGTGAAACGAAGAGATTCGTATCAGCAAACTTATAGTTAGTTATAAGGTTGGTAATTTAAAACTCTAATTCAGAGATTTGATTCTGACTTAGTTTTTTTCTATTTAATTGCTAAACCTGTAGATATTGTTCTCTATACAGTAACGGTAAAACTCACTTGTAATAATTCTTTACACACATCTCACTGTGTAACACACTTCTCTTTGTGTAATATATTTGCATTTGAGCTCAGAAGAAAATTCTCTATTCTTCTTTGAGCTAATATTATTATTACTGTGAACTGCGGAATACTCTTAATTCCGATCTTTGTGTGTATATATGTATATATATATATATATATATATATATATATATATATATATATATATATATATATATATATATATATATATATATATGTTTGTACATATATGTGTATATATATACTTATTTATATATACGCGGGAAGACACATAGACACGCACACATATAACAAATTATTAAGATTTAAAAAGCAGAGACATGCATTTGCGTGCACACAAACACTCATACATATATAGCTTTGCACAGATTTACACTGGTTCCTATAAATGCCTACATGCATACATACACACACACATGCATTATATGTTATGTGTGTGTGTCTATGTGAAATTGTAAATATATCCTTTTATTTTTAACATTTATATTCTTAGCTTTTTATTGTTATATTATATTATTTTACTATTTTAGTATTATTACTTTATGGGTGGATTGGCAGTATCAGTAGAGTGTCGGATGCCATGCTTTGCAGCATAGAGGTTAACTTTGCCTTTCATCCTAAAATAAAACGCCAGTAACGTACTTGAGTCGATTTAATCGACTTTCCCCATGCCCCCAAATTACTGGCCTTGTGCCTATACTAGAAATCAATATTATAGTCTAACTTTTAATAATTTTATGAAAGCCATCCTTGACTTGTCTCTTTTCAAAATCATTCTCAGAATTCCATGAATTAAATTCTAAATAAGATGCTAAACCAAATTCTGTGTCAATTTCTTTTGTTGTAGGAGTATAAATAACATTTATACTTAAATAACATTTACTTTTTCTATATAAATAACATTTACTTTTTCCTCTCTCGTTTTGTTTTATGAGCCCTTTATGGTCTGAGTTCAAATGCCGTTGAGGTTAACATTGTCTTTCATCCTTATGGGGTGGATCAAATAAAGCACCAGTAATGCACTGGGGTAATTGCTGGCCTTGTGCCAAAGTAGAAATAATTATTACTTTATTTTATTAGTCTGATATAATTCCTCAAAAGCTCATTAGACATATGTAAGCTAACAGAAGTCTAATAGACTTTTCATTCCATAGTCGGGCCCGATCGATAGAGATCGATCTTTGAGCTGATCAATCGCAAAACGAATAACGTTAACGAATATTTGACACCTCGTTCATAACTATTATTAATTATATATGTATATGTATATATATATATATGTACATATATGTATGTACGTATACATATTCATATATATATATATATATATATATATGAGATGTATACGTACATACATATATGTATACAGACGTACAGTAGTATGTATATATATACATACATGCACACATATATATATGTACGTATGGATTCACCGAACATTTATTATAATGCGCGGTGTGTTTGTAAACAAACATCCCGAATTAAGCCGTACAGTGTTTAGCAGCCATCGTTGCTCTTTTGTTCAACACTGACAAAGGAACGCTGTACTAGTTTCAAGCTTATTAGCTATCGTCAGCAACGTATACCTTCCTGCCAGATGATTGAAAGTCTGAAAGTATATACTTTCCTTATGCATATTAACGGCTGAGCAGCCTAATTTGCATATCGAGTGAGTTAATCGGCCGGGCGCACTGAAAACGATAAACGGAAAAAATGAAACGAAATTTCATTTCTCACTCTTAGTACGGCTGTTACTTAAATATAAGTATGTATATGTATATACATATATGTATACAGACGTACAGTAGTATATATATATATATACAAACATGCACACATTAACTCACTCGATATGCAAATTAGGCTGCTCAGCCGTTAATATGCATAAGGAAAGTATATACTTTCAGACGTTCAATCATCTGGCAGGAAGCTATACGTTGCTGACGATAGCTAATAAGCTTGAAACTAGTACAGTGTTACTTTGTCAGTGTTGAACAAATGAGCAGCGATGGCTGCTAGACACTACAGCTTAATTCGGGATGTTTGTTTACAAACACACCGCGCATTATAATAAATGTTCGGTGAATCCATACGTACACATATATATATATATGTGCATGTATGTATATATATATGCATACTACTGTACGTCTGTATACATATATGTATGTACGTGTACATACTTATATTTAAGTAACAGCCGTACTAAGAGTGGGAAATGAAATTTCATTTTTTCCGTTTATATATATATATATATATATACATATATATATATATATATATACATATATATATATACATATACTCACACACACACACACACACACACACACACACACACACACACACACACACACACATATATATATATATGTATATAGTTCAAGGAAACGACAAAAGGAATTTAAAATGTCTCAGTAGTTTCACGCTTTATATGAAAAAGGGGAAAGTTCGACGTGTCGAGCTTTAGCCTTTTTCAGGAGTACACACACACACACACACACACACACACACACACACACACACACACACACACACACACACACACACACACACACATACACACACACACACACACACACATATATATATAAATAGATAGATAGATAGATAGAGATATATATTATTTATACGTAAATTTAATATCATATCTGCAGACTCATCACAGCAACAGTTTTAATTAGGACATACTTTTGGAGTATTAGAATTTACCGCCCCATCCGTGTTGTAAAGTTATGGTACGTAACATACCTATATACTCTTTAGCGACCATGACATGGCTGAAGGATTAAAGAGTTCGAATTGCAATGGCATGAGCCATTTATTATAACCGCTAGCTGTTCAGCCTCACAGCGGTGAAATCTGAATAGCAATAACCTCTATTGCATCTTGTTCTTATTGTGACACTGAAATATCCAATAACCAGTGACTACAAAACCGATTGTATAGTGTATTCATTCATTTTTTTAAAGACGATGATCTATATTGTTTTGTGTTCAAAGAGAATAATATAATATTATTACATATACTTTAAAAAAATATATTATCATATCTAGATTAAATTTATCTTAGTTTTTGTTAGGATAATGTAATGAAGTTTGAGCAAGATTGAGCTGTTATTTCTAGAAGAACGAAGGTAGAAGCAACAGATAAAAATTATTCTCTTATCCGACTACCTATGTGCCACGTGTCTACTTGATCAGGGCAACACAACATCAACAACATTCTCAAATATGTCAAATCGGTAACTGACTGAGCACTCCAAACTGAAATTCTCCATTTAAAGTTGCGTTTCATTATGAGAAATATGAAGAGAATATAACTTTATATTGTTTCGTGAATAGAAGTTTGTGAAAAACTAAAAATTTGATTGTCTGATCAGTGAGATTTTATAATGAATACGTCTTGCAACAAGTCCCAAAGGAAGAAGAAAATCATATTTATGTGACAAGAAAGTAATTAGTAATAACGATCGATTTTTTTTCCTTTCATAAACTCTCTACCTTTGAGAGATCTATAAAAATTGGCATGTAATTGAATTGGGAAGTTCCCACATAATAGGTGTCTCTTTTTCAATACCCTTCACGTACAATAAATCACTGGTTGGCAATTTCTTAATTCCTAAGACTAGTTTGAAAATACTTCTTTTATACACTTACCAACAATGACATAATAGTATACCGAACTGCACAACGAGTCCACGACGGTATTAATTGCAAATCAGTTTAGAGTGGAAGAATAGACTCACACTCCAGAGATTTCAGCTGTGTGTATTTCAAATGCATATGTGAGCTGAATTCCCATTGGGGTCAACGGGTTCATTTATTGCTCCAGCTTCGATAAAGAAATACTGTCAATGCAGTGTAAAATGTGGTGAGCGCATATATATATATATATATATATATATATATATATATATATATATATATATATATATAGTAAAGTCTTAGACAGGAACAAAAACAGAGAGGCAGTACAAATATGAGTTTATTAGGTTCACGCGTGTGAGAGTGGGGGTCATGGGTGGGGAACGACGTTTCGGGCCCTTCATTGGGAGAAAAGTGGGTAGGAAGAGAGTTCTGAGGGTGCGTGGGGGAGGGGTGGAAAGACATTTAGAAAAAAGGAGGGAGAGAAAAGGGAGGAAAAACGATTTTAGAGATACAAATGAAAATTAAAATAAACATAAAAATAAACATAAAAAAGAAAAAGTGGTGGAAGGGTGTGAGGCGTGTAGGGGTGGTGGCGGGTGGAGTTGGGAGAGGGAGGCGGGGGGTCCGAGCGTGGAGGGCTGAAGGTGGTGTTTGTCTATGTGTGTAGGTGTACGTGTGTGTGTGTGTGTGTGTGTGTGTGTGTGTGTGTGTGTATGTGAATGTGAGAGTTGGGGGAAGATCGAGGTTCCATGTTCAGGAAAAAGGCGAACCGGTGTGTGCGTGCGTGTGGATGGAGAGGGATCAGAGGGGCGGCCGAGGGGGGGGGGGGATTCCGGAGGCTGAGTGTATATGTGGGGGTACGCACGTGTGTGTTTGTGTTGTACGTGGTGTGGATGTAGGTGGCGTGGTTCGAAAAAAAATGTGAGTGTTTGTTCGTGGGTATGTTCCTAAGGTAGTTCTGTGGAGTGTGCGATCAGATGTTGGATATATTTCATGTTATAGGGTGGATAGCTGGAACGATGACCGGTGGTGTGAAATCCATTTGTGGTAGTGGTCGGAAGTGGAGAGATGTGGGGTGCGCGCGCAACTGGAAGTGGTCAGAGGGTCAAGAGATAGCAGTAGAGGAGGATGACAGTGTGTGTGTGTGTGTGTATAAGGTCTTAAAACTATTTAAAGTTTAAGTGGTGCAGAAGGGCTGGATAGAGAGAATACATATGCAATTAGTCAATATTTCTGAATAAAGTAACATCACATCCGTAGTGAGAATATAAAACTATTAGCTTAATTATTAATAATTGTTTCTACTTTTGGCACCAGGCCAGCAATTATCCCAGTGCATTACTGGTACTTTATTTTATCGACAACGTAAGGATGAAAGGCAAAGTTAACCTCGGCGGGATTTGAACTCAGATCATAAAGGGAGGTAACTCTATGCTTCAAAGCATGGCGCCCGACCCTCTACCAATACTGCCAATCCACCGCCCTATTACTAATAGTTAAGAAAATCATATAAACAACCACAGATTCTAAATTTGTTAATATTAATTTAAGATAAACTGCAGTGTGACGTGAGAGTAATGTTGACAGTATGGTAAAAATTCGGACTTGTTTCGGTTGTATTAGAACTTATTCATGAAGCATAATCTAATGTTTTGAGGCTTATATAGCATACCATAGAATAAATAGTGTGGCACAACAACATGAAAAAATAGTAAATTCGTGCTTAATTCAGTGGATGGACTTAGCAATAAAATATGGTATAATAGAGTCGAATGGTTGTAAGTAGTACAGTGATGTTTTTACGTGGAATTGGGCCATGATGCAATTATGTGCAATGAGGCTCGATTTTCAAGTTCTATTGCTATCATAATGGTAAGCCATTTAATTTAGATTATTCTGCTGTTATTAACTGTAATCGTTTCTACCTTGTCACTTTCGCTGTAATATATACTCCCAACATTACCAACAACAACAACAATAAACAGAAAAGAAAGTACGACCACCAACAGGTGAGGGTTGCTAGAATAGCCTGAGCTGCGGTAAAAGGTCTTGCAGTATTTATTCCGGCTTCATTCGTTCTGAATTCAAATGTCGCAAAGGAAAGTTTACTTTTCATCCTTCCGGGGTTTGTAAATGCAGTGTCAGTATTGAGCAGTGGACTAACGGAGTCGTCAGAGTGGCGGATAGAAACTTTGTGATATTTGTTCTGGCTGTTTGCATTCTGAGTTCAAAACCTGCTGTGGCATACATACGATCAGACTTAATCCATCACCCACATTGACGCTATCACCTGATCTTTGTATTTTTTGTTTTGGAGTTCACTTTGTCTTAAGCATTTTGGGCCATATCTTCAGTATGAAAATTGCTCGCTCTGTTCCTTCCACCAATCTTGGTGCTTCCAAAAACCCTAATATCATTTATTTAGAGTTATAGTATTTCATCCGGTGTACTCTTCTCTTCACAGCAATGTTATCAAGTGTCGGCTCTTTATAGTAGAAATGAAGTACAGAAGTTAATAATATACAGCAGTATCAAGAAATTCTCCCGCGGCTGTTTTCTCACGATCTCCAGCAAGAAAAACATTTTTATTAGTTAGGTCTGGATGAAGGACATTATCCGTGCCTTTCTCGCGTTCTGTAAAACATGTGAAATTGGTTTCATTAACGTTCTGCTTAAATTGCTGCAATTCGATGACTTCAGGAAAGAATGTGAAGAAAGGGAATTGATGGTATTTTATTTTAAAGAGTAATGAGAAGCGAGACGAGTCAGTTCCAAGACGGTAGAAAAGAGTGTGGGGAGACAACAGATGTAAGTGTCAGAACCATGTCTAGTAGTGACTTACTTGATCCCAAGGCCAAACTACCGCCTGTAGTAGTTGTTTATCTTCTGATCAAACCTGATCGATCAAAATATAATCAAATACATTCTACCCGTGACACTCACTTATGTTTTCAGGCCCAGTTAATCCAGCACAATATCATGTAATCAGTCATATACTCGTTTAAGACACTAGTATTAGATTTGGTGGAAATCTTGTTGCGGGAAGCCTTACTTGTGTCGATGACTGTAGCGTTATAGATAGGAACAAAATCGATATTTTATTTGATTAAATACCAACTGAACTGGAAATGGGTAGTATGTAGTTATAGTTTCCTGTGGTGTGCAGTATGATGTTTAAATAATTGTATGGCCCCGAGTACTCTGAAGGATAAGTGGACGCACAATAGATTGATCTAGCTTATTGATAGGAGCGATTTCCTTTCATATTTGGAATTCAAATGTCACCAGAGAATACTTAAACATTATAACTTCTAATATTTCTTCACTTCTCTTATACGTTTGAGACTTTATATACAAGATAATAGTATTAATAATATTCATACTAACGGATGCAATAACACATCTGTAGATCAATTATGTGTTACCATTTGGTATTATTTTCAAGAATAAAGACGGGGGATTGGCAATATCGAAAAAGTGTTGCACAACATGCTTTGCGGTATATAATTTCGCCCTTTTTGTTCTGTGTTCAAATCCCGATAAAGTAAAGAACCAGTTACGCATTGGGGTAGATTCAATCGACTTTCCCCTTCCCTTCATACTAATGGTCTTGTGCCAAAAGTAGAAACAATTATTTTCAAGAGTACTTTGAAGATGGAAAAGTAAAGTACAACTATGTCAACAAAAGCTATGTATACAGATCCAATAGTAGAACAATATATCTATGAGAACAATATATCTATGAGAACTTTAGTTACAGGTGCAATATCACTATATCATATACAGATTTAATAGCAAGTATGCTCATAACTCCTGAGGTAGTCGTAGGGGTGCCGCGGTAACATATGCCCTTTCTATGGTATTTTAAAACCTGGTGGAGCTCAATCCTCTCCAGGTTTGAATACAGTTGATTTCTTCCAGAGAAGAATAGAGAGAATGAGAGAATGGAAGTGACAAATAGATATAGAGTGAGAATTTACCCCAGTACTAGACTCGTATATTTTTCATAGACCTTGAGTGAATGAAAAACAAAGTTGTCCACTGCGGTATTTGAACTCAGAGAACAGAGAGCCAAAACGAATACTACAAAGCATTCTATCCGACGTTCTAATGACTCTGCCAATTCGCCGCCTGGTAGAGAATATAGCAGTACCTTAAGCAATGAATGATTGTCATTAGATCGTTGGATATTTGTGCTGTGTTCAGTCAGTTCTTTGCGTTCCGAAATCGGATCTGGCCAGGGCCAACTTTGTCTTTTATCTTTTCAGGATCAATAAATAAATTACCAGTCAGCACTGGGGGGGGGGGTTAATTATTTCTGTTTTCCAACGTCTCTCCTCTCTAGCTTTCTAGCTGGAGGGAAAGAAATTTAATGAGGCCAGACCAGGAGAAGGATAGGTTACGGCAGGTTTGGATCCTCATGACACGCCCTACGTCACGAGGTCACCGTTAAGCTTGTAGCTCATTAAATGGGTACATAGTGACAAGCGTGTACAAATGGACATTAGTAACGGGTGTACTTCCACAACAGTAACCGGTATAGCAATAAATCAAGAGATTGGTCATTTAGAATATTCAGCAAGAATTGACTGTAACCTTTTCTAATCTGTCATCATTGTTGTAATATATACCACCAACAATACCAACAATAACAAAAAGTGAAAAACCCGCTGATGATATTTTTGCTTGCCATCTTTCCAGGATCGATACTCAAAGTACTATTATTGACCGGTGAACTATCATCAAACACTCTCGAGTGACGGATAAGGTACGTTGCTGTAGTCGATGCCGATCTTTTCGTTCTCAGTTCAAACCCATCTGTGTCCTATTTGGGTAGTAGACTTAAGATATCGCCTGGCTTAACATCATCATCAGGATCCTGGGTATTTTTAGTGGAGTCAGCGTTGTCTTAAGCATTCGGGTCAGGTCTCCACTTTGTAGATACCTCGCTCATTGTGATCCATCAGTGTTGGAGGTTCTAAAATGAGGTCATGGACATTGTTATTTCTTCTTGAACAATGGATGGTAAAACACTAATAACCCCAACAGAACCATCGGCAATGAGAATGTATCTATCCGTCCACTCGGTCTTCTAGAAGATCCAAATCTACCACAAATTCTACATTATCGTCTTTAAAAAGAACCCATTGGTTAATTCAATGTAATTCCTGACACGGCTGGACATATTTAATGATATTTTTGCGCCATCAGGTCTGACCTAAGACTAACCAACAACAATAACAACTATCACACGCTAGAACAACAACCGCAGCACTACCATCAAGACCAACATCACCGTCAACTCTAACCTTAATAATAATACAAACACTAACGTCAAGACCATTAACACTATCAAAAGCAATCGTCAACATAAGTCGTGACTCGATCTGCTCTAAAAAGTAGCCAAAGCCCACTCAAAAGAAACCACACCATCTTAGAAAAAGAATACATTGGGTAATGTTGATCTGGAACCATCGACGTTACTAACTCTACTATTACCAATAACATCAATGCTATGAGAAATGCAACCAACTATTTCCAACCATGAACATCCGTGGCACCACCACCACCACCACCACCACCACCAACACCACCATAAACACAACCACCAACACAACCACCACTACCACCAACACCAACACCACCACCACCACTCATTATATCCTCCACCATCATGAAACTCACCACCACTACACTATTACTCCATCATTACCTGGAACCTCACCAAAAACACCATCATCACACTACCAACAATACCACTAAGAATGTTAGTCACTACCAATATCATGAACACCATTCTCCACCATCAATATTACTTCAATTATCAACACCACTACCACTACTAAACTGATTACTATCACAATCAACACAATTCTACCACCACCATCACCTTCACCATGAACACTACCATAACCACCACTACCACCACCACTGCCACCACCACTGCCACCAAAACCATTACCACCATCGTCACCACCAATACGATCACCATCACCATCACCACAAAGATCAACATCATCACTACCCCAAATACCACCACCGCCATCACCACCACGACTACCACAACCACCACCACCACCACCACCACCACGACTACCAACACCACCACCATCAACACCACCACTACTAACACCACGATGAAAATCAGCACCATCACCACATACATAAGCACCGCCACCACCTCAACCAATACCACCACCACCTCAACCAATACTACCACCACCATCAACACCAACACCACCACCCTCAACACCACCACCATCATCAGCACCACCACTACCAACACCTCGATTAAAATCGGCATCATCACCTTAAACATCAGCATCGCCTCCTTCATATGACAGTGGTATCAAATAACAGCAAATACAACAATAGTAAACAGAAAGAAAACAAAATGAAATAAATTCTATACTTTATGTCGCCATTATTCTTATTTATTGAATTAAACTCCGTCAACCTAAGAAAATATTAAATTATTTCCCCTGATATTTTGACCTAAACTCCCTACTGTCATATATATGTAAGTAAGATGCGGGGAGAACATTAGGTTAGAATTCTCTTCTCAATATCTAAATTAATCTCTGGCAATTAAATTTAAACAAAACACACTTGTATATATATTCTATATATTCTCCCAGCATCGATCTTATATATACTTAATCATCAACCTTTAATCATATATCTTTAATCATTATGAACTATAATAAAAAAAACAGCAACAACATAAATATAAATAAGTAAGAAAGGAAAATAAAAAAAAGAACAAATATTTTCCTACATTTAAAAATTATCGGAAATTATGTGTGGTGTATCATGTTAGAGACACAGCAAACGTGATCATAATGTAATAAATAAAATATAGTATGTACCATAAATAAGATATAATGTAATTACATACGTACATTCATACATATACTTGTGTGTATGTATAAATGAACATTCACTCGTGTATATGCGTATATGTACGTATATATGTACGTATTATGTATGTATATATGTACGTATTATGTATGTATAAATGTACGTATTATGTATATATGAATATATATTCAAATGTTCTAACTTGTCAAAGAAACAGAAACAGAGCAGTCAATACATTTTCTAAAGTATAGTTTGCTTATTTATGCTGAATTTCTTTTTCTCACAAATCGAGTTTTAGGTTATTGTGATCATCAGGCTTGTATTACTAGACCTGAAAAATGCGCAAGCTCAAAAGAGCCACAGAATGTTATAATAAACCTTCAAAAGTGTAGGACTAGAGTTGTTGCTCAAAAATATTGTAATCATTATCTATCGTACATTCTGTGGCATCCTTTTATAAAAAAGAGACTCATAACGAACTCAAGACGACACGATAATTATTTAAGCTAATGTTCAATATCTCATATTAGATGTTTAGTAATGATTAATACGAAATGCACTTAAACCGAATTCTATATTATAAATTCACTTAAATAATTATCGTGTCGTATTGAGTTCGTTATGAGTTTCTTTTTTATAAAAGGATGCCACAGAATGTACGATAGATAATGATTACAATATGTTTGAGCAACAACTCTAGTCCCACACTTTTGAAGGTTTATAATAACATTCGGTGGCTCTTTTGAGCTTGCGCATTTTTCAGGTCTAGTTTAATATTTTTTTAAGGCAACGCTTGTAATAACTCTAGTTAAACATGATATATATTAATAATAAATTATCGTTGTAATGTAATTAGATTATATAAGTGTTATTTTATAAATGATCTTTTAAATATTATTGTAAGATGTATAAAAATATTTTCTGACTTTTAATAGTTAATATAAATTTAAAAAATCATATATAAATTAACAATATAACTTACCAAAACGAGAAAAATATTTTGATGATAAAACGACGAAATACTGGAGGAAGATTCGAAAGCGAAACGATAAATAAGCGTAGAAACAAAGTGACGGATGCATTTGAGCAACA
>OZ024740.1:86326616-86376616 GCA_964016885.1 Eledone cirrhosa | reverse complement strand
TAATACACATCATCACTACAAGGTTTCTGTGCCGAGATGTCGGTCAGCACAAGCGCATTGTCCAGCTATTTCTGTGTGTCATCTGTCACACGGAAGGCTGTCACCTAAATTATGTACTCTCCTCTGTTAGATTAACAGACAACCAATACATGTAGATACCACTCATCACATGACCAGATTGCACGCGTCTGATCAAATGTGATTCCGGTGTAAAACCTTTTAGAGGCTAGCTCTGTTTCCTACAGAAATACATCTTTACGAGTGGAAGGCTCGTGCTTTAATAAATTAATATACCATTTCTCCTTGATTCTTTGAACTCTTTACTTTAAATGTGGTCTTTTTCTGTTTCTAAAAGTATGTGTTTACAATAATTCTATATGCATATATATATATATATATATATATATATATATATATATATATATATATATATATATATATATATATATATATATATATATAGGAACGAGTAGGACCCCGACGGCTGAGCTCAAGCCGTTTCGACGGCTAATTCTGGACTGAATGAAAATTTTTATCCTGGTATATGAATAGCCGAGCTTCTCAGGGGGTAATTCCATATATGGTAAAAGTGATTGTCACAAGGATTGGTCAAAAGTTTGTTGTTGAGACACACACATAATTCTATCATGGCAATTTGTGGAAGGAAGGGGTAGCTGCCAGTAGAAGAACCTGCCAGTAGAAGAAAGAGGGAGAGGGAGTGGAGGAAACCCAGTCGTGCGTTGATAGTGCCAACTACAGTAGGGCAGGAGGTCAAGCAAGTATACTAGGGAGGGGGAGGAAGTCGAAACAATAAGTAAATCAATATGGAGTAAATATATAGAAGAATACCAAGAATGTTAAAAATATAAAAAAACAATTTCTGGTTACTATTCCCTAACCACAGTCATCAAGTCTCTCACTGGTACTTTAAACTATAGAAAAGTTTACTAGGTGGGACGGAATTGTAGTGAGACCATTTTAAGAGTTAGTAGTAATCAACCGAGTATATCTTACGGTGACAGGTCAACAAGTGGGGGGCCAAAATACTAAAGAAACTACCACGAAATAATAATTCAGAGTCCCGAAACTAATACGAAATAATTGTTTCTACCCTAGGCACAAGGCCAGCAACCACCCAGTGCAAAAAATAAACTAATACGAAATAATAATTCAGAATCCCGAAAATGAATACTAATACTAAGGGTGCCGCTACGATACAAAAAATTCTAGTGCAAACTACATAAATGCTCGTACGAAGTATATGAAAAATTTGATACGGAAAATTAATTCAGAATCCCCCCCCCCCCCAAAAAAAAGAAAATACTGATATACGAGAAATTAAAGCAGAGATACCACTAAAAAATGTAGAAAGCACGGAAATGGGGCAGCCATCGGATAAGAAAGCAAGTATCTGGGGTCTATCACATCTGCTATAAAAAGCGGAGTCGGCCAATTCTATCATAGAATAGGGGATGGGGGTGGGGGTACTGAGGCTACAAAGGACCGAGGGGCTGCCTCGGGTGGGCGAGAAAGTGAAAAGGACGACGACAAAGAAGGAGGACTGGGTGGAAGGACTAGGAAGGGATGGGGGGAAGAAGGAAATATAGAGGAAACGATAAAAAAATATAAAAGAAGATCTTACGTCTACCTTTGCAAGCAGGGGTTACCCATTACAAAGTCGGCAAGTGCGGTGTTACAGCCCTTGTCTACCCCCCACCCCCACCCCCGGGTCATTATGGGGTTTGAGGGCGAGGTAAGTCCTACGCAATCTGTGTTTGCATGCAATTACCAGTTCGTCTTTCTTGTTTAGGAGTTGGTCCGTCGAAACAGCATTTGTAAAGTTTCCTCCGAGCATAAATTGCACGGACGGCGTCCTCCCGTGTAAGAGTTGACTCTGGACAGTAAGCTCCAAGTGAGATCATAGGTAATATTGTTATCTTTGAGATCCCTGATGTGGCCCGAAAGTGTGTTGGCGTGACGCCAGGCCGGGTTTCGGAAAGTATGTCTGTGTTGGTATAGCCGGGTCCTGAAGTCACATGCGGTTAATCCTATATAAGCTTTGTTAGAGGTGTCCGTCCTCACGTTGCACTGGTAGATCACATTACGATCTCTGCATCTGTTGTCGAGGGGGAAAATGGATCCATCAGGACAGTTGCACCTCCTGGTCGACTCTCCACTGCTATTTAGGTTATTTCTTCCATAGGGGTTGAGTTTTTTGTTGTTAGAGGAGACGATGTTTTGTGCAAAGTTTGGTGTGGTGCTGTAGGAGAGTTTGATGGTATTTTTGTTGATTATGTTGTGGTAGCGGTGTTGTAGTGGGAAGTGTTTTTCGATGAGCCTAAAGAAGATTTTCCCGATAGGAGTTGTCACCTCGGCGTTGTGGGGAGGATTGAACCATGTTACATTGAGTGAGCGGCGGTGTCGCCTGCTGGTTCCGCTAATGGAACCTGGACAGTAGGATATTTCCTCCCGGAAGCCACTCCGCTTGAGGGCCTGGTTGTAATAAGGCGCATGTTCCTCGAATATCTGCTCATTAGCGGACAAACGAGATATGCGGAGGGAGATGTTTTTAACCAGGTTATTAGTGATGTTCCTGGGATGGTTTGACCGGCGGTGGATGTAGTGCAGGTTGTCGTTAGGTTTCCTGTATGGGTAGTACAGATCATTATCGAGGTCAAGGGTAACGTCCAGGAAGTTTACTCGGGTCAGGGACGTTTGTAGGGTTATTTTAAATCCCCAGTCGCGGAAGAAGCCGATTAATTGTTACGGACCCGGTCTGTATTACTGGGGTTGTACCCTTTAAGGGTAAGGAGCCCATCATCACGGTACAATCGACCGCCGAATGCAGGAAACATATCGGTGAGTTTAACTAGTAGGAATAATCCTATAAGATCTGTGACCTCAGCCGAATCCGTCGCGCCCATGCTGACGTCGAAGGGTGAGTCGGGAGCTCTCTTTATCCATTTGGAGTTGTCGAAAAGTAGGACTGTCTTCCTGGCGTGGAGGATGATGTTTATTTCCTGGTCCGTGATGGCCGCAAGTGTCTCGGCAAAGTCCAAGGCAGCCGTAAGTAGCGGTAAGGTAATTGAAGCATAGTAACTCTCTATGTCAAACTGGATGAATTTTGTGTCTCGTTTGTCCTCCATATTGCTGAACCATGAGATTACTTCCTGGGTGTTGACCCATAGGCTAAGTCTGGCGTGTTGCTTAACTTTTGGTATAACGCCCTCTAGGATTTGTTTTACTGATTCTCCCTATGTCGGACTTCGTTGGGTTTATAAGCCTGATAGAAGGTTTACGGTCGAAATCGGATTTGTGGTCCTTCAGTGTGAAGTAGGGTGTCCGTGGGTCTAGGGGTTCCGTGCGGTCGGCAACCCCGAGGCTGGAGGTAATTTGTTGTCCATCTCGATTTATGTCCTCGATGTGGTTAGCCTTTTTATAGGTGGAGTTTCGGCTGCTCCTGATCAGTGTGTGGTAGAAGAAAGAGGGAGAGGGAGTGGAGGAAACCCAGTCGTGCGTTGATAGTGCCAACTACAGCAGGGCAGGAGGTCAAGTAAGTATACTATGGAGGGGGAGGGGGAGGAAGTCGAAACAATAAGTAAATCAATATGGAGTAAATATATAGAAGAATACCAAGAATGTTAAAAATATAAAAAAATAATTTCTGGTTACTATTCCCTAACGACAGTCATCAAGTCTCTCACTGGTACTGCTAAACTATAGAAAAGTTTACTAGGTGGGACGGAATTGTAGTGAGACCATTTTAAGAGTTAGTAGAAATCAACCGAGTATATCTTACGGTGACAGGTCAAAAAGTGGGGGCCAAAATACTAAAGAAACTACCACGAAATAATAATTCAGAGTCCCGAAACTTTTCGGAATTCTGAATTATTATTTCGTATTAGTTTATTTTTTGCACTGGGTGGTTGCTGGCCTTGTGCCTAGGGTAGAAACAATTATTTCGTATTAGTTTCGGGACTCTGAATTATTATTTCGTGGTAGTTTCTTTAGTAT
The DNA here is from genome assembly GCA_964016885.1 of Eledone cirrhosa. Taxonomy (NCBI): domain Eukaryota; kingdom Metazoa; phylum Mollusca; class Cephalopoda; order Octopoda; family Eledonidae; genus Eledone; species Eledone cirrhosa. Next base: position 86,372,602 of record OZ024740.1, on the reverse strand, counting down.
TTTGGCCCCCCACTTGTTGACCTCTCACCGTAAGATATACTCGGTTGATTACTACTAACTCTTAAAATGGTCTCACTACAATTCCGTCCCACCTAGTAAACTTTTCTATAGTTTAGCAGTACCAGTGAGAGACTTGATGACTGTGGTTAGGTAATAGTAACCAGAAATTGTTTTTTATATTCTTAACATTCTTGGTATTCTTCTATATATTTACTCCATATTGATTTACTTATTGTTTCGACTTCCTCCCCCTCCCTAGTATACTTGCTTGACCTCCTGCCCTACTGTAGTTGGCACTATTAACGCACGACTGGGTTTCCTCCACTCCCTCTCCCTCTTTCTTCTACTGGCAGGTTCAGCTACCCCTTCCTTCCACAAATTGCCATGATAGAATATTGTGTCTCAACAACAAACTTTTGACCAATCCTTGTGACAATCACTTTTACTATATATGGAATTACCCCCTGAGAAGCTCGGCTATTCATATACCAGGATAAAAATTTTCATTTAGTCCAGAATTAGCCGTCGAAACGGCTTGAGCTCAGCCGTCGGGGTCCTACTCGTTCCTATTACCCACTCTACTACCCTAAGTATTGAGTACTTTGGTGCGTTATGCTCCACCTGGTTCCTTATCACACTTCCTACGTTATATATATATATATATATATATATATATATATATATATGTGTGTGTGTGTGTGTGTGCATATTTTTTTTATGTCTATAGATGGTTATACAAACAAAACGAAAGAACACTGACTACGCTTTGTACAGTTTATATTCTGTTTCTACAAATAGTTTGACTCGGAATTGCATACACTCCTATGAGAAATGTTATTCATTATTGCATGAATACATACTATATACATACATACATACATACATACATACATGGTCACGTGACTCCCCAGGGCATCGTAGGGGTGTCACATTGGCATAGGGAGTTTGTAAGGAATTCTTAAACTTGGCGAAGAACATATCCTCTCCAGGTCTGAATACTAAGAATTCCAGAGAAGGTTAGAGAGTGAGAGATTTAAAGCGAGAAGGAGATATAGCGGAAGAATCGTACTTTATTATCGACTTCGAATGGATGAAAGGCAAAGTTGACTTCAGCAAAACGAATACCACAAAGCATTCTATCCGAAGTTCTAACGACTCTGCTAATTCGCCGCCTATACATACATACATAAATACATACATACATGATGGCTGCTCCCTCATTATCGAGTATGGCCATTGCACGATATGACATTATTAGTAATTATTAATTAATGTTATCGTGCAATGTCTGTGCGTGAAGATATTTTTTAAAGTGAGGAAAGACTGTGCACTGAGCCAATCCCACTCTCTGAGCGACAGTAGCTATAACCCGAAAAGAAGAAAAGATCAACATCATCGGTAACCACTGAACCGCAGGTTTTATGTTGGAGTTATCCCACTTTCCTGAGTTGCCTTCTCCTAGCAGAATGCCCTGACAAAGGCTAGGGGGTCATTCACTCCCAGTGGTTTAACCACATGATCGGGTATCCATCCCGATTATTTATATGTCCCAGCGCATATATACACATATGTATACATTTATATACATATATACATATATACACGTATATACATAATTACACATTGTTAGATGGCCGTTGACTCTTATGAGTTCTTCCGCCCTTTGTCAGGTTTTGGTTTTTGTCCTGCAGGGTGTCCAAAATCACCAAGAAAACTTGGTGGGGTTGCCGGTTTAGACGCCGACTACCTGACCATGTGGCAGGTTGTACTAGGTTACATGTTACCAGTAGCACTCAAGAATGACCCGACATGCATACATACATACATGCAAAAAGAAGGTATGCGCAGTAGTAGGAAATCACCTGTCTAGTGTATGAGAAGTTAATACAATGTTAAAGACATAGAGAATATTTTTGCCGAAATAATCTGGAATCAGCAGATACTCCACCCTAAATATACCTTTAGATTTATACCTGTGATCACTTGGGTATATTGCTTACTGCCTCTGTAGAAATCATGAGAAGCTCAACCTCACAGAACCAGATAGAGCACGGGTAGTTAGGATGTTACATGTCAAATCCATTAATGGAACGCTAAAATTATGTAAAACATTTAAGAAATTTAACATACAATAATTCTGTATACACATGTATATATATAGAAACGTATGCACCTGTACACATATAACTCGAAACATACAGATCTACACAGGAAACAACGCCCATACCTGGCATATATGCATGCAAACATACGAATATATATATTTACTAGTTGATGTCTAAATTTCAAAGAACAAATCTTGTTTCTATGTTGGAAACCCCCTCTCTTTCTCGGTGAGAATTTATAAATAATAAAATGAGAACATACATAGACACATATATAAATACATACATACATGCATACATACATACATACATACATACATACATACATACATACATACATACATACATACATACATACATACATACATACATACATAAAAAATGGGTAAAGACCATGAGATTTGCACTTAGAAAGTTCCCCTCCGAGGCATAGGTCAGGGTAAGTTTGTTTATGGAAGAACAGCAGTTTCTGATGCATGCCAATCTTCCCTCTTCACGCCACGGATGTTGTCGAAGAGAAAGGCAAAGACTGATACAGCTAGGTACAAGTAACAACGCAACATTTTTCAACAGTTGAGTGAACTGGAGTAACGTGAAATAAAGTGTCTTGCTCAAGAACAAAACGCAAAGTCCGTTCCGAGAATCGAACTCACAACTTCATGCTCTATCTACGCTCTAACCACTAAGCCTTCACATATATGCATAAACACACATAAACCCACATACACATATACACATAAGTCTCAGAAAGCTTGATTATTTATATCAAACATAATCTTTAATCATAAGTATATGGAAAAGACCAATATTTTTTTCTGCATAATGATGACTGAGATGCATGCTTTTAAATGCGTGCGCTGATATATTGGTATCTAGTGTGCGTGTTTCTAAAGTGTCAGATGCTTTTTAACATACATGTAGAAGATTTAGCTTAAAGATGTTGACATGAAAGTTAATTTTATATCAACAATTTCTTTTATCATGCAAACAAGAATATAATCAGATTGGTTCTCTTAGTACTTACCACAGATATACGAAATATACGCTGGTTAACATGCTTGTATGACGAAAACAAAAGGATTATTTCAGGTAACTGTATTTTAACAAACATAGCGTCCTAAGGTTCGTCGCATCTCTATAGAGCTTTGCAGTTGACAGGTTTCTCTGTATTACGTGTTTGTATTGACGTATTTGAAAAATTGGAATGGTATTGAACCAACAGTTCTCAAAACTGCTCGAGTGAAAAGAATAAACTGCCCTCGGAGTTTTGGTCGTATTTATTTCTGGATATTGTGCGACAAGTTGTCAATGCTTTCTTCTCTTTTCTATCCCCTTAGCCATCTAATTTAATAGTTTTGTAAATCAAGAATGGCACGTGTAAAGTTATCTGTACTACAAATAGTAAAGAATGCAGTTAGTGTAGTGATGGATGGAATAATGATTTGCTGAGCGCAGCAATTTCTGGCATGAAGACTCTTTCTTGCTGTTTCCAAAAATATAAAGCAAGGTAAACAACTACTGCATAACGTTTGTGTTAAAGGGGAAAATCGAATATTCTCGAATCTTTTCTATTTGTTAGGGATCCAACACCAGCAGCAATTCTCCGATGGTACAGTAAATATCCATCATAACCTGTTTACGTTTAATGAAAGAAAGTGAAAGGATAAAGGCATATGTATGTTTTTTTGGAACATTTTCCTTCGTTCTTATATAGAAAATTTCGATTAAAATTCCCCTGTTGGCCATGAATCATGCTAAAGATCACAATTTCCAGCAGTGCGGATTTTAATATCGAGCAGTACAACACAAATGAACTTGTCAATGAAATTGACAAGTATTTTCTCCAGCAACTAAACCAGAAGGACTTGCGTGTAAGAAAAGCTGCGTTTCTACATTTCTGTCATTCTGAAATGTCTATTTAGCGCCTGACCTTCCTGAAGTAGGTCCCTTTTACAACAAAAGCCGTAATCTTGTAGAAATTCTGTTGTGTGGAAAGCTCTGACATATATTTCATTTGCAACATTCTGATTTTCTTGAAGTAATTCTCAATTACATGTAAAGGTCAAACATATATACTTCCTTAATTCTTCGCGTATAATCCTTCATATTATTTCCTGTCTACACCGCAGACCAATAAAATTAATAATGCACAGGAAAACGCATGTAAATGTATGTATGTATGTATGTATGTATGTATGTATGTATGTATGTATGTATGTATGTAATGTATGTATGTATGTATGTATGTATGAATGCATGTATATATGTATTTTGTTATGGGTGGATGAATGTATGTATACATGAATGTAGTATGTATGTATGTGTGTATGCATGTATGTATGTGTGTATGTGCGTATAGATCGATGGATGAATGTATGTATGTATGCATGAATGTACGTATGCATGTATGTATATGTGTATGAATGTATGTATGTACGTTTGTACGTGTAGTCTTCTACTGACATGAATAGACAGCCATTGTCGCGTATATATGTGTCCATGTATATATGAACGTATATATGTATGTATTTATGTATGTTAGCCTTATGAACGATAGTAGAACACCAATTGATGAAGTGGATAGGGAATCAGAAAATGTTTCATCAAAGAAGAACGAAAGCTGAGTGCAAAGGGTAAATATTCACCAAAATTATTTGGTGCATGCTGGAACTGGTTACAACTGTATAGTCGACATAAAATATCACTAGCTACACCTTGAGCCAAAAGAACATGAGGTATTATCACCACTGGTATTAAAACCATTGTCAGAGGGAACTATATATTTGTGATTCAAACTCATCTGCAGGGATGTGTCACAGAAGAAGCTGCATGTGAAAAACATGTTTCTAATTTAGACACAAGACCAGCTTGGAAGGAGCTATAAGTCGATAATCTTGATTCCAGTTCATTACTGGTACTTTATTTTATCGACCCCGGAAGGATGAAAGGCAAAATTGAACTCGGCGAGATTTTAATTCAGGAAGAAAAGAACTTTCTGAAATCTAGCAAAATGATCACAACAGAGTAGTTCTGTCAGGAAATCGATGAAATGAATAAAAGAAATTGCGGCTTATTAGCCTAGAATTGCTCAATAAAAAGGCTCAATTCTCTTGCACGACAATGCTCGACAACACCACGTGCAACCAATCGGGCTTCAAACTCTGCCTCAATCAGCCTTTTCACCGAAACTTTTGCCAATCGAATACCACATTTTTAACCGTTTTGGATAAATTCTTGCAAGGAAACGCCTTCAATAATCAAACAGCCGTAAAATATGCCTTCGAAGAATTCATTGCCTCCAGAACTTGAGAATGCTGGAAGTTGCTGGAATAAATAAACTTGCATCATTTGCAAAAATGTTTTAATGGTTGTTATTTCGATCAATAATATTTATTCTGAACTGAGATATGTAATTTCAAATTTAATTTTTTTAAAGTTACAATAAAAATCTGAAGGTATATATATATATATATATACACACATAAGAAGTCCCACACAGCATTTTCAATTTCTTTTCCTTATATATATATATATATATATATATATACATATATATATATATATATATATATATATATGTGTGTGTGTGTGTGTGTGTGTGTGTGTGTGTGTGTGTGTGTGTGTGTGTGTGTGTGTGTGTGTGTGTGTGTACAGGGTTCAATCTAGGGTAACCAGAGTAAGGAAGGGACTCAATACATAGTAGAGTATATAATATTTAATATAGAAATGGTTCTACAGGACTAGAACTGTTTCATATATATATTTGTGTGTGTATGTGAGTGTGTGTGTGTGTGTTTAAAGAGGGTGGGAATAGAGAGGTAGAAGGGGTGGGAGAGCTTTCATGACAGACCCGCTAGTTCCACAAAGTCCCAGCGTTCCTCCAAGATACCGTTCCAGTTTCTCATTAACATTAAAGAGCGGGACGTTCCTAGATAGATTTTAACGCGTCTGAAGAAATGAGGCCGCCCTGCCCTGTCGGGGCATTGGCAGCCACTCGCCTAAAAGAATAGCCGTTGCTGCTGGTCACGTCCGGCACCACCAACTTACCTTCTGGATCCAGTATGATGGTCTGTATCGCAAGATCCAGGCCTTTCCGAAATAGCACATCAACTCCGCGTCCTGTTTCCATGACGATATCAGGCCACATGTATTTACACTGCCTATCCTAAATTAAGCTATGTTCGATGAAGAGCAGGAAAGTGGGAAAGGCCAACTGCCTTAGTCTTTTGAGTCACATGTGGTTTCATTTCCATATACGTCTATGTGTATCCTTCTGGAGAGTGCCTTTCGGTATTCACCAATTGCCTTGGGGAATTTTGTTTTTAAATTTGTGTACGTTTTTTTATCTATGTTTATATTTTTTATGAGTGTGGGTGATGCGAATTTTTGGGGTGTTATGTGATGTATTTCTGAAATGCGTGTGTTATGTTGTATGTAGTCGATTAGGTTTTGGTTGTATATATTTATTGCTGTATAGTGAGTGCAGGTTGTATCTTTCTGTTGGTTTGCTTTTGTTGTTGTGAATGTGGATTTGGTTGTGTTTGGGATGTTGTTGGTGTCTGCAGTGTCTGTTGTGGTGTTAATGGTGGTGGTTGCGGGCTTGTTGATGGTGGTGGTGGTCGAAATGGTGATGGCGATGCCCGTGACGTTGGTGTAGTTGTTGGTAATGGTTACCCCAAAGCTTTACCTTTTTTCCTACTTTTTTCTCAGTTATTGTGAAAGATATGTTTTCCACTCCTCTCCTTCGTCTCAATTTATATCTAATTGTGTGACGTCGGGTAGCGGCATATTTTTTCACGCACATGGATGTTAATGTTGGTGGTGGAATGCAACTTCAATCGAGTTTGTTGCTGCTGCTGTTGTTCCTACCTCTTTTTTCTTGGTGTCGCTGTAGATGCTTTTACTGTTGTTGGTGTCGTCGCTGCTGCGGTTTGTGTGTTGGTAACAGTGCGGATTTACGTTCTTTTATTCCGCGTGGCTGAGTGGTTAGCGAATTCGATTCGCAATCATGATGTTGTGAGTTCAAATACCGGACCTGGTGATGCATCATGCCCTTGGGAAAGACACTTTATTTCACGTTGCTCTTTCTACTTTCAGCTGCGACCGATAGATAGTATTAGCAATTGGAAAGACCAATGGAAACATTGTTTCCTCGGTCCGATTTGACGAAAAGTAGATCGAATGTTGAGGGCAGAAAACCCTTAGATGGGTATTTGCACCACAGATATAACATCAAAACCGCCTCTCTTCCTCAGCTACAAACAGTTGTGTGCAATTTGGCAGTTCGATGATATCAGGAATCTTACGTAGCTTTTCTTGATTTATTTAAAGCAAAAGCTACATCTCTCCTGACAGGCATGAACTTTGAATTTGGAGGACGTTCTCATTATCCTCTTCATCCCCCTGCATAGCTGCTACTAGCCAGGGGATTTTTATCTCGGGCAGTACATGTTTTTTCTGTAACCTCTGTTACATATTTCCCCATGCAAGTTGGGATTAGCAAGAAACTCTTGCTCTTTAAGGTGTTTGTAGAAGGAGCCTTCACTTCTATCACCCCGTACTCTCTTCCTCTCGAGACAAAGGTGTTTTTTTGTACATATCTCCTCTACGACATGTTGAGCTTCCTGAATAGAGGCTGGCTCCCGCCGTTTACTGCGGAGATTTACACATTTACGAATGATTGTACATTTCTATACATTTGCAATTACATCTTCTTCCGGCACTGCTATTTGGACTTTTCTGCCGTCTCTCTGTATAAAAAGATTCGCTTTTCTGATGGTGGCTAAATCCACCTTGTTGTTTATGACTGTATTTGCTGCGACGCTATATTTATTTATTTATTTGGTATTGTTTCCAGTGGTGGTGGTGTTGTTGTTGGTGGTGGTGGTGGTGGTGGTGGTGGTGGTGTTGTTGTTGTTGTTGTTGGTGGTGGTGGTGCAACTATTGCTAGCTTAGTTTTCTGCTACTAAACCTGCTGTACCCTTCTCCCTACTCGTTACAGCAGCTTCTAAAAATAATGACTCATCATTTTTGCCAATGAAAGAAGCGGCCATTTGTGAATTTTTTTTTGCGAGGGGGTAACAAAATCCCACTTTGTAACGGGCGTTTAGCTCGTTTCACGGTGATAATTAGAAAGATATTCCCGGCGTATAAAAAACAGCCTTATATAATTGATTGTGTCAAAGTTTTGTAACAATTTTCCGCAAAATAGAACATACTTCCAAAAACAGCGTGATGTGATCCCTTGTAACAATAGTAATAATTGTTTCTACTTTTGGCAAATACCCAGTACATTACTGGTACTTTATTTTATCGACCTCGTATGGATGAAAGGCAAAGTTAACCTCGGCGGGATTTGAAATCAGATCATAAAGGGTGTAACAATAGTAATAATAATAGATAAAACAATACTTAAGGATAGCAAGAGGAGGAAAACCAACTGGACCATGGCGTGGCTCGATTACTGCAAAGGCTACGACATGATTCCGCACTCTTGGATTAATTATGGAATGCGTTAACTTAATTGGTATCGCATCAAATATTGAGTGATTCTTAATGAAAGATTGAAAGTGTCAGCATACGGAAGAAATTTAGAAACAATATAAATCAAGAGAAGTATATTCCAAGGGGACTGCCTGTCGCCACTGATGTTTGTACTGTGCATGATAACACTGCCAATGGTTTTGAGTAAAGCAAAAGGTCAACTACTTATTATTCATGGGTGATCTTAAGCTTCATGGTAAGAATGAATCCCAGCTTGGTTGATACTGTGTATACATTTAGTACTGACACCAGAATGGAGTTCAGAGGCAAAACTAAAAGCATTGAGTGATTAGTGCTGCAACCTGGAAAAGTTATGAAGCAAATAGAAGGGGAAAGTTATAAGTAATTAGGGATATTGGAAGTTGATAAGTTAATGCAGGAGGAAATTAAAGAAAAATTTAGGGTGGAATACATGCGCAGACTGAGACTTATTCCAAGTCGAAACTTAATGGACGGAATAAGTTATCAATATATAGGTGATATCACTCCTGATATGGAGAGGGGGTGATCACATGGACAGTGGAAGAGCTAAACGTTTTAGACTGAAAGACAAGAAAGATATTGGCTAGATGTGGAGTATTTCACTCAGAGAGCGACACAGACAGATTATATGTACCAAGAAAAAGAGGAGAAAGAGGACTGATAAGGGGTGAAGACAGCATTAGATCAGTAGAAAATAACATGGCGTGGTACATGAAAAATTCCACAGAACCGCTGTTGTTAGAAGTAAGAAGGTCAGGGCTGTGCAAAATAGAGGATTGCAAAGAAAAAACACAGTACAAGCATTTGGAGATGGATGAAACTGAAAGTAGATGGACAGAAAAAATCTATGAATAATTCCATAGAGACGTTGAAAAAAGAACAGACATAGAAAAAAAGGTGCTTATAGGTGGCTAAAAGTGATGTAAAACTGGCAACAGAAGCCTTAATCTGTGCTGCTCAAGAACACGTACTAAGAACTAACTACATCAAGCTTAGAGTAGGACCACAGCAAAAAGTGATGTGTAGAATTTGAGGCATGAATTGAGAAACTGTATGGCATATTACCAGTCAATGCACACCTCTAGCTCAGAAAGGATGTAAGAGACGTCATAACAACATAGCATGGGGTGTCCATTGAGCACTTTGTGGCAAATATGCACTTGACAGAGTAGAAAAGTGGTACGAATATAACTCTGGGGGTGTTATTGAAAATGATGATGTAAAGATCCTGTTGTACTTTATGATACAGTGTAACCATGAGGTTGAACATAGGAGACCAGATATTGAATTATTTGAGAAAGAAAGAAAACAGTGTTGGATAATATATATAGTCTGTCCGGCTGATAACAAAGTATGAGATAAAGAAGGAAAACATTGATAGATATGACAGGTTAGCTTGGAAGATTAAGCAGTTGTGGTCACTGAAAAAAGTGGTGGTAATGCCAATAATAGTTGGAGTCTTGGGAACAGTGAGTAGAGATCTTGAGAAGTATATCAAACAAATAGTGATGCAATACGGATGGAACACTTAAAAAAAACAGCATTGTTTGGAACAGCTCGAATGCTGCGGATGGTAGTAAAAAAATAAGGGGTGTTATCTCAGTTCACTGGTAGTGAACAGCTAACACTGTAATACATCTCCAACATTAGAAGCGCAACGAAGAAACAACAATAATATTAATAATGATCATGATGATAACAATGAGCCGTTCATTCAATTATCTAGAAATTTGTTTGTATCATATTGACTATGTCTTTGCACAGTGCACTCGCTTAGAGCTTAAACATTTGACACCGTAAATGAGTGCAACAGCAATTAGAGACATCTGATTGATTTTGATCGGCTATATGTCATGTGAATCGAACATTCACTTCTGTTATAGTAAAGAAGAATATAAAAAAAGCAGGTTAGAAAAAATGTGATGGTGAGGAATGGTTTCTGATTTAGGCACAAGGCCATCAATTTTATTTTCTTTGGGGGAAGTCGATTAAATTGCCCCCATAGTGTGACTGGTACTTGATTTTATCGAACCTGTAAGGATGAAAGGCAAAGTTAACCTCGGCGGGATTTGAACTCAGAACGTAAAGGGCCATAACTCTATACCACAAAGCATGATTCTTGACGTTCTAGTGATAGTACCAATTCCTTTATTATTGGCCACAAGGGTCTATATATATAGGGGACAATACATAACAACGGGGACAGTGGGGGTTTACGTAAATTTGTGTAAAAACAATTCAACAAAAACAATTAACAATAAAGTAAAAACAACAGAATTCCCCAATAGGGGGATATCACCCAAGGGTGGCGTTAGGAACCTCACAAATACTAATCTGCTTTCATCTACTAGAGCACCCGAAGAAGATTCCCCTCGCTCCTTTAATCTTTCGAGCCTTCAGGCCCATGGCCACAGCAGGCCCATTCAAACGGGTTATCCTTGCAACAATCACCCACCGTTTCACCAATGTACTGGGGGAGGGGGTAGCACTCCCCTCTCCACCCTTACCTTCCTTTCCAAGTTGAACATGAAAAGTTGATGAGGGCATGGCCGAAGAGGAACGTCTTCAGTCCTCTCAGCGGGTTTCACTCAACTACCTCTTTCGCTACAGCCACCAGACAGAGGAAAGCAGCGTGCTCTTCTCGGTCATAAGAAGGAGGCGGGGTGATGTTCACCATGGACTCGGGCGATAACCGGGTCCCTCCTACACGCGATAACAGCTGTTCAGACGCGCTGGGGAAAAAGATGCCTAGCGAATGGCGACCACACCCGTGAACCATTCAAGAAAAGCTGTCTACGCCTCATCAACCACGGCATACTCAATCATCCACGCAGCAGATGTTGACTATCGGAATGCATCTCTTCCACAAAGACCGTAACAGAAAATGCTCCAGTCCTGTCAGACGAGGCTTTTGACAACGCACGATGATCAGACAGTAATAGACTACGGACGTGATATACGCGTTCGCCCACATCTGTCAGACCTTTCAGTGATAGCTTCCTCTCGGCTCATTTCTGGGCGAGGGAGGCCAGCTTACTCGTCACTTGGTCCCAGTTTTTGTCCGCCTGGAGTTCCAGACCAAATCAGACCCCGAGCAATTTAACCGGTCCGTCCGTCTAGCGCCCGACGACGCTGTTAGAGGGCATGAAACTGTCTCTCCAGGTGTCGAGCCGCATGCCGACCGACCTTTCCTGGTTCAGTTTTGTTCCTGTCACTGCCTCGTATCGAAGCGATCGACACTTCTCTGATAGAATATACGAGGCGGTGACAGTAACAAAACTGAACCAGGAAAAGTCGGTCCACGCTACTACAGTGACGTTGTCGGCATAAGCTGAGATGCCCTCAACATCTCCAGGTTGTGCAATAATGGCTGTAGAGTCAATACATACAACAGGGACGCGACGGGACAACTTTGTTGAACCACGCACATGATGTTTAAAGGTTCCGAAAGCTGACCGTTCACTTACACCACAGAGTAGATGTCACTGTACATTTCAACGATCCGCCCTCAATATTTCTTTCTCACTTCCATTCTCTCACTTTCTATCCTTCTATGGGAGAAATCTGCCGTACTCAGGCCTGGGGAGGAGATGAGCTCCACGAGATTTAAAAATCCCTTACAATGTCGTATGTCAATATGGCGCCCCTATGACTCCTTCATGAGTTACTGGAAGAAGAAAAAAAGAACACGGTAACGAATTTAGACTAGGGACAATTCCTGAATAGGTGGGAACTGCACTTCAGGTTAATTCCCCGGATTGCAACGACACCACAGTGGCATTAAAAGTGACCACTACCCATTTATTTCCATCTTCTTAGAAAAGCCTAATTTTAGTGGGCGCATTCAGCTTCATCAACCTTGCCACACTCACCCATCTTTCATCACACTAGAAAGCAGCGCCTTCTTCTCTATGTCCACCTATCTTTCCTTGTGATACTTGATTAAATTGATGGGAGGTTGATTCTTGACCACAATTATTTTAGACCAGCCCACCACACACCATGCTTCCTGTCTAAAAACTGTGCTTCAATCTTCACTACAGACATTGCCGACAGGTGGGTCTGTCCGACCCTCGACAGAAGTTGTTCTATACAAGTCCCCAAATCTGCAATTCTGTGGTAGGTCCGGCTGATTGCACTTGCCAAACTGATAGTGCCCTTATGTAACACTGTTATGCCCTGGATGTTTGGAAATTGTCCATAATCTTCCAGAAGAGCCTGTTCACACTGTTCTGGAACAGACCAAACTTGGTCTGTGAAAGAGTGTGGTTAGGTCTTAGAGACGAGCTGCGGAAAGGCATTTCGTAGAAAACGTGCCCACATTGGTTAGGCTTCGCTTTCGTTGTCTTCATTGCGAAACTTGAAGTAAATCCGCAGGTGAGTTAGCCGTAGCGCGCGTTCATTAGGGATGGCATATCGTGACCACAATGGAGTGCATGTTGGTATCAAAAGGATTTTATGACCCGTGGGAATTGTCCTCTCCGCAAACGTGGCTGAACATACATTCCAGTTTGGTTATGTATTTTGGGAACATGGTACGATGGTCAAGTGGTAGTGTAACACTGAAGCAATGTAGGATCTTGCCACATCCGCCAGACGCTTGAGAGACAGCTTTCTGTCTGCCCATTTTTAGTAAGATTGGCTACCTCGAGCATGACTTCCTCCAAATTCTTGTCTACTTGCTGGTCAGATCTAAACATCACTCCAAGTATTTTAATCACGTCGTCGTTAGCGGAACTTCCACTAACTGGCGTGGGCTTGCCCCTCCACGTACTGAGTTTCAAACCCAATGATTTATCCCGGTTAATGCAAGCTCTAGTAACCTGCTAGTATTATTAACGTATTGTCCCGACTGTTTCTATATCTGAAATATCCAACACTATTACACTGACGTCATCTATAGACACGGCTCTCCTATGACCAGGTTCAAGCGGAATTCCCCTCACGTTTTCCATTCTTCGCAGCAGAGATTTCAATACCAGCACATAGATTAGGAAGGATAGGGGACATCCGTAGCGTTCGATATGAAAGGATTCTAACATCCCTCGCCAGTTCCCGTTTTATTAGTTCACTAAACTGGTCCCTGAATTCATTCAACAGTAACCTGGACCCTGTCTATTAGTCTGTTCTGAATTGTCTGTACTGGTCAAGAGTATTTGGTATGTTTATCCCCTTATCTGAAATTGTGAACAACTCAGTCTGATTTTATCTACTACTCTGAAGAAAACTCAATTTAATTATGACCTCAATGACCAGTTAAGATTAGTCCAAGTCCACATTGGCGCATTCGAAAAACACAGTTAGTTGGAAGTGTCTGGAGCAGGTTTGTAAGGCTTTTGCACCTATCTGTCGTGTCGGCTACTCCAACATAATTCCTGCGTGCATCCAAAACTCACTCATTAATTCTAATGAGCGAGATATTCCCATGAAATTCTCTAAACGCCTAAAGAAACCAGGTTTTCTAGCTCATGTTCGCGCATATACTGCCTATGGTCTGAAAGCGTCCCCATTTCCTTCACTGCTGCTCACGTCCAGAATAACTGATCTACTTCCCATATTTAAAGTAAAGTATTGTATGACATCTCATCATATTCTTCCGACATGATCTTCCCTCTGTGTTCTTTAAACTACATATTCGATGAAATTTTCCCCAAGACCACTTTTCATTTCCATCTGCTACGTTCTCCTTCTGCTTACTACTTTCTATCTAACAAACAAACTCGTTAAAACACACCTTCAACATTATCAAAAGTGCTAATGCTGGTGACTCTATAAAATACACACAATATTCTCCGAAATAGTAGTGCTTGTGTCACGATAACATTTTCTAGTTCACTCTATAATGAAGTAGTACTGTTGCCACAATAAAATGTACCTAGTACACTCGGTATAGTAGTTGGCGTTTTGAAGGGTCACAATCTGTAGAAACCAAGCCAAAACTGGAAAGCATGAAGAAGGCGTGACTCTCAAGTCCGTCTTGTCTCAGAAACAGCCGTAAAATGATAATGATGCAACTGCTGCTCACACACACACACACACACACACACACACACACACACACACACACACACACATATATGTGTGATATATATATATGTGTGAAGGCGTGTGGCTGAGTGGTTAGAGAATTGGATTCGCAATCGTAAGGTTGTGAGTTCGATTCCTGGACCAGGCGATGCGTTATGTCCTTGAGCAAGACACTTTATTTCACGTTGCTCCTTCTACCTGGAGTTGCGACCGATAGATAGTATTAGCAATTGGAAAGACCAACGGAAACATTGTTCCCTCGGTCCGATTTGACGAAAGTCGATCGTTCCTTTTTTATATATATATATATATAATAAAATGACAGGAGGCCGGACTTGTGTAAATCCTTGAAAGGTTTATTATACTATGATCATTTCAATGACCGGGTTCCGTATGAATCCGGTGATATCATCAGGTATTGGAAATACAATAAATGAATGTAATAGGTAAAATCCATGGGGCTGAAAATCAAAGACAGGAGGACGACCGACCATCTAGGATCTTGCACTTTAGCCGGTCGCCCTCAAGTGTTGGCTATTCGGTCTACTTGAGGCCATCTGGTGAGGGGGGTAAAGCTTTTAGTATGCTACTACTCTCCCGGTCAAATAGAAAGGGAAAGGAAGATAGGTCAGCGTTAATATCATGTTACACGAATAAGGACAGAAAGGAGGGGGAAGAAAAGTCAGCATTAATGTCGAGCTACAAGAAGAAAGACAGAAAGAAAGAGGAAGAGAAGTCCGTACTAATGTCAAGCTAGTCGGGCCAGGAGTGGCGCGAAAAAATGTTATTCTAAAGGACCAGTATCTTAACAGAGGTATATATTATAACAGAGATAAATATAGTGGGGGTCTGCATGTTATAATGTGTGGGCAAAAGATTGCACATTAATTTTTGTTTAGATCTATAGGATGCAGTTAATAACATTTAATATTTAATATTAACATTATAAAATTTAAGAAATTAGAAAATTGAAAATTAAACAGTTTAAAATTTTTAAGGTTTTGGTTGCGAGGTTTAAGTAAAGAAAGAGTCTTTTATGAAGAAACTTAAATTGTATTAATGAGTAAAGATTATGTCTTTGTTTAGCAGTCAAACAGCATGCGGCGACTGCAGGCTCCGTCGGCCCAACCTTACCGCGTGTCATCTCTTCCGCGTGATATCGCCTAGCGAAAGATACGGAAATCAATTTTTCCAAGCACTCTAGGAATGTATAACAGGCTTCAGGTGCGCCAGTGGGAAGTCAGCCCTCATCGTTAGGCTATCCTTGTACCAAACCAGTACTATTAATCTACTCAGGAGGGGGATTTGTTTAAGTAGAGGGAGGCGTGATACATCTAATAGTTATGATTAGGTCTCCAATTTAAAGGTACTATATGGCGGTCAAAAAGCCGGCTGCGCGCCGGGCCCCTGGGGCGAATCAATCCGCTCCGAGTAGTTTCATTTACCGAAAGAAGGGGAAATTTACTTTTCCAAGCACTCAAGGTAGGCCTATGCGCCAGGAGGCCGGTCCCGCAGCCAGGAAAACCTAACCCACCAGTTCGACAGAAAATTGGAACGTTAAATTATTGTTTAGATTTATAGGATGAAGTTAAAAAATTAAAGATTAACATCATAAAATTAAAGAGTTAGAGAATTGAGAATTAAACAGTTAAAAAATTGAAAATTAAACAGTTTAAAACTTTTTTATGGTTTTGGGTTGCGAGAGATAGTTAAAGAGAGTGTCTTTTTAGTTAAAGAGAGAGTCTATTATGAAGAAACTTTAATTGTATTATAGAGATTCTCTATAAGTTATCCTAGTGGGATTTAGAGTAAAGGATATGTCCATGTTTAGCAGTCTGACAGCATGTGGCGACTGTATATCCCCGCCAGCCCACCCAAATCATATGTCAGCCATGTTAGCACACAAAAAGCTTTACCCCCCCCCCCCCTCACCAGATGGCCTCAAGTAGACCGAATAGTCGACACTTGAGGGCGACCGGCTACAGTGGAAGATGCTAGATGGTCGGTCGTCCTCCTGTCTTTGACTTTCAGCCCCATGGATTTTACCTATTACATTCATTTATTGTATTTCCAATACCTGATGATATCACTGGATTCATACGGAAACCGGTCATTGAAATGATCATAGTACAATAAACCTTTCAAGGATTTACACAAGTTCAGCCTCCTGTCATTTTATAATAATATTTAACCCCGTACTAGTACCACCAACTACAAAAACCAAGACAGTTGAATTGCTTTACGTTGAGTACTCTCCATATTATTACATTAAGATTGACGATACAGAATTGACCAGCTCTATCCAGTGGTGAACCTTACAAACCCGAATATATATATGGTCCAAATGGACTATAACGCACCAGAGTATTCAATACTTAGGGTAGTAGAGTGGGAAATAGGAAAAAGTATGACCCCGACGGCGGAGCTCAAGCCATTTTGACGGCTATTTCTGGACTAGACGGCTATTTCAGTCCAGAAATAGCCGTCGAAACGGCTTGAGCTCTGCCGTCGGGGTCATACTTTTTCCTATATATATATATATATATATATATATATATATAATTAGTCTGTGTGCGTGTGCTGATCAATAGATGACTGAACATATATCCTAATACACATACGATAATACATACAACAACACACACATAGATACATATACCTAACGAAGCAACACCTTTTTGCCGTTCTGACTATGCTCGGTTTTTTCATTTCTTTTGATCTCTTTTACCAACGGATATATTTGTTCCAAGTAAAGTCATTAACGATTCAATGGATCTTTGGTTTCAAATAGTACCTAGTTGAATGTGTTGGCAATTTGTATGACCCCAGTTATCACATACGCACGCACACACGTGCGTGAACACACACACATGCTCGCGTATGCACACACACACAGGTATATATATACATATATATAGATGTACGTATATGTATATGTATATATATATATATATATATTATTATACTTTGGGAGGGTCATGTTGCCAATAAGAAACACAAGCACCAGTTGCTTTCACTTCAATTTATTATAAATTAAATTATAAGTTAAAAAAGAAATTATAAATTTCCGGTTGGTTGGTTCCACAACCGGACGGTTGTTGATATATTGTCAAAGTTCTTTCGTCACACATTCTGTGACCTCATCAGTGACCGGGTATTCTTTTCTTTGTTTTGTGCCTCTCCTTTGTTCTGTCCTACGCCATCTTGTTTTTGTCAGTGGTGACAGTCAAGTTTGCATGCAAACTTGACTGTCACCAAAGATTGAAAGCATAAAAGTACTTGTTCAATTAACACTTAACATTTAATATTCTACCATACTGTTTCATTATAATATCATTATAATTTTAAAGGATTGTAAATAAAACGAATAAATCAGACAAAGTTGGAATTCCTTTTATTAATATATATATATATATATATATATAATATATGTGTGTCTGTGTGTATTGTGTGAATATATATATATATATATATATTATATATGTATAATTATTTTCGATCAATTAACTACTATCACAGGAATTTATTTCGATTTTGCTCATGCGTGTTTGTGTCTTACGTCGCTTTTTCATTTTGTGCAAATGTGAAACTCTAATGAACGGACTAAAAAGAAAGGAAATATTTAAATCGGTATTATTTTGTAATGCAATTATAATTTAAGTTTATTACGACAACTTTGAAGATATGCGTTTATGTGTTATTGTAATCATACTATAGGATTTTTGGATTTATATTATAGCTCATTAATTTTATAGCATGTCAGTACCGATTCTGAACGAAAAAAAAAGATGCCCGCAATTATCACAGGAACATTTGAAATTTTGTTTTCTTCATTCAATCACTAATGAGATAGACATTACCTATATGTTATGGTATAAGATTTTTCGTAACGATGCAACGAAACTTTCGAAGATGAAAATCGACGTTTTGAGGCTGCATTCATATAAGAAAAGACAAGAGATATTCATTTTTTGTATTCTGAAACATCGGCATGAAAAAATGTCTAACCGTAATGTCATTTCTGATATCACTATCTGGTGTTGATATTTATGTGGAAATGAAGACATTTTGCAAAAGCAAAACAAGGGATTGCACATAAGGTTAGAATGAATATCATTATACCAACCGTAAAGAAAGTCATAGAAACTATTATGAAGAATTCTAAACCTATTTTCAATGTTATTCCTCTGAGTAATAGTTATGTATAATACCATGTTAATCAGATAGTATATGATAGTTAAAAACATGATGTTCAAATATTCAACAATGTACGTTTCAGGTGGACAACTTGAGGTTCGAAGTCCTAATATTCTCATGGCCTATGCAAATAAAATGATAAACAATGGGATGGATTTCTCTTTGCTAAATATCTTAAAGGTGAAACAATTTCCTTGTAATTTTAGGAATCCTCTCAATGGTGAATAGTCACAATATTGCTGTGATCGGATGACCCAGTACATGTAGAGACTGTGGGAGTTTCGAAGAGCGTAAATTTGGGGATGAGAAAGAGATCAAAGGTGCGTCAGTTTGTGATACATGTCGAATATTATAGGTATAGAATGTATGTTTGTGTTTTAATAGCAGATGATATCATTGGTGTATGTAGGATCTAGGTTGAATAGCAGTCCACGGATGTCAAAGTAGGGGGAAATAATTGCTTAATGAGTTTTAATTTTCGTATATATTCGCAAATAGTTATTTAGTTTCATACGTATATTCCGTAACAAATGACTGCAAAATGATTGTAGATGATCAGCTGGGAGTTGTATTGGGAATTAGCCACATGAGGGAGGGAAACAGACCCGACTGAGAATCCAGACTTAGAAACAAATATTAACGAAAACCGATAACAATATTCATCAATGCAATTAAATGAACGAATACCCTACATTCTGTTGACTGTGTAATTTCTGCGAGGAGGCCAAAGTGCTCGAATGTACACGCTCCCTGTTCCTTTTCATTCGCCATTTATTTCTCAAAAGCGCTTTTTCATTGTTTAAAAGTCTCAAAGAATTTTTTGACACACGTTCATCTTCTGACATACTCTTCATCTTTGGTTTTCTCTGCAGGACTCAATTTTAATGAGTGCAAGTTGATATCAGCTTTATGTAGCGTTGAGGACACCAGTTGAACATATGTCATTCAGTATTCTTGATAATTTTCTACAGTGGAATATGTCGATGTTATATCTGCGAGGATTAAAGAATTAATAGTATAATGTCAATGTTGTTTAACTTAGAAAAAACATTTTACGATATTCAGAATACCTTGCATAAACAGCAGATTATCTTGAACAAAATATGCCAAAAATAAGTAGTATTTACTTAAATACTATCATGATCTCAGAAGGGCATTCATTTCTCAGGTTTATTACTTTCATAAATTCCTTCAATCATTGACATTTTCAAAGCGCATTTACAAGTAATCAAGCTGCTGGCTTCAACGGGTGTTAAATAACAGCAAACTGATAAATTGCCAGGTAAACAAGTGCTACCATATTCAATACAAGGAGTGGCACCGAACAACAACAATAAAAATAAGAGAACGTAATAGTACATCATTCTTATAACTCAGGAAAATACATCTCTCACCTACGCGAAATTAAGCCTGCTTAGGTTTAAATTCTATCTTAGAAATAGAGAAAAGAACATAATTTCTTCTAATAATAGTTCCTTATATTGGTTTTTATGCAATCGGCATCTGAACGGCAAAAGTAGGAAATAGTAACATTTCCAAACTAAGTACCCAAAAAGATGGGATGGACATGATTGGAAAGCATTTGATCATACCGTTATCCTGAAGGTCTATAAGTTAACGTTATTTACTATGACATTCTAACGTTTCTAAAAGGTGACCTTTCTCTAAATATAATTTGTTGATTTCTAACATAATTATAGTGCTATATATCAATATTAAGAGCTATAGTCAACTAAATCGGTCACTACTTGGCTGCTATTTTATTTTATTCAACTGACAACGATGAAATGCGAAATAAATCTCGGCCAGATATGAATATAAAACATTAATTGACATAAATGAATACGGTGTAAGGCAATACAGTTTGACGAAATATGAACTCAGAACGTAAAGCCGAAACAAATACCACAAGGTACTAGGTCCGACTCTCTAAATATTGGAGCAATATGTATTGCCTACTCCTGGAAAATGAAATGCAAAAAAAAAAAAAAATAATAAATCCACCTGACTAGAGATTAGAACTCGAAACGTCGCAGAATATATAAACACCATAAGTGTTTGTATTTTATCTGGCATTATGCCATTTCTACTTGCCGATAACACTATCAATACTCAAAAAGCTTGGTAGTTTTTGTTTTTTTGTCGCCTATTAGTCGCAAGAAATAATTTTTTCAGTAAAAAGAAAGGGTATCAACTAAAATGGTTAAGTGAATTACTGGTATTACTGATACATATCTCATAGATCTCAAATTGATGTTAGTTAAACGCAACCCAAGTAAAATTCAACCAAACAGCATACCGACCAAGATAACTACAGCTAGGAATGAATTTTTAAATGCCACTATATAGCACTATTACCTCCTACTAAACATCATAATCATAACATGAATGAAACAGTATTTCGAATATTCCAGTGTTTTTGTTGTTTTTCCTGTTCAGGCGATCATTATCGTCGTATTTGTCGTCATAATCGTTGTTTCAAGTTGATCAAGCGCTGATTTTTGCTTTGTCACATCCTTAGTTCAGGTAGTATTTATTTATGTATATATATATACATATAAATATATACGTACACATACAAACACAGCCACTCACTCACTCGCTCTCTACCCACCTCTCTCACTTTCACATACATATATACATGTATATATATATATATATATATATATATATATATATATATATATATATATATATATATATATATATAAATATATATATATATATATATATATATATATATATATATATATATATATATATGATTATATATATATGTGTGTGTGTGTGTGTGTGTGCGCGTGAGTGTATATATATATATAAGTATACGTATATATATAAATATATGTGTACGTGTGTGTGAGTGTATGTGTGTATATGTGCGTGCGTCTGTGTGTAATGTATATATATATATATATATATATATATATATATATATATATGTATATATGTGTGTGTGTGTATGTATGTGTATTCTCATCATCTTAGCTGATCTTCTTATCGAACGATAGACACACGGACGCACACACATATACACACACACACTCACACACAGACACATAGACACAAAACATATATGAATTCATACATACATACATAAATACATACATACTCATATATATATGTTTAAAAAAGATTAAATAATTAAATAAATAAATCAAAAGATTTAAATAGAATAAAAGGAAACAACACCGCTATTATTTATTGGCAAAAGATCAAAGAACAGTTATTGAATACATAACGACTAGTTGTACATTACACATTCAGATGATACAATACATTAACGCGTCTCTTCATATTAGTATTCAAAATGGCGTAGTATTTTCCAATTCTTGTCTCAGGCAATCGTTTTCTTTCATTAAAATCATTGAAACACATTAATCTATCATTAGACGATGACTAAACGGCACAACGCCCAACTTGCAACACGATCTTTTCGTGTTTATATCCTGTAGTAATTTATATTTTACATCCTTTTAACGTTAGTGATATATTGAATTTTTGTGTGTCAAGTAACAACAGAATAAGACTTAGGCTCATGTCTATAAGAATGTGAGGCAGCTTCAAATCAATTTGACGGGAGTAATATATAACCCTCACAAAATCGCCAGCTTGGATTCATTATAATCGATTGTATGTTCTCTTCCTTACTTCCAAAGTAAATTGGTCATATACCTAGGCTAGAAATCCTTATTTTATTCACCAATGCACTTGCTTACTCAATACGAAGATTGCTGCCTTACATATTGATTTCTAATATAGTCACAAGGCTACAGATTTTGAGGTCGATTTAATCGATCCCAGTATTTTTATTACTATTTTATTCTATTGAGTTGAAAAGGTTGAATGACTGATTTTCAACTCAAAGCGAAAAGGGGGCGTTTGAAGCAGATTTGGTTTGACTGCTCTTTCTAACAGAGCCTTGCTCATTGCCTACTAATCATTACATTATCAAGTGTGTCTTCTCGTTTTGAAGACGTTAGTTTGTTATATGTTGGAGATTTGGTTGTTACTTCTAGCATATCAAATGACCACGCAAACTTTCTTAATGCTTTAAGACGCTCTGATGTTATTTGATGAACATTTTACTGATAGTTTTAAGACTTTCCTCATTCTTGTTTTTTGAGCCATAGTAGGTACCGATTGAACAGACTCATGATCAAAACAGTTCCAGCCATGATCATCGCATCTTTGTTTTTCAGATATAGTTTGTATAAAACTACATTATCCCTGAGTTCTTTCCTATTAAATGTGTTATATTGTTAATTTGGCTATAATGTCTAACAGATACAGCCATACTGTCACACAGGCAATTTGTTGCCGTAGTGTTGTTGCTGTTGTTATTTAGCCTCATGTCATCATTGTAGAAATAAATCAAAGATCAGAAGTATTCCAGCCGTCGTCAATCTGGCTTCTTAGGTGTATCTACGAATATATTAACAAATTAAATTTGAGAGAGATTTGGCTGTTATTTCTACTAGATCTGGTGGCAACGGAGAGGATCATTAATTGGATCATTGGCATTTCAATATTTCTTAATACAGTTTACTCTGGGAAGCAAGTGTCCATGACTTGCTTCCCTGACTCGCAGGCTGATGGGAAGGATAAACGGAGGAAGGTACCCTCAAATCGGAAACTACGTCTAAATATTTGTAACAAAGTGAATTCTGCCAAAGGGATTGACGGGCAGGTGGTGATGTTAAGCTGGGAGACCGATTATGTATACCAGTCATGTTCTGGGGAAACACAAAGAGTCCGAACAAGAGTCTGAACCAGAAAAGATGAGAATCAAAGATGACGTCGGTGGTATTTGAACTTAAAGAACAGAAAGCCTGAATAAATATCACAAAGCATTTTGTAATTATTCTACCATAACTAAGTTCACTAACTTCTCAGGTCTAGGTACGAGTTTAATGTTCAGTCTGACCATTAGGCCAGCCAGTCAACTTGGTTTATTTTGTGAAGAGATTCGGACAGTGCTTCTAATTACGTAGTATATGTGTTTATTGGTGCGCAACATGAAATTCCATATACAAATAGGTCATTCACCACAAGATTCAGCTCCAGTCTTGATCACGAGAACAACCCATTATTGTGATTGCAGCATCTTTTCATCTTTTTCATTCATGTGTGAATTTATTTATTCATTCATTTTATTATCCAGATTGTTGAACAATAGTGTAAATCCCTGTTTCACTGTATTTCTGTCGGCCAGGCTGATAGAGAATGTCAGTAATTCGGTGTAAAATAAACATCGCAACGGGTATCGTTCTAAAAGCACCGCCATCTTCTCTTTTCTCACACCGATATTCGTATCAGTCACCGTTATACATCGAAGAAAGTGGTAACACACACACGCACGCACACACACACACACACACACACACACACACACACACACACACACACACACACACACACACAGACACACACACACACACACACACACACACACACACACACACACACATATATATATATATATACATAGTTTACAATAAAACGTTTTCGAATAAGAGAACAGATAAGGCTAAGTAAATAGTTATTACAGCTCAAAATATGAAATTTATTACAGTAAACTACTCAAAAGGCTACATACAATTCTATTTGCATGAAATCTTTATTGTAGACGTTTAAGTACACTCATAGAGCAAATATTACATTTAAAAAATGACCAAAGACTGTTAAATTATATTATATTTTAATTACCGCAGATTTCGTCCACATCATAAAACATGTCTTCTTTTCAATCTATATATACATCTGTATATATATGTTTAATACATAAACGGAAAAAAATGAAACAAAAACGATGAACCGAATGTTTGTTTACAAACACACCGAGCATTATAATAAATGTTCGGTAAATCCATACGTACATATATATATGCGTGCATGTATGTATATATATATACATACTACTGTACGTCTGTAAACATATATGTATGTACGTATACATACTTATATTTAAGTAACAGCCGTACTAAGAGTGAGAAATGAAATTTCGTTTCATTTTTTCCGTTTTTAGTTTTCGGTGCGCCCGGCTGATTAACTCACTCGATATGCAAATTAGGCTGCTCAGGCGTTAATAAGCATAAGGAAAGTATATACTTTCAGACGTTCAATCATCTGGCAGGAAGGTATACGGTGCTGACGATAGCTAATAAGCTTGAAACTAGTACATCGTTCCTTTGTCAGTGTTGAACAATAGAGCAACGATGGTTCTAACCACTGTACGGCTTAATTCGGATTGTTTGTTTACAAACACGCCGAGTATTATAATAAATGTTCGCTAAATCCATACGTACATATATATATATGTGTGCATGTATGTATATATATATATATACATACTACTGTACGTCTGTATACATATATGTATATACATATACATACTTATATTTAAGTAACAGCCGTACTAAGAGTGAGAAATGAAATTTCGTTTCATTTTTTCCGTTTATCGTTTTCGGTGCGCCCGGCCGATTAACTCACTCGATATGCAAATTAGGCTGCTCAGGCGTTAATATGCATAAGGAAAGTATATACTTTTAGACGTTCAATCATCTGGCAGGACGGTATACGGTGCTGACGATAGCTAATAAGCTTGAAACTAGTACATCGTTCCTTTGTCAGTGTTGAACAAAAGAGCAACGATGGTTGCTAAACACTGTACGGCTTAATTCGGGACGATTGTTTACAAACACATCGAGCATTATAATAAATGTTCGGCAAATCCATACGTACATATATATATGTATGTATATATATATCCATACTACTGTACGTCTGTATACATATATGTATGTACGTATACATATTTATATATATATACATAAATATATATATATTTATGAATGTATATACACACACACACACATATATATATATATATATATATATAGGAAATAGGATTACCCACTCTACTACCTCAAGTATTGAGTACTTTGGTGCGTTATGGTCCACCTGGTTCCTTACCACATTTCCTCCGTTATATATATATATATATATATATATATATATATATATATATAGGAAAATGTTTGACCCCGACGGCAGAGTACCCACTCTACTACCCTAAGTATTGAGTACTCTAGTGCATTATGGTCCATCTGGTTCTTACGAGCTGAGGATCCGCTAAGGTGAAACAATTGTTCTCGGTATTGTGAACTAACTGTTGTGTAACCACTTCTACATAATTCGTCCCATGGATTGAATGCTCTACCACTCCGGATATTACCTTCTAGTGTTCTGCCACTATATATATATATATATATATTATATATATATATATATATATATATATATAGTAATAATAATAAATGTGAAGACTAAAATCCAAAGAGGGCTCGATAAGGATAAATATATATCAAATATATAAGAACCCTAGAGCAAATATTTCTATATATACGGCAGTATCATTACCAAAGCAATGTCAACGTACTTACTAATTAACTATCGTTTTCATTGGAAGATTGTATTTTCTTACTTGCAAGTCTATTTTCCAATTGCGTGAGTGAATAGTGGCCTGAACTCGCTGAAATAAATTTTGTGACCTTTGTAAACTGTATATATATATATATATATATATATATATATATATATATATATATATAGTTTACAAAGGTTAAAACATTTATATACAGGGTGCGCTGAAACATGTATGTACATAAAATCTTTAAAAAAAGCATTAAATTAAATTGTGTTTTATTTGCATTATTCTAATTATGAAAACATTTTTGGGTGTTTACATACAATTGAATTATGTCGATTACTTTATTTTTGGGAAAGGCTGTGCATTCCAATAAATATTGCCTGTACAGGTAATCAAAGTGTCTATACATTTTGTGGGGACATCCTGTATATATATATATATATATATATATATATATATATATATATATATATATATATATATATATATATATATATATATATATATATATATATATATATATATATATTATATATATATATGTATATATATATATATATATATATATATATATATAAATACCAATAGGTATATTGTTCCAAAGCTTTCTCGAGACCAGTCAAAGTGGGAAAGGATTGTGGTAATTTGTTGTACAACAGCTGAAGGAACAAGGTATCAACGTACAGATGTGTTATATATGTCTGTACCCTCGTAAATATATACTATAACTAACATTATTAAATAATAGAATATACTTTAGATATTGAAATTGTTTTGCCTCTTGTTAGCTTTGGGCAGATCAGATATATAATGGTTTACTGATTTAGGCACAAGGCCAAGAATTGTTTTTATGGGAGGGAATCGATGCAAACGGACCAAGTACGTTACTGGTACTTTAATCTATCGACGCTGTAAGGATGAACGGCAAAGCTAAACTCGGCGAGATAAAAGCGCTTCAGTCACAGCATATCCAGGATTTTATTAACATATATGCCCATCTATTGTAAGGCGGGATAGGGTGTAATTTTGATCTAAATGTTGCTACTATTTCTAGCAGATAAAGTGACAACTTAGATGTTGCCTCATTAGCTGTCAGCTGTTGTAGTTTTGCTTCAGTTCAATGATTATCCTGTCTCTTGAAGATGTGTATATATGATACCATTATTCAATATATGAATGGCGCTGGATTGGAAGAATAGTTAGAGTGTTGGACAAAATACGTTGTAGTATAGTCTTTGGTTATGGCTCTTTACATTCTAATTTCAAAACTTGCCGAGGTTAGTTTTGCCTGTCATCCTTTCGTGGCCGACAATATAAAGTACCAGTAAAGCACTGGCGTTGATTTAATCAA
This sequence comes from Eledone cirrhosa, assembly GCA_964016885.1. Lineage (NCBI taxonomy): Eukaryota > Metazoa > Mollusca > Cephalopoda > Octopoda > Eledonidae > Eledone > Eledone cirrhosa. The sequence goes on along the minus strand of OZ024740.1, from coordinate 86,344,965 downwards.
CTTTTCAAAATTGCTCGTCTCGTTCCGAAATCAGAAACCATTATTCAATGTATGCTTTCTTTTTATTTTAAGAAGGTGGGTTGTGATTTAAGTGAGATTTGGCTGCTATTTTCTTTTTGTGGTTGGTCTGTTGGTAGGCTGAAGTGTGTAGAAATAACTGAGCGATGACTAAAATGTTTTACAGATTTAAATTTCGTTTTTCTTTCGAATTATAAGTCTCACTAAGTTTTGTCGACTTTGCATTTTTCTCCATCTGAATTTCATAAAAGCAATATTGATATAACAGTAGGACCAGTGTAATTGACTATAAACTTCTTTACAATAATTATCCTTATGTTTGAACCCCCACCACAAAACTCACTACGTTTTCAGCTGTTAATATCATTTTATAATCAATATATATATAATTTATTATCAATAAAATCTCGAATATTTGATCTACATTCTATTTCAACAAGTTTAGATTGAATGTAGAACAAATTATTCATGATTTCCGCCATTTTAAACATCTCGCAAATAAAGGGGAAAACCTGAGTGATTTTCATATTATTATTCTTTAATAAAATTTCGTATCTTTAGGCTATGAGAGACTGCTAAAATTGTTCCCAGGATTTAATCTGAAATTTTGGAAATATAATTTATCTAGCAATATTTTGAGTTCATGAAACATGTTGATGTTGCAACTGAGAAAATTCTATATTGGACTACTTTAAACATTAGAAACATTTTATTTTTATTATTTTTTGTGGTGGTGGTGGTGGTGATGGTGGCGGATTGTGGATAAATGTCAAATGTCATGTTTGATTTCCGTCGTAAAATATCCACCGAATTGTAAGCAATGATTTGGTACATTCCTTCGAGCATCCGATAAATTGCTTTGCAGTGAGTAGCGAATTTCATCGCTCTGAGTTCATATTCCTCTGAAGTTAACTGCATTTATCTTTCTTTCTAGGGTCGGTGAATAAAGTGCCAGTCGAGTACGGGAATCCGTTGTTGTTGATTTTCTTATCATATTTGTTTTATTTAAGACACTGTATGCGAAGACAGCACCGATATGACACTATAAAGATGTGATAAGACAATGAGGGAAATACATAGCTGAATGCTGAAGTAGTTCACTTTGAATTTCTAAGGTCTCTGGTTCTATTCCTCTGCGCAGTGTCTTGAGCACGTGGTTTTTACCTTAACCTCCTGACCCAAACATTGTGAGTACAATTAGGTAGACAAAAACTGTGTAGAATCTCATCGGACTGATTAAGCTTACAATTCATATGTTTAGCCTTGGCACAAGCAGATTCTGCACGAGGGTTACTTACGAGTAGACGTATCTGAGAAATACGAAAAAGATCCAGTTACTAGTAGAAACCGAAGGAGGTCCAGTTTGTTTTTATTTGGTATATTTCCCACTATTTTGCGTACATCAAAATTTCAGAATTTTAAACAATTTGCTAAAAGTTTTGCTATATTATTCCTCTACTTGGAGATCGATAAAACCAGAACACATTCACAACATGTGGATCGATTAAACAATCAATCCTATAATTGTTACATCAATACTATAATTTTAATATTTGTGTCAAGGAGTGACATGGGATTATTTGTCTGGATAGGGTGTATATGGATTGACAGAAACTTTCAAATACTAGGCTGAATTCATTTCTAAATATATTTTAATTCCAATAAGGTTCAAAAACTCACCAGGGTCGACTTTACTTTTCATCTCTACAGAGTAGATTAAATAGATACTAAGCATATACGGCAATCAATTCAATCGACCGAACTACACCCCTCTTCTCTCCCCTTCTAATCTTCTTCTCGTTCAGTGTCCCCCTTCTCTACATTTTCCATCTTCTCTTCATGTACCGCCACTGCCAGAATATATCTGGGTGCCAATGCAATGAATCATCGTCTGGGATATTTTTAAATAATAAAAAATATTGATTAGCGTCTGTCTTTGTCTTTCATCCCCTTTGTTCTCTGTTTGTTCGTTTGTTCTTATATTTACAATTATAGTATTGTCAGTGATAGACCTATATTGTTTGACACCATAACTCCAAACCCACTAATGGATTTCACCGTACACTAATTGGCATTTGGGTTATGTTCACGATTATATATATATATATATATATATAGGAGGAAGTTATATGTGTGTATATATATATATATATAGGAGGAAGTTATATGTGTATATATATATATATATATATATATATATATATATATATATATATATATATATATATATATATATATATATATACACATGTATATGTATATATACGCACTCCCTATATATATATATATATATATATATATATATATATATATATATATATATATATATATATTTGTTTAGGAGGGCAACAGAACTGTCATGTGAGTGAGATTTATTTAATAAAGATAACATATTCCCCTATTCAATATGCCAAATACCTTAAGGTCGATTTTTCTGGGAATATTTAACAACTGCAACAACAACACACACACATATACACTCGTGTGTGTGTGTGTATGTATGTGTCTCCATGTATGTATATAAACTTATATATATATTTATATAAACTATATATATATATATATATATATATATATATATATATATATATATATATATATATATATATATATTATATATATATATATATATATGAGATATATATGAGCAGAGGTTGCGATACAATCCAATGTTGAACTTTATCGTAGTTTACATGCCAATCTTAGTTGTATATTAAATCAATCCCAATTATTATTGGGATTGATTTAAGATAATGTTCGGGCCTGTAATAACATCCTACTTCTCATATCAGTTTTATCAATTGTTCCTGCCTTGAATATGGTTAATTCTATAGCAAAGTCAAACAAATAAATTATATACCCGCTCCTGGTATAAAAGAAAATCATAATGTATCTGAGTAGTCCCGCTCAAGACGAGACCTGAAAGTACTTCTCGAGTATAGTCAGAAATACGTAAACCAGACTTGAATATTCCTACATATTTATTACAGCTTATAATTGCTATTGTCTAGCTTGTTTCTATCAGAGGAGACATATTCTCAATATTTCGTCTCTGTAGGCAATAATTTTCTTACTTCGTTATTGGTAACTCTGAACTAGTGTCCAGTTAAAATTTTGACCATAAACAGGACCGAGAGAAAGAGGCGTCAAAATTTTACAGAGAAATAATCTCCAGAATTATTATTGAAAAGATATTGATCAGTATTTAAATCATTATTTACCAAGTGGCATTAATTGAAAAATTGTGATCTGGCTAGTTTATCTAGCGTATACTCAACTATGTGTATATATCGGGCAAATCAATAAGAAATAGCCAATTAATAATCACAATGTCAGAACGAAGAATGCAAGGTAAGTTGATAATATGTAGCCATGCTTTATCTATAAAGGCGAATCTAGTGCAATACTTAACGACTACATGTTTATAAAAGATTTGGTATTTCCTAAAACATCTCGATAATTCCATTACATCTGAGGTCGTTACAGGAATTGCTAAATGGACATTTGAGGAGAACTGGTGTTACTTGATGATAATGTCAGTGAGGCATTCTGCTCAGATTTCTTTAATGTTTCCAATGTTTATTATTTATAGTAGTGCTAGTTAGGAGTATTATTTATTATCCAATTGTGAAAATAGAATAATATATATCCGGCTTTTTCTTTACATAATATCTTATGTCTATTCCTCAAGTTAATTTTATCAAATTTTATGACGATAGTAACACACGATCTGGTGTTGCCAAGATTTACTATTAGCTTCAGAAATTTTATTGGCGACATGAATATATATTGTCCCTACAATTTTAAGTCTAGATGGATAATCTTAATTTCACTATCTATTTACAATCTTGCTGGAGAGAAACAATCTTATTTATAGTTCATCTTATTTGCTATGCTTCTTTTGTCGTTCTCCTCTCAATTTTCTATCTATAATTTGCCATCGTCTATAGTACATATATGCATCACCCGGAAGCAAAACAATTTAAAGACGCATATACAGATACATTCATGAACATACACAATTATATATACATATTTGCAAATATATGAATCTGTATATATATATATATATATATGTGTGTGTGTGTGTGTGCATTGACAAGGGTATAGATATATATGCGCGCATACACAAATGTGTGTGTGTGTACGTTTGAGAGGTGGTGCAAATATATATATTTGCATAAACAAATATTTGCTATTTAATATTTAAACTATATATAGTACGTTTAAACTACTTGTACGGAACTACGTTCTAGATATGCAAAAGCAAACCACACATAACTACATGGGAATATAAACATAATTATTTATAAATAAAAAAAAGTACAATGAATACACATTATACTGATAGAATAATTTTCATCTATATACTATTTGCACACATACATATAAACATACATATATTCATATGGAGTCACTGTAAGCGTACATAGAAATATAAAAATCTTTCACGTATCCAATATTTCAATTCAACACATAGATATACACACAGAAACACACGCACAGACACATACACCCACCCACCTACACACACATAGATACATCGACCTACATACCCACACGCAAGCACTCACACATACACATATATATATATGTAATGTACACCTATCTTTGTACATTAACATATATAGGCACCTGTTTAAACTTAAATATACACATCACTATCTCCCTCATATATATATATACTAGCAGATTTACCCGGCGTTGCCCGGGGTTTGAAATTATGCTAAGAATATACAGCTAGGAAGTAAAAGAAGAAAATTATTTGTCCCCAACCTGTCAAAATAAGCAGAAGTCTTCAATAAATAATGCAAACGAATATTTAGTGCAATCTTTGTACACATAAAACTATGCTGATAATAAAGGAAAACACTCAACAGGATGTAGTTATACAAATGATTAAATGATTAAAGACAATAAACGTTGCAAATCTGTAAAAAAACAGGCAGTTTTGCTAAAGTACAAAAAGTTGTAATGAAAGCAGAGTTGTATACAAACAAAAAACAATGAGAGTAGAATAACAGAAAATCTATTCTTTGAGAGCATCCTTTGCTGTGTATGGTTAAATTTTGAACTTATAATCCAAAATATCCTGCATGACATATTCATTGGTATGATTTGTAATGAGTAAGGTGAATTCAAGGCAGAGCTGTAATAAGTGTTTTTGTTAACACTAAAGCACTTCAGGATAGACGATATTCTTTGTTTTTCTTTTCGGAACAAACGCAAAGAGATTATCTCTACTGCCAACTCGTGAGCAGGCAACGTAGAATTGTCCGTGCGAAAAGAAAGGTTCATCCAAGTGAATTCCAGCGACGGACAGAGTTTGACCTTGCGACTTATGAACATCGCAAAGGCAACACGAAGGGGAAATTGGGTTCGGCGAAAGAAGGGAGTATCCACGCCTGCTGTAGTCAGGCTAATTTTTGTTATTATCACATCCTCGCCTCTTCCACATCCGGATAGGGCAAATTAACCTTACCATTGGAGCAGCACATTCCAGCCGATTCTCCCGCCCAATTTTTAGCTTTACAATGTTGGCAAGTATTTGACATGGCATATATTTGAATATGAGGATGGATTTGATAGTTCACATTAGGGTCATTCTTAACTGTCTTAAGGTACCATCGTGAGCGTGATGCCTTTGAAATACCCCGCGATAAAGCTTTACGTTGAGCGTTACCCTCCAGCCGAATAGCTCGACTTGTTACAGTCTCTACAGCTCGTGCCGTAGCAGTAGCTGAAGCATTTCTCAATTGGCGACTTTGACGTTCTTGCTCAGTCTCAATTGCTCTTGCTGCAACATTAGCTGAAGCATTACGCGCACGGCGTGTTTCATATTTTTGTACTGTCTCTGCAGATCTTGCTGCAGCAGTATCTGTAGCATCCATAGAAAGGCGTTGCTCTGTAGTCTCTGCAGCTCGTGCTGCAGCAGTTGCTTTAGCATTATTGGTTCGCCGCACTAACCGACGCTCAGCGGCGGACAAAGATGCTGCAATAACTGTACTCACCGCATTTTGTGATTGTCTATTTTTGGTTATCGGTGGAGCGTCATTTACACGCATTGTTTTCTTCGACCGAGAGCCAATATGAGCATACTTTCTTTTATTTGGTGACAAATTGTAAAGTCAAAATGTATGAATTGAAGCGATACAGTAAAATTAATAATATACTGGCAAAACTTAAAAAATCCTTTGAATAACTACATCCTGTTCAGTATGTTCCTTCATTGTCAAAAAAGTTTGATATGTACGAATACAGCTGGAAGCATACATAATGCCTGCCTCAAATGTGGACGAAATTACTTTAAAAATGTAAAAGTTGTAGGTCCCAATGGTTTGAATAGAAAGTCCCATAAGGATTGTTCTAAAAATAAACAAACCATCACCAAAATCTCGTCAATTCGAGACTGCTGCGAGATTAGGCCCTTCCCGAGAAAATTAACACTTAATAAAGTGAAATAAGTTAAAACAACAAGTGTTTTTTTTTAACTTTGAAAGTGCAACACATTTTTTTTTTGTATCAACATGGCTTATGAAAGTAGCGATACCGACTTTGAAGGTTTTACACACGACGACATTCAGAATAAACAAGAAACAAACGATAATATTAGTGATTTATATTCAAATGAATCTGATGTTTATATTTCTGAAATTTCGTCCGACGATGATTGTTGTTTTAAAATTGAAAACGAAGGTCTCCATATCTCACTCTCTTTATAAGGATTGTCAATAAAATTGGTTATCTCGCTTACATCAATTTTGCTACCGATAATTTTGCTATCGATTTTTTTATTGCTCAACGTGGCTCGATTTGAACATTTTTTGTGATGTGACCATCTTAGTGACCTGTGCAATGTGCACAGAAAATTTGGTCAAATTCGGTTGGTAATTGTAATTAGGTATCCAAAATTGTACACAGACACACACACATCCTCGCTTTTATATTTATATATATATATATATATATATATATATATATATATATATATATATAGGGAGAGAGAGAGAGAGAGAGAGAGAATTAGTATATCTACCAACATATATATACAGATGCATACCTATGCTAGCAAATATATAGGTTTTGTCTTAGTAACTTTGTGGTTCAATGCAAGGGGATGCAGAACAATTATATGAAAGACGTAAATTAAGAAAATTATTAAAATTAACTTACTTACTAAAGTTTCACTCAAACTAATTAGTTTCTGAAAGGGAATAAACATGGTTTCCGAATGGAACATGGAAAATACATTTCGTCATCAGGAAGTCAATTCTCAGCTAAGTTCCCAGGCGATGCGTGGACACAGGGAACTTATACAAAAATAATTCAGTGGATGGAAAAAAGCAAGCGAGGACTAAATTCCAGGACATTGAAAAAATCACTGCCTACTTAGTCGGTGGCAAATTCAAAAGAATCAATCACGTGACATCGAGGTTAATCAGTGAGGAGTGGGGTGTTAATAAGACAGTAGCCGGACTATTACTATGAACTATAGTAGTAGTTTTGGCAAGTAGTTTTCGAGTGAAATTTTAGTAAGTAAGTTAATTTTTATAATTTTCTTATTTTACGTCTTTCATATAATTGTTCTGCATCCCCTTGCATTGAACCACAAAGTTACTAAGACAAAACCTATATATTTGCTAGCATAGGTATGCATCTGTATATATATGTTGGTAGATATACTAATTCTTTATAATTATATACTAATTCTTTATAATTATCTCCAAATTATTTTGTTGAGCAAAAATTTGCCAAAACTACTACTATAGTTCATAGTAATAGTCCGGCTACTGTCTTATTAACACCCCACTACTCAGTGATTAACCTCGATGTCACGTGATTGATTCTTTTGAATTTGCCACCGACCAAGTAGGCAGTGATTTTTTCAATGTCCTGGAATTTAGTCCTCGCTTGGTTTTTTCGATCCACTGAATTATTTTTGTATAAGTTCCTTGTGTCCACGTATCGCCTGGGAACTTAGCTTAGAATTGACTTCCTGATGACGAAAGGTATTCTCCATGTTCCATTCGGAAACCATGTTTATTCCCTTTCAGAAATTAAGTAGTTGGAGTGAAATTTTAGTAAGTAAGTTAATTTTATAATTTTCTTATTTTATGTCTTTCATATATATATATATATATATATATATATATATATATATATATATATATATATATATATATATATATATATATATATATATATATATATAAGTTATAAGAATCAAAGTTCTGTTCAAATCCTTTATATGCTTACAATTGTTTCCTCCAAACCGAGGTTTGGATTCTTCGGAGCAATTTATTAATCAATGATCACATATATGACCTCCTTTTCAACCCAAGAGACATACAGATACATATGCAAATATTGTTGCTTGGTGGGTCGACATCCATTATAACATTTAGCGTGGCAGTATACATTTAAAGATTACATTCATATCAAAAGAGGATAAAAGGGGGTTGAACTGGTAATGTATCTTTTATATGAATGTTATAGAAGCTTGTGTGTAGAGAAATATTATAAATATTAAAAATATTAGAAATGTGTAGCAAATCGATGATATGGTTTTCGTGTACAGCACCTTAATACTCTTGATCACCCGCTTAAAGTGCTTGTATTACATGTAACACCCTGCCGCACTATAGTATTATATAAATAAGACACACGTGCTTGCCACACGAGTAACTATTGCACACACTAACTGCTTCTGACTATCCTACCGCATTAATTTCATGTTGTATTTTAACTTTAATTTTTAATTTTAACCTCTTTTGATATGAATGTAATCTTTAAACGTATACTGCCACGCTAAATGTTATAATGGATGTCGACCCACCAAGCAACAATATTTGCATATGTATCTGTATGTCTCTTGGGTTGAAAAGGAGGTTATATATGTGATCATTGATTAATAAATTGCTCCGAAGAATCCAAACCTCGGTTTGGAGGAAACAATTGTAAGCATATAAATGATTTGAACAGAACTTTGATTCTTATAACTTATATATAACTGCTCTGAAAAACAACTGATGTTATTACATTGAGCTATTTAATTTACTGGTAATAAGGTAGTAATATATTACTGCCTATCACTATTTAGGGTTTGTAAAAATATATATAACTACAAAAGGTTTTTGTATATGCATAACCATAAATAGTATCCTTAATACTATATATATATATATATATATATATATATATATATATATATATATATATATATATATATATATATATATATATAACGAAGGAAGTGTGTTAAGGAACCAGGTGGACCATAACGCACCAGAGTACTCAAGACTTTGGGTAGTAGAGTGGGTAATAGGAAAATGTTCAAGACCCCGACGGCAGAGCTCAAGCCGTTTCGACGGCTATTTCTGGACTACAGAAATAGCCGTCGAAACGGCTTGAGCTCAGCTAACGGGGTCTTGAACATGTTTCTATATATAGATATATGTATGTATGTAAATACATATATAGGAAAAGAGTCGGGACCCCGACGGCTGAGCCCCGACCGCCTCGACAGCTAGATCTACCCAGTCTACTACCTTAAGTATCGAATTATGGTCCACCTGGTATCTTACCACACTTTCTTTGTTATATATATATATATATATATATATATATATATATATATATATATATATATATATATATGCGTGTGTGTGTGTGTGTGTATCCCGGGTCCAATCGGGGGTAACCACAGTAAGCAAAGTACTCAATACATAGCAGAGTATAAATATTTAATATAGAAATGGCTTCTACGGGAATAGAACGAAGGAAATCTGGGCTTTCCGGAAGATTTCCTTTGAATGAAACAGTTCTAGTCTTGTACAAGTCACTTCTGTATTATATATATATATATATATAAAGCGTCCGTAAGCGGTAGGGCGTTTGAGCACTCAATGCTCTTACAGAGCAGAGTATGATATCACATAAAAAACGGAGAATCAGTTTTGCGACGAATAAAATTTATTAGACATATTACAATCGTTTCTCTGGCGACCAGATCGAGGCACGATCGAGCTGGTCGCCAGAGAAACGATTGTAATATGTCTAATACATTTTATTCGTCGCAACACTGATTCTCCGTTTCTTATGTGATATATATATATATATATATATATATATATATATATATATATATATATATGACAAATGGCGTGTTGCGTGGTTGCACATGGGTTACATATGAATAAAATTAGTCCTTCATCAGTGATCTTCCAGCCTTCATTGCTATTTCTTCGCACGTAAAATAGTGTGAAACGAGTGAGACATGTAAACAAACAAAGATGGTAATGCAACGGAAAGATAGGAAGAGGAGAAACAAGTCCGTGATATCTGTGAACTTAAGTTCTGTGAAATCATAGACGAGGAGAGATACAGACCATCTGACCTGTGTGAGATGTGAGCAATGTCTCGCTCGCTTCATCCTATTTTACGTGTCCCAATCGCTTTCTTTAGTTATTGCTCGCACCAACCAGAGGTATATGATCTTTAAAGCGAAGAAATACCAATGAAGGCTGGAAGATCACTGATGAAGGACTAATTTTATTCATATGTAACCCATGTGCAACCACGCAGCACGCCATTTTTCATATATTTATATTTTTTCCTCCGCTGTGACCTGTCTGTTTCTTTCTCATTGCTTCCCCTTTCTCAGTATCTCTCACCTTCTTTTTACTCCATCTGACAGTCACTCTCTCTCCGCTGGCCTCTTCCTCACACTTTCACTCACTCACTCTCTGCTTCTCTCCCTCTCTCACATCCTCCCTTTTGACCTGTGTGGAATCCTTTTCCCGCTCACATCTCACACAGGTCGGATGGTCTGTATATCTCCTCGTCTATGATTTCACAGAACTTAAGTTCATAGATATCACGGATTTGTTTCTCCTCTCCTCTCTTTCCGTTGCATTACCATCTTTATTTGTTTACATGTCTCGCTCGCTTCACCCTATTTTACGTGTCCCAATAACTTTCTTTAGTTATTGCTCGCACCAACCAGAGGTATATGATCTTTAAAGCGAAGAAATACCAATGAAGGCTGGAAGATCACTGATGAAGGACGAATTGTATTCATATATATATATATATATATATATATATATATATATATATATATATATATATATATATATATATATATATATATATATATATATATGGATTTTTAGTTTTATCGGAAAAAAAATATATATATATATATATATATAAAGAAAAAGAGATGAAATCGAAAATGCAACTGGAGTCTTATTTTTTTTTTAAATATATATATTTATTTGGTTCCTTTACCGGTTTCGCAGTTCTTCTGCTTTTCAAAAGGTGAGTTGAGATGGAGGGTCTGTGGTTTTTCTCACATCTGGTTGGTCTCTGAATGTTACTTGTTTTATATGGAAAAAGTGGCTCGAAATGCCAGGTTTTTCGAGAAGTAATTTGATTGGTTTGTCAATAATTATAATAAATTTCGCGCCAGTTCGCGTTACAATAGTTCTTCAAATAAGAGAGGGGGGGTTGTCACAGGTTGTTTTTTTCATATATGAGTGTTTGAATTTCTTTTTACTTGAAAAAAGGAGGCTCACGAAGGCTTTTTTCTGGTTGGAAAAAACAACCTGTGACAACCCCCCCCCCCCCCCTCTCTTATTTGAAGAACTATTGTAACGCGAACTGGCGCGAAATTTATTATAATTATTGACAAAACAATCAAATTACTTCTCGAAAAACCTGGCATTTCGAGCCACTTTTTCCATATAAAACAAGTAACATTCAGAGACCAACCAGATGTGAGAAAAACCACAGACCCTCCATCTCAACTCACCTTTTGAAAAGCAGAAGAACTGCGAAACCGGTAAAGGAACCAAATAAATATATATATTTAAAAAAAAAAATAAGACTCCAGTTGCATTTTCGATTTCATCTCTTTTTCTTTATACTTTCACTCGTGTAGGATACCTCGGTTATTTTTCATTTTGTAAAAAAAACCTCACTTTCTAATATATACCCACCACACGAAGACCGAAAATGCCACCAAAGTCTCAACAAAACAACAACTCACTGAACCAGGACATCTTAAATGAACTCAAAGAGATTTCCTCTAAACTCTCAATTTTGACCAACAAAGTGGACCAAATACACATCTATAAAAAGGACCCCACGAAGAAACAGAAAATACCCAAGAGACGAATATTACTCCAGTATTAACTAAGCTAATCGAAACCATTGAAACAGCAATGCTCCAAAAGCTTGAACAACCGTTAGAACCCAATCTACGAGATGTCCACTCAGTGAAAAACACCCTAATCAACATATGGACTCAAAAGCTCACAGCCCGCAAATTCGCCCTTTGGAATCTCCTAAAAAATAATGGCAAGGCAGACATATATGAAAAGTGGTTAAACTCTACCCCAATCATCCTCCCCAAAAAACTCAAAATAAAACCCATCCCGAATGAACCAGAAAACCAACAAAGACTTAGGGAAAAGATGGCATTGGAAAAATTTAAAACAGAAATAGAACTGTTGCGATTAAGAGCCAACTCCAACGAAGAAAAATTCAAGTCACTCGACCAACAGATGGACACAGAAATCTCAAAGCACTCTGAAGGCCTACTCTACAAAAAAAAACTAAAACTTTGGACAGAAAACTGTGAGGATGAAGAACTAACATCCCCCCAGCGATGGGAAAAAAACGCCACCTGGTTCAACAACTACGAAATGGACTTCAAAAATGAACAACATACAGGTAACCCATTTTTAAAACAAACTAAAACGCACACACCACATGCACAACAAATAACAAAAAAAGTAACAAAACGTCCAACATACCCCCAGCAAAACTATAACGATAATCCCAGAAACCATAAACAAAACTATAACCCTACTAACAAAAACCAAAGATCCCCGAACACAAGGCAGGACCTGATCCGCAGATCACAACCCACACAAAACCTATTCCAAAACCGTAGACCCCTGCCCACACAGAGCCTGTTCCAAAACCGTAGATCCCAACCCACACAAAGGAACCAAATCTACAACCCGGACTATCAACAAACCGAACCTCAATACGTCCGAAACTCCTATACAAGACCACACAACAACAGAGGAAATACCATTAGATATAATAATACAAATGAAAAAACATTCCAGAAAAATCATTTTTTAGACCAAGGCTACAGGACTCACGACACCCGGTGGCACAAACCGATTTTGAAAAACCGAAAATAATTAACATTTCAAATACAAACCTCTCAGCCCAACAAGTAAAAATTCTCTCCAAAGGTCTTAAATTCACACCAACACCACAATACCCTAACCCCAACGAGATAAATGACGATATCTCACACTTCTGTAGAAAATTACATCTCACAGAGGAATTCTTTGACAAGGAGAATAACGACGAATCAATTGTACGGAATAAAAGCAGCTACAACCCAACAAAAGGTAGAAACAGAGTTCTTGACAAATTTTGTGACCACATAGCTACCTTCCCATACCATGAACTACCGCAACCTAAACCCAAACCCAACACAAGTCGAAGGGAATGGGAGATTATCCATGAACTAAAAAACAATACGGACATTGTAATTAAGGAAGCGGACAAGGGAAGTACTGTTGTCATTATGGAGGCTGAAAAATATAAAAATTCTATGTTCTTTCTCTTACAAAATACTAATTACTATGAAAGAGTAAAAAACTACCAGCAATCAAAAATAATGACCAAATTAAACACACTGATTTATCGATACCAGGAAGACCTAACTAAAAAGGAACGCGATTATTTAACAAATTTTGAATACAAAACCAGCAACCTTTACGGACTTCCGAAGATCCACAAATGTAAAATAATCAACGATGCCTGTAAACAATTCACCTCAGCCTGCGTGAACACACAATACCCCCACAGACCTTCAATTAAGACCAATTGTAGCGGGCCCACAATGTGAAACACACAGACTGAGCAACTTTATAGACATAGTACTAAAACCAATTTTCAAACACATACCAAGCCTTGTAAGAGACGATCTGGACCTCTTAAACCACCTCCCCAAACATGTCAACAACGACACTATTATTGTGTCTTTCGATGTAGTGAATCTCTACACAACGATCCCACAACAATACGGACTAGAAGCAATATGATTCTGGCTAGAGAAATATCCCAATGAGATACCTGACAGAATAGAAAAAAGCTTCATCACCGAGAGATTAAAATTCATCTTACAGAACAACTTTTTTGATTTCGATGGCAGTACTTACAAGCAAATATCGGGGACTGCGATGGGTACAAAAGCCGCTCCAACTTATGCCAACTTAGTCATGGCATACTTAGAAGTCCAGATATATGAATAGTCCAAATCAAAATACGGATTGAACTTCCACAAATATTTATCAGAGAATTGGAAACGCTACTTGGATGATTGTCTCATTCTTTGGTCCCACACACTCGACCAACTGAAGGATTTCAAAAACTTAATAAACGGCATCAATAACCACATCCAATTCACAATGGAATACAGCCAAGATCAACTCCCATTTCTGGACATCTTAATCATAACAAAAGACACAAATATCGAAACTGACATACACTACAAACCAACAGATTCCAAACAATATCTGCTATTCACCTCCAACCATCCAAAGCACACGAAGACGAACATTCCTTTTAACCTAGCAAGAAGAATTTGCACAATTGTCTCCAATTATGAAACGCGAAATAAAAGACTTCAAGAATTAAAGGAAATTCTACTCGAGAGAGAGTACCCACTATTACTAATAAATAATGGAATAGAAAGGGCTAAAGCAATAGGCATTGATGAATTACGGAAACAGAAACAAATTCAAGGTACGTCCAATATTCTATCATATATCTCAACACACAACCCAAGAAATGCGGAAGCTTACAACACTATTCACAATAACATCCCACTACTAAAACAAAACCCAAGAATGAAAAAAGCCCTTGAAACACACAAAATAATCAAAAGCAAAAGACAACCAAAATCACTGAAAACATTACTCACCAATGCCAAATTACCTACCACAAACCCACAACCAAGTATCAAAAAATGTGGTCGCTCTAATTGTGGAACCTGCACTCACCTCATTGAAGGCAACACGTATACATTTAAATCAGGACAAAATTTTACTGTAAAAAATCACTTGCAATTAAATCACTTGCCAAAAATCACTATGCCATTAAATGTAAAGGATGCAATGAAGATTATATAGGACAAACTAAACTCACACTCAGAAACAGAATGACAGTTCATCGCCAACAATTACGAGATCCAACCACGAGACAGATACCACTAAGTGCACATCTAGACATTTGCGCAAGTAATAAGACACCCAAATTCCAAGTCTTCCCATTTTACCTTTGCGCTAACAATACAACAGAACAAATGCGAATAAATAAGGAAAATATGTTTATTCAAAAATATAGACCAACATTAAATAAGGTTTAATATACATTATGTCAACACCACAATATGACATACACACACACACATAACACCTTCTACTTTAGAAAATAAAAACCCGAACTAAATAGACCTTAACATACGTTTGCACTGGCAATACAACAGCAAACACGAAAAAGTAAGGAAAATATGTTCATTCAAAAATATTCCTACTAAAGGAATCACTTTCCTACACACACACATACACACACACACAATATATATATATATATATTCTCTCCATCTTAACATGCTAACCATACTCCCACACACATAACATCCATACACACACATAACAACCCCCACACCTACAACTCCCTCCCCATTTCTACTAATAGAACCACTTTCCTACACACATATATATATACACACACACACAACTCCCTCCCCCATCTCTACTAATAGAATCATCTTCCAATACACATATACACACACACACACACACACACACACACACACACACACACACACACACACACACACACACACAAGCACACAAATAAACATACATATCTTCACTTCAATAGAAAATCTGAACTCTGACACCCCGGCGAGCTGGCCATATTCACTGAACCAGAACAAATCTCCCAATCCCTTTTCTCTTGACCACTATCTCTCCATTGTCATAACATTCACTATAAAGACTACAGAATAGTTTTCCAAATAAGGGTGCAAAAATGTAATGAAAACTTGTTCACGTGACAGCCAAATTTCATTTATAACCAACCAAAAAAAAGCCTTCGTGAGCCTCCTTTTTTCAAGTAAAAAGAAATTCAAACACTCATATATGAAAAAACAACCTGTGACAACCACCACCACCCCCTCTCTCTTATTTGAAGAACTATTGTAACGCGAACTGGCGCGAAATTTATTATAATTATTGACAAACCAATCAAATTACTTCTCGAAAAACCTGGCATTTCGAGCTACTTTTTCCATATAAAACAAGTAACATTCAGAGACCAACTAGATGTGAGAAAAACCACAGACCCTCCATCTCAACTCACCTTTTGAAAAGCAGAAGAACTGCGAAACCGGTAAAGGAACCAAATAAATATATATATTTAAAAAAAAAAAATAAAAAAAATAAAAAATAAGACTCCAGTTGCATTTTCGATTTCATCTCTTTTTCTTTATACTTTCACTCGTGTAGGACACCTCGGTTATTTTTCATTTTGTAAAAAAAACCTCACTTTCTAATATATATATATATATATATATATTTATTTATTAAAATAACAGATTAAGTTTAAGCAAAGAATCGCTGCTTTCACCCTTTAACGGGATCTTCGTTTTTTTCGTTCATTGCCAGAGAACGTCTCTATGCACCACCTAAGAGAACATTAGTCTACGACCTCTTTTATACCATAAACGTGGTTCTGTCTTTGCGCGTAATTGTTTTTCAGCGCTCCTATTAATGACGTATTATATTCGTTTTTTCCCGTTCTTAGCCAGCGAACGTTTCCACGAACCAAAGTATCGTCTTCCTGTCTTCCTCCGGTTGCAACGTTTTTTGAAATATCCAGTTCTGCGTTTACAGATTGACTTTGTTAGTTTCAGAAGATCCCGTTAAGGGTGAAAGCAGCGATTCTTTGCTTAAACTTAATCTGTTATTTTAATAAATATTTGCTCTACGGTTCTTATATATTTGATATATATTTATCCTTATCGAGCCCTCTTTGGATTTTAGTCTTCAAATTTATTATTATTACTATATATATATATATATATTTAAGTCGTTTGGAAGCCTCGACAATGCAAATGGGTAAATCTCCGGGTAACAAGGTCCGGTGGTGGAGAGAGAGATGTAAGTGGGTGTACGTTGAGATGCGTGGTGCGTATAAGATGTGTGAGATGTGTAGAATGAAGGGAAGATTATAAAGGATAAAATAAAAATAAAAAAATAAAAATAACAACACAAGAGAGAGTTACCTTGGGAGAGATTTAATAGTCCCTATATATTTCGGATTCACATCCATCAACTGGGGTTTTTTTCCGGGGTGGGGGAAAAGGTTGTCTGTCGGACAGAGAGAGAGAGAGGGGTGGGGGATGGGGGTGGGGAGTGAATGAGAGAGAGATGTTAAATCACAACTGCGGCGCCAAGCGGTTTCGGCTTGTGTGCTCAGCAAGCCTTTACGTAGATGTAGTAATATTTGAAGGGTATGAAACAATAGTTCATTGGTCTTTGAGTAGTAAACTGATTAGATTGAGGAGGAGGGAGGACAGACAGTGGCATGTGTATCGGGACAGGCAAGGGGTCAGGAGAAGGAAGTAGTGTGGTGGGGTTAGAGTGGATAGTGGGCATGAGTCAAGTAAGAGAAGTGGCATAATGGTCTTAGAAATGGAGGATGGAAGAGTTGGGTTATTTATAGAGGGTTCGTATAATCTGAAAGTGTTTTTAAGTGAATAATTAACAATAAAAAGTAGGTCATATAGAGGTAAATGAGCAGATGGTTAACGGAAATAGTAAATAGGAACAAATAGATTAGGTAAAATATAGGGGTTTTAGAATAGGCAGAGTGGTTTACATGGGTTGGTAACCAGTGGTGAAGTGTATTTACTATGTGTATTCATACTGCATATATAGAGGCACACACAACAATATTCTTAGACTAGGAGATTTTGCATGAACATACATAAATAAAAGAGTCAGATATTACTTTAATGGGGGTGGATTAGCAGTATCGGTAGAGTGTCAGACACCATGCTTTTCAGCATAGAGTTATGTCCCTTTATGTTCTGAGTTCAAATCCTGCCGAGGTTAACTTTGCCTTTCATCCTTACGGGGTCGATAAAATATGTAATGCTCTGGGGTAATTGCTGGCCTAGTGACAAAAGTAGAAACAATTACTTTAATGGAATAAGTGGGTGAAATAA
>OZ024740.1:86319116-86321616 GCA_964016885.1 Eledone cirrhosa | reverse complement strand
GCTGGGGTAGGATTTGCTGTTAAGACTGTACTGGTGAATAAATTAGAAGAATTCCCAGTGGGGATTAGTGAGCGTCTTATGTCCATGAGAGTTCCGCTGGACAAGGGAAGATATGCTACCCTGGTGAGTGTGTATGCTCCAACTATGAATTCTGTCGATGAAGAAAAAATGTCCTTTTACCATGCCTTGAAAGGTGTTTTAAGAAATATCCCTCAGGCAGACAAAGTCATCGTGCTTGGTGACTTTAATGCTAGAGTGGGTAGGGATTTTAACACATGGAATGTAATCGGAAGGCATGGGGTGGGAAAGTGTAACAGCAATGGTATGCTCTTGCTGCAGATGTGTGAGGAGCTGGATCTGTGTGTTACCAACACCATGTTCCAACAAAAGAACAAATTCAAGACCACATGGATGCATCCTGCATCTAAGGAATGGCATCTTTTGGACTACGTCCTAGTCAGGATGCGTGACAGACAGGATGTGCGGTGTGTTCGTGTTCTTCGTGGAGCTGAGTGCTGGACGGACCACCGCCTGGTACGCGCAAAAGTGAATCTAATCACCAAACGTAAAATCCGGGCTCCTGGTGTTACCCTGCCCAAAAGATTGAATGCTGCTCGTCTTAAGGATAAAAATGTGAAGAGGACATTGGAAGAAGAGATGCAGGCTGCAGATCTTGGTGAGGATTGGCCGACCCTTAAAAAGTCGGTTTATGATGTAGGCAGACGTGTTCTGGGATTGGTGCAGAGAAAACATCAGGACTGGTTTAATGAGAAAGATGTGCATATAGATGACTTGTTGGCTGATAAGAGGCGCGCTCTGTCACGCTACTTGACGGCAAAACCACAGGAGAGGAATACGTTGCATGAGGAGCTCAGGGATGTAAAATCACGTGTTAGGCGGAGTCTTTCTCAGATGAAGGATCAGTGGTGGAGTGAGAAGGCTGGTGAGATACAAACTGCGTCTGATTGCAATAACACAAAGCTGTTGTACAGTCTCTTGCGTGAGGTTTATGGACCGTCTTCTTCTCTGGTGACACCGATTCGCAGCAAGGATGGCAAAGAACTTCTTCGTGACTCACAGGGAATTCTACGAAGGTGGCGAGAGCACTTTGATGATCTTTTGAATCAGCCGTCTGTCGTCAGTGAAGATTTCCTCAATCTCATTCCGGAAAGTCCTGTGAAAGTAGCTCTCGCAGAACCTCCGACACTTGTGGAGGTTGCAGTGGCTATTTCGAAGCTGAACAGTGGAAGATCTCCAGGTATGGATGGCATACATGCTGAGCTCCTACAATATGGTGGTGAGAGACTCCTGCAACATCTTCACTCTCTGTTTGGAAGGATATGGGCTAATGAATCCGTGCGTGAGGACTGGAGAGATGCAGTAATGGTGGTCTTGTACAAGGGAAAGGGTAACAGGAATGATTGTGGGAACTACAGAGGTATATCATTGCTTTCTGTCGTGGGGAAAGTTTTATGTAGGGTGCTTCTGGACCGTCTGCTGACACACATTGCAGATTGTGTCCTTCCTGAAAGCCAATCTGGTTTTCGTGTTGGACGCGGCACTACTGATATGATCTTCTCAGCTAGACAGCTCCAGGAGAAGTGCATTGAACAGGGCTTGGATCTGTATCAGGTTTTTGTCGATCTGACAAAGGCTTTCGATACTGTCAACAGAGATGCATTATGGAAGGTTCTCCAGAAACTTGGTTGCCCTGATAAGTTCCTTGCTTTAGTTAGGTCTTTCCATGACGACATGAAGGCTTGGGTTAATGTCGGAGGTAACATGTCGGAGCCTATCTCAGTAAAAAATGGAGTGAAACAGGGGGATATTCCAGCACCGACCCTGTTTGCCATATACTTTGCAATGGTTTTCTGTATTGCATTCAGGAATTGCGAGCATGGTGTTTACATCCGATATCGAACCTCAGGCAGCATATTTAACATCAGGCGCTTTGCTGCGAAGACAAAAGTATTTACATCAGTCATAAGAGACCTCTTGTATGCAGATGATTGCGATCTTGTAGCGCACACAGAGAGTGATATGCAGCACATTTTGAATGTATTTTCTGACGCTTGCACTGCCCTGGGTTTGACTGTCAGTCTCAAGAAAACCGTCGTCATGTACCAACCTGCACCTGGTAGGCAGTACACTGAACCAAACATCTATGTGTATGGCAAACGACTTGGAGTGGTTGATCAGTTTGTCTACCTGGGAAGCACTGTCAATCGATACGGCAACCTTGACAGTGAAATCTCACTTAGGATTAGGAAAGCAAGTGATGCTTTCGGAAAGCTAGAAAGGCGACTCTGGGGTCGGCGAGACATATGCAGGAGGACAAAGGTAAAGGTGTACAGGGCATGTGTACTCTCTTGTCTTCTTTATGCCTGCGAGACCTGGGTCACATATCGACGCCACCTTAAGCAATTGGAGCGTTTCCATCAGATGTGTCTCAGACGGATACATGGCGTTCACTGGAGGGACCACATCAGTGATGTCGAGA
>OZ024740.1:86301616-86309116 GCA_964016885.1 Eledone cirrhosa | reverse complement strand
CCCTTCCCACCATCCCCGTTTATAACTTTTGATATATGAGCCAGGTTCGCTAGGAGTCTTTAGTTAATTACAGTAAATCGTATCTTTGATTTTCTCTGGGAATTACCACCCCCATAGACACATCTATGCAAACATTACACATCCATACACATTTGGTCACACATATTTAGGCATATACGCATTCACACACCACAAACATATGACAAATGATATTTACTCGAATAGCTGCAAGACATGTACATAGAATTATAATATATAAATATATACATTACTACAAACAACACGTACATGGACCCACACGGAAACACACAAGCGTGCACACATACATATATATATATATATATATATATATATATATATATATATATATATATGTGTGGTTACCTCCGACTCAACCCGGAATAACGTACGTATATATATATATATATATATATATATATATATATATATATATATATATATTCATGTGTCATGTATATTTATATATATATATATACATATATGTATGTATATGTGTGTCTGTGTGTGCATTTATATATAAATATCTATGTAATGTGTATATGCATTACATGTGCTGATTTTATATGCATGTAATGACACAGAAATAAATAAATAAATAAAGAAAAACAGAAGAAAGAAAGAAAGAAAGAAAGAAAGAAAGAAAGAAAGAAAGAAAGAAAGAAAGAAAGAAAGAAAGAAAGAGAAAAATAAATAAATAAAGAATGGATGTTAGATAAAAGGATAGAGAGAAAAGAAGAGGGTTGAGAAGCATAGATAAGGGGAATCAAGAAAATATGATTAAAGTAGATGTAGGTAAGTTGTAGTGATCATATAGATTATATGGCCGATGTTTATACTCAATAATAATTCGAACATATATATATATATATTTGTAAAAGGTGACGGTTACTGTTAACATATGTAATAAAACTTGTTGGTGTTAGCCCACGTAAATCGCATGGGTTCGAACATCAGATAACACTTTACATAGAAGACTATATTTTATGTGTGTGTGTATATATATATATATATATATATACGCACACACAGAAACACACATCCATATATATATATATTAGTGTTGGCGTTGTTACGAAATGATTAACTTTACCGATGAAAGCACCCAATAACGAATGTAGAATCATATATATTATAAAAAGGGTTCGACTATAACTGCAAATTATGGAATATTGAGGTATCAATACTTGCTTAGAGAATAGTTATAATATAATCTATTATATAGGAAACCTATGCTACCATATACATATTACAATAAATATATTCATATGCGTCACTAGTAAGTTCCTTCGCTCGCTTGTAACCTGCCAAATATCCCATACAGAGAGCTGTTTTATAATTTAAAGATTCACATCAACGTATATTAGTATAATCGATTTTAAATTACATCTCTTAAATAAAAACTTTTACAGCAATCTTTAACTCTCCAGTTTCACTGATCATGTTGAAATTATCAGAAATGCTATCTATTCTTCTATGTCGACTCATATATATTAATTTAGGCAGCAGATGCTGAGTAAGATACATAAACGCCCGTAGTGTGGTGATTGTAAAACATTATTTGATGAGGTTAACTTTGCCTTTCATCCTTACGGGGTCGATAAAACAAAGCACCAGTAATGTACTGGCTAATTTCTGGCCTCGTGCCAATAATAGAAACAATTATTTGATAGGCAGAGAGTTTTATAAAATTCAGTATTTGAAGAAAATATTCGTTGGCGAGTTTTAAAGGTAGATATATTAGAATTGACAAAATAGGAGGAATACACATGTAGTTTCTTTAGAAGGAGATGGTACAGAACTTAGTAGGTCAGTGAAGCTGAAACCGTAATGGAAAAAAGTAGAAATCTGCACTTAAAGACATTGAAAACCTTTATTTCTTCATCGTGGACACATAACTAATTAAAGTCTCTCACAATCACATTCCATCATCTTTTCTCGCTTTCTTTTCTACTACTGCAACAATGACCGCGTCTCTACTGCTACATCCACTCAGGAATTCCCATCCTCTTCTCAATACCTATTTTGTGTTCAGTTGCTAGACACTACATGATTATTACATTCAGGCATTTCTCACCAGAACAACAACTCTCTGGAATATTCTTCCAGCTCTTGTTTTTCATGCAAACCTCGAATTGCAACACTTTAAATGAAACATCAACATCATTACTATTAAGGTCTGAGGAAATTATACGTAATTCACCTACTTGCAGACTAAGTAAGTAAAACAAAAATGAAAAAGATGTTATCTAAACGAGTCCGGCCACCACCAACAGTACTATGAGTTACAATAATCACCACAGCATTCTAGAGAAGGAAGCTATCTTAGATTACATCATATAACGTTTTGTTTTGGATAAGCTTTTGCAACCTTCAAACTAAGCCTTTCTTTATGTTGAGTGATCTTGATGTATGGTGATTGATAATTAAGAACTTTACTCGCAATAGACTTAGGTGCCTATTTAGTAATAAACAGAAACAAACACCCCTTCTATCTTCCATGTTTGATTCAGCGAAACACCCGAGGTTCGACAACAAGAGTGAAGGAACTGTACTAACACAGGGCTAGTATTTGTTGGCGACTCCAGGCAAAAGGGCAAAGTTCACCTCAGTGGGATTTAAACTTGGAGGGAAGAACGCCGGAACTAATATAGCAATGTATTTTATCCGACTCGACGCACTAAGGTCTGAACCAATCACCCGCCATAAGATGATTGATATTTTACATTAAAATGACGTATCCTATTTGTAAAGAAGCAGTGAATATGAACTTGTAGTATATCGATGCCTTTCAAGAGATTCGCAAGTTGAGCGATGGGACTCGCGAGAGAATTGAAACTGCAATTTGATACTGAGAATAACATTTTCTTTTTTTTCCTTACATATGCATGACAGCTGTATAAGCGATAGTTATGGGCCTAAAATTATTATCGACAACATTCTTTTACTTGCATCTTTTCTTAGTACTAAAAATACGTCTCGAGTTACAAAACTTTGAATGTTCATTGTCATTTGCCATTTGACCTATACATTGACAAGAATATGCGAGCTTGACATTTCTGACTTCTATGTTTCAGTAATAGGATTTTGATAATGTCTTTCCTCGTTGTTGCCAATTAGATATTTGAAGTAGCCTTTAAAGTTCACCATTTATACTCTTTCGGCTTAATTATTCATTCGCTTTCTAATCTAATATTATTCTCTTGATGCTTTGTCTTAATAAGCGATCCGAGTTAAGGTAGCAGATTAATTACGGATTTCTGGTACAGTATTAGCGACAATCATACACTGTGCACAATGCACCAACTTTAGCATATAGTGCAAATTTGAGTTTCAATATTAGCAACAATCAAATAACAAGGACATTAACCTTAACATATAACCTAACTTCCTGATTTAAAATTAGCAACAATCAACGGTGTTCACTGCGTCAATTTTAACATATGACCTACATGTGTGTTTTCATATTAGCAAAAATACCACACTACTCACATATATCAATCTTAATATATACCCTAAGTTTAGCAATAATCATATATTGTGGAGATTACATCAACCTTAACAGAAATTCCAAATTTGTGCTTTAATATTAACAGCAATCATATTGTAGACACTACACCAACCTTAACATATAATCTATATTTGTGTTTCAGTATTAGTAACTCTCACTCGCTGTCTATATTATATCATCCTTCAAATGGAATCTAAATTAGCAACAATGATACACTATTGCCAATACATCATCCTTAATATATAACCTAACTTCCGAATAAACTTGGAAGTATCTACGCGTCACACGAGTTGTTAGAAATATCCTATACAAGGGAAGAAAACATTGACGATCAGAACTGGGTAGCCCTTCAGTTTTGTATGACATGCGTAATGTCATTATAACATAAACAACCGGACGTCATTTTTTCCAGCATAGTTACGTCCCTTTACGAACTGAGTTCAAATCCCGCCGAGGTTGACTTTGCCTTTCATCCTTACGAGGTCGATAAAATAAAGTACCAGTAATGCACTGAGTAATTGCTGGCCTTGTGCCTAAAGTAGAAACAATTATAACATAAACAACTTTTTACTTACATTTTGTAACATAATCTTTAGTTCCAATTTCGATTGATTGAAGACTTCTTTTTCTTTCTTTCTTTTTTTTTTCTTTATTTACCCCACCTCTCTCTCTTTGTAATTTGTAATGTACATTGTGTTTCTTTACTACTTACATTGCTTGTTGAATGACTGTTTTGTTGGCGTAGCTCAATTTATGGTCAGTTATACCTTATAAGGCATTCTGCTAGAAAAAGGCTCTCTATAAAGTATATCTGGAAGAAAAGAAGATGGAAGGTCACAGCAACTGGAATACTTTTGATGAGAGTCGGCTGAATGATGTCTGACATGAAGCTAAGTAACCGCTACAACACTTACCACAGCAACATCAACAATAGCAGAAACAACAAGAGCAACAACAATCTAACAAATTTTCTACCATATTTATATCGGGTAGTTTGAGGGCGATGGGAACATGTTTCAGTTTTCAGACCAATTCGATATCTTACACATTTAACTTTCGTACATTCAAACTTGAAGAGAAAGAAACTTGTCTACTTACAAAAGCTTCTTACGTCTTCGCATCATTGAAGGAAATCGATAAAATTTGATATGACAACTCCACCTGAAGTCTACCAAATTTCAGGAAATGTTTTTGTTTATATATTGGTGTCTTGTTCATCAACAATTTATCATTGAAGCTACCGTTGAATACTTTTAATGTCGTTACTAACAAATTCAAAGTTCTTTTAATGTTTCCGTTAATCGATTTTACGATTCATTTAATATATTCTACAACTTCTTATCGCACGTTTAGACATCTGAGAAAGAGAGTTTTGTTATTGATGTCTGTAACCAACAAGTGATCTTCAACAGAATGATGATTTCCGTTCAACTTTTGTTTCTGTTATTGCTGTGCTGGGTTTGTTGGTGTTATTCAATCGTGGTAGAGCTTGTGGTAGTGGTCCTTAGAATTTTGATCTCTAATGGTGTTGCTCGAGTTTTAAAGTTTTTCGTTATACTGGTGCATTGTTGCTGTTAATGCAGGTTGCTTTCTGCAGCAAACTCCCTCGGGACCCCTCAGTTCACCGGCAGTGAGTTTCTGGTTGTAGATTTCATCCATCATCCAGGTTAACACCTCACCAAGCATTTGGATTTGGGTGCATCCTCCGGGTTTAGATCCTATCCTCCTTCCTCAATCTCACATTAGTCAGAGATGTGAAAAATGTCATTCTTCTCGACTAAGTGATACCATTTTTTGTTGTTGACAATTCTACTACAATATCCATGATCAGAACTTATTTCACCTGCCATATACTGACCAATATTTGTACAACAATAGAATTTACATTTTGCTATATATGTTCAATGATTTATAGATTTTAGGAAATGACTTTAAACTGTCTTTCCACACAAAAATAAAATACGACTGTATAGTTATGGGTTGATGAAATTGTTAGAGTGTCGGATAAGATGCCTTGCTGTATTCGTTCCTAATGTTTGCATTCTGAGTTCAACTTCTGTTGGTATATATTTGAGTTGTTGACAGAATTGATCGCTTGATTTAACCCGGCCCTTAAGTACCTTTAGTGTAGAGTCCACTCTTTTGCAAACATTTCGACTGGGTATCTGATCGAAATGCTTGCAACGTGTTGTGAAGGCCCTGAAAAAATTCATGGCCACTGCAATTTCCTTTCTGACTAAAAGGTAAAACAGCTTTGTCTCTGCTAAATCCTCACCTTCTATAGCGTAGAGTGAAGTGATGCCATATCTGTGAATATGATCGTTGTTTAGGCTTATATCAGTACTGAGGCTGAGCAAATCTATTATCAAAGATATTCCAACGAAGATCATCATCATCATCTTTTTTTTCAGAAAATGTATATTGAAGAATATATTATCCAATGCATCTTGCCTTTTTGAAGACAATAGAGTAAACATTTAGGGAAAAGTTGACTGCTATTTTTATCTAGTAGAGGTATCGCCATGTGGCTATCTTGTTGGTTCATCCGTTTACAGTTGTTTTTCTTGTTGTCGTTCATGTTTAGCCTCAGCCCACCCTCAAATCTATAATCAAAGGTATTCCAGTATTGACAATTTCATTGTTTTGTATGTATACGAGAGTCTAAAATGTCCTATGGTACCGCAAAGACGGCCGAATGGTAAATAATTTCTCTTCGTAATTTGAGATGCCGTGTTTGATCCCAATGCTTAGTATCTTGAGCAAATTTCGTCCGCAAAACAGAACAACGCTTTTTTCAATCATAGTTGGGTCACCAGCAGTGACAACAGCAACTTTGTGAAACATTTAACGAGCAGCAGTCAAGGACGGATTTTCTTTTCCAACGAAACAAAAGACAATGGCAAACTTGTTGCAAACACCACCATCAAGCAACCGTCGTGAGAACGGCAAGAAATGTAGAAAGGATCCACGTTAGCGGCAAATAGATAAGGGAGGCCAAGCTTTTGGTCCAGAAGAGTAGCCACAGGGTCAGCCTCGTCCATCCAACCCACGTCATGAAAAAACAGAGGTCTGTGTACGGTCTTGTACCGAGGTGACCGAGTTCCAAGTCTAAAGGCTATGGGTGCCGTCTGGACTAAAAACACACACACACACACACATGGACAGGGGCAAAAAATATGGCTATGGTTTTCTTGGCTACACCCGAAGAAGCCAGAACACACTTTACTATGCCACTCCGCAACGAGAGATCACCATGGTGCCGACGTACTGCGGCCAAAAATTTGTGAGGGTCCGAATGACTCAGGTTTCCCGCTCAGTAGAGATCGCTTGGCTGACGGCGTCATCCTCGCTGACGTCGAAGAGATGACCACCATCTTAGACATCATGCGAATAAAACAAGAAAACTTGTCAGGTTCGGCGACGGATCTAACAATTTAATTTAACCATGAAGATATAGACGCCATTCCCGAAGTGATCGACCTGGACAGCCATCTACCCGTGACCGTCGAGGGTATAGGGCCAAGGTGTCACGGTAGTGGAGATAAAACGCACCTAAAGGCGGAGACGAGACCCCTTTCCTCCCTACGCCGTGTCCCACGCCTGGAGTGGGCAAATCATCTGTGGCCGCGGTGGCGGCAAAACTACCAATACAGGCACCGATGACATCAATAGCAGAAGCACTATCTTCACCAACAACAACATCACCAAGTGGAGAATATGCCCCTTTCCCATATCGCACAATCGGACAACGAGTGTGATGACGCTGAAGGAGGTAAAACTGTCGTAGCGAGAGAAAAAAAGAAAGAGCCCCCCACCATTCACCCCTCAAAAGAGGGTGAAACAAACAAAAAAAGTGAAGACGTCAACGCTACCACCATCATCACCATTAACAGCCACACCGTCACAAGCGCCAACACCATCACCACCACCATCTACATCACCACCACCACCACTATCACCATCATCATCAT
>OZ024740.1:86291616-86296616 GCA_964016885.1 Eledone cirrhosa | reverse complement strand
CAAAAAAAAACACATTAGTGTTGATCATATTTTTTTAAATTGTACTGTAATGGTCAGAAGTATTTTCTTAGAGCTTAATAATTGTATTTGACTACTAAATTGAAATATATATATATATATATATATATATATATATATATATATATATATATATATATATATATATATATATATATATATATACATATATATATATATATACATATATATATATATATATACATATATATATATATATATATATATATATATATATATATATATATATATATATATATATATATATATATATATAACGAAGGAAATGTGGTAAGGAACCAGATGGACCATAACGCACCAAAGTACTCAATACTTAGGGTAGTAGAGTGGGTAATAGGAACGAGTAGGACCCCGACGGCTGAGCTCAAGCCGTTTCGACTAAATATATATATATATACAGTATATATATATATAAATTTATCATTATTCAAATTTGTAATAACACTTGTAGTTGCTGCTGCTGTTGTTGCTTTCTTCTTCTTCGTCGTTGTTGTTGTACTTTCTTCTTCTTCTTCTTCTTCTTTTTCTTCTACTACTACTACTACTACTACTACTACTACTACTACTACTTCTGCAACGTTAATTCCAGGGAGGCGTGGTTCAGAAATAACTGCCCCAGTAGTGTATTTAGGACTAAATTTATGAGGACTGGATATGATATGAATTAAATGTGGGTGTTATGCAGCAGCTCGGGTTATCTTGTGGAGGTTAGCTTGTTGGAAATGATGTCATTTTTGTTACAACGACGCCTCAGGGTCACGGAATTCACTTTTATATAAATGTAATTCTCAAGAAAAGACACAACCTATATGTCAACAAAGGCTTACTTCTAAGGTGCTCTGATTTTGATTTCAAATTCGATATGGGGACACACGCAGCCAAACGCCGAACGACACGCCGCTACTTCCTCTATCGTGGACGGCTGTGAACCATGGACTACACAATGAACATCGGAACTTTGCGAAGGCGATACAAGATAATACTACAGCTACATTTACTGGCCTAGATGTGTTTGATTAATATCTTCTAGGTACGGTCGAAACAATCTTATTATATGCTTCTGTATCCTGGACTCTCAGTGTCACTCACTCAAGGATACCTGATGGTTCCTACACTAAGATGTTATGTGCGGTGTTCAACATTTCATAGCAAAGTTAAATGGCCAACAACGTTCTTTATGGTGATCTGCCACGAGTTTCATCAAAAGCTCGATCCCGTCCGTTTTCTCTTGCTAGTCATTTTTCCCGCCATGATGAATCTACAGGAAAACTGCTTCTTTGGTCTACAGATGTACAACGCCGAATAGGACATGCAAACATAACCATCAGGATTTTGTTGGCGAGGGACACAGGCCTCACTGACGGGATCTTGCTACGATTAGAAATCGGGAAGTTTGGACCAATAATTTTATGCATGCTTCATCTTCAATGGAGCGATCACTCAAGAAGAGAGAGACAGAAAGAGAGAGAGAGAGAGAGAGAGAGAGAGAGAGAGAGAGAGAGAGAGAGAGAGAGAGAGAGAGAGAGAGAGAGAGAGAGAGAGGGGGAGAGAGAGGGGGGGGGGGGGAGAAATCTTTCATACGTATCTTGCATTGGATGAGAGCCAAGACAATAGACAGAGATCCACGGAAGAAATCAATAGGTTTTTAAACTTAGTTCTTAGGTTCTTGCATTAGCTTCTTCTAATGAAATATTCATCAACTAAGTTTATGCAAGGTTGATGCTGGGTAAATATATTGTCTTCTAAACTCAATACGCAGTGACACATTTTCCGTGTAAGGGTTACAATGAAATATAATTTAATGTTAGCTAAAGTACGTGTGGTATCGCCGATGGCGATACCACACGTACTTGTATATGTATATATATATATATACACGTACTATGTATATATATATAATTATATATATATATAGTACCTTTAAATTCTAGGCCTAATCATAACTATTAGCTGTATCATGCCTCCCTCTACTGGCACTTAAACAAATCCCCCTCCTGTGTTAATTAATAGTACTCGTTTGGTAAAACGATGGCCTAACGACAATGGTTGACTTCCCAATAGCACACCCGAAGCCTAGAACAGTTACATTCCTCGAGTGCTCGGAAAAATTGATTTCCATATCTCTCGCTAGACGGTTTCACTCGGAATGGCTGACACGTGGTTAGGATGGGCTGGCCGGAGTCTGCAGTCGTCGCGTGCTGTTTGACTGCTAAACAAGGACTCTATATCCCACCCTGAAAACTTATCGAGGATCTCTATAATACACTTAACATTTTTTCATAAAAGACTCTCTCTGTAAATTCTTTAAGTAAATCTCGCAACCCAGTTTTTTAAACTGTTTTTTAAACTGTTTAATTTTTAATTTTCTAATTTTTTTTAATTTTATAATTTTAATCTTTAATTTAATTTTTTTAAATTTCATCCTATAAATCTAAACAAAAATATAACGTTTCAATTTTCTGTTCACACATTATACCATGCTGACGCCCACAATATATACCTCTGTTATAATATATACCTCTGTTAAGATATAGGTTCTTTAGAATAACATTTTTCGCGGCAATTCCTAGCCTGATTGTAGCATGACATTAACGCTGACTTTTCCTCTTTCTTTCTGTCTTTTTTTCTCTTTGACCGGGAGGTTAGTAGCACATTATAAGCTTTCACGCCCTCACCGGATAGCCTTAAGTAGACCGAATAGCCATCACTTGAGGGCGACCGGCTAAAGAGGAAGATACTAGAAGGTCGGTCGTCCTCGGGTCTATGATTTTGAGCCCCATGGATTTTATCTGTTACATTCATTTATTATATCTCGAATACCTGATGATATCACCGGATTCATACGGAACCCGGTCATTGAAATGATCATAGTATAATAAACATTTCAAGGATTTACACAAATCCAGCCTCCTGTTATTTTATTATAATATATATATATATATATATATATAGTGGTGGAACACTGGAAGGTAATATCCGTAGTGGTAGAGCACTCAGTCCAAGAGATGCGTTAGGTAGAAGTGGTTACACAACAGTTAGTTCACCATACCGAGTACAATTGTTTCACCTTCGCGGATCTTCAGCTCGGGATGTGTATGGTTATAGGAACAGGAAGGACAACCGTACGAACGCGCATGCGCAGAAACTCGGTCACTTCACACAGGCAATACTAGACTGCGTGCGGGGGATGTAAGGGAGATAACTGCGAAAGTCAGGAAAGTTTTTTGGTTGAAAATAAAATAAAAAAATAAAAAATAAAATTACAAAGAATCAGTCCGGAGCCACAGAAGGTCAAATCTATGTGGGCATGGCGGAGGGCCGATTGAAGGAGCGTTTCCTGAACCACCAGTCAACCAGTCTACTATATATATATATATATATATATATATATATATATATATATATATATATATATATATATATATATATATATATATATATATATATGTGTGTAATATATATATATATATATATATATATATATATATATATATATATATATTCTCTTTTTTCTAGGGCGGGTAAAATTCCCGAGATCCATGGATGAGTTCTCTCCAGCGGTCTCTGTCCCTCATTATCGCTGCCATGTCCTGCGTCTCCAACAGGACATCAACATACGTTAACCTTGGTCTTCCTCTTCCAGTGTATCCATGTAGGGGCTCCCACAGGAGCACTGAGCGCAATGTCATCTCTGGATGTCAGTTAGCATGTCCAGCTAACCTCAGTCTCCTCTGTGTCACTTTTGAACTGACTTTTGGGAGGCTCCCATACAAGTCTGAGTTTTTCATCCTCAGTGTATACTGATTAATGTTCAGAGCCATCCTCAGCATTCTCGTGTAGCACCTACTCGCCATCTGGGTGAGTTTCTTGGTCAGTGTCCAAGTCTCAGACCCGTACAGCACAGACTCCACTACAGCAATGAAGAGGCGGATTTTCAGGTCTTTACGAAGGTCCGACTCAAGCTGTGGCACGCCGCCCAGGCTTTGCTCTTCTTCCCAACCACATCATCTTCCGTATTCCCAATCTTTGCTCCCAAATACAGGAAGTCCTCAACCAATTCTAGCGGCTTGCCGCCTACATTAGTGAGTGATCCCTTCTGGCTTCTCAACATTCTCTACCAGATAATTTGTTTTAGTTTCATTCATTCTCAGCCCCACACTCATCGACACAGTCTCAACCTCCTACATCAAATCCTCTGCATCCTTCACTGTATTCGTCAGCAACACTATGTCGTCAGCAAATTCAGCATCTGATAACTTTTTCGCCTTAACTCTCCTACTCTGAGCCGGTGCTACAGTAAAGCCAGAGTCCTGGTGTTTCTCCAGTGCAAGGCGCATACAATAGTCCACTACGATGATAAGAAGCTAGGGAGCCAATGTATCTCCCTGGAGTACTCCAACCAGTATCTCAAAGAAATCTGTCATCCCATCAGGTGTAATGATTTGGACTTTGGTGTTGGTGTAGAGCAGTGATATCAGGTCCACTATCTTTTTGGGGATTCCATAAGCCTGTAAGATCTTCATCAGGCAGTGACGATCCACAGAATCAAAGGCCTTCCTAAAGTCAATGAAAACCATGACCGCAGGAAGACACTTTCTCCCCGCGAGTGTTGAGGGTGACCTTCAATGGAAACCCAAGACTGACAGTCATCTCAACCTATAGTCCAACCGAGGGAGACAGTGTTGTGAGTGCGGAAGAGTTCCATGAGGAGGTGTTTAGAGCTGTCAACAACACACAAGCACACAACATCCTGCTTGTTTTGGGGGACTTCAATGCACATCTGAGTAAGGAGGGCATGGAAGATCCTTGCTGGTACTTCCATAGCAACACCAACCGAAATGGGAGACTACTGAGAGACACCCTGCTGGAGGCGAACTTGATAGCGACCAACCTAAGGTTTAGGAAGAATCCGGGGAAGCTGTGGACCTACATCTCAGATATGCACGAGTCCAAGTCCCAGA
>OZ024740.1:86276616-86286616 GCA_964016885.1 Eledone cirrhosa | reverse complement strand
GGTTAAAAGAGTTCCAAGTATTTTATTATGCGCATTTCAAAAACAAATATCATTATGGGATGATATTTGCGTTCTCATCAGATAAAATAGGGAGACATATGAAGCTTAAAAATCACTGGCGAGCAGTGAAGTGTTAAATCAACATATGAAAAATAAAGTAAGATCGATATATGAGATTAGGGAAAAAAAATAAAAGGAGGGGGTAAGGAAGAGGACGAAAGAAAATAAAGGATGACGGGGGAGGAGTATAGGAACGAACGATGAAAGAGGAGGAGAAATGAGTGATAGAGAGAGAGAAATAGCCTTTACAACAGAGAAAACATTGTCTCACAGAGAGAAATTAAAAAACCGTTGAAAGATAATAGATAATTTTAAAAGATTTTGAAATTGAAAGTTAATGAGTTTTATGAATGGTGATGTTTATGAATAAAGAAAAAGGAATTAAGAATAGTATTTATTGAAGGTTTATATATTGAAGGGTTTAATAATATGTGCGAAAAAAACGAATTTATTAATAAGTATTATTAAAATAAAAATATTAAGGATATAAAGGATATAATAGGAAAGAAGGAGAGATTAAATTAATTATGAACTTAGAAGAATTAGTTAGGGTTTAAGTTTGTTTTTATGTATTGTAATATGTAAAAGTAAATAATAGGTTTAATACGAGCACGGAAGGAAAGAAGAAAGGAGAACATTTAAGGAAGAAAAAGTATATAACGTCTAAAAGTATATATGTTAACAAAATTTACTAATGGTAATATTATTATATATTAAAAAAAATATAGTTTGTATGGCGAAGAATATAAGGAAAAATGGAAAATGCTATAATGAGTAATAATATGAATTAAGAAGTAATTGGGAAGTAAAAGTTACAGATTAAAGATTAGAAATTAAAAAAGAAAAAGGAAGAAAGGAAAAAGGATAAAAAGAAGAAAGATAGGGGACCGCTAACGACATAGGATGAGTAAATTATATAATATAATATACTGAAATAAGGTAGAAAGATGGGTATATTTGTAAAAGATATAAAAGCATTTAAGAAAAGAAGATTTTAAACTAATTAGGTATTGAGATATTAGCTGTATACTTTATAGAAAGTTCTATGGAATTTATGCAAGCAGAGCGAAAATAAATCCGTACGTCTATTTATTATAGAGTTAAAATTTGATATAATGGTAAATTTCTCGGCTAATCAGAGATTACATGTTCTGGGTAGGGGAGAATTCCGGTAAGGAAAGGCGTTGCAAACCTTCCTCCAAGAGATGTTATAGTTGATATTTGTGTCTTTTAAGGACCATGTGAGTTCCGAGAATGCGGTGTTAGTTCTTTTAAGTTGGTATTTAAAAGACAAATTGTGATTATAAAATCCTGCTTTAAAGGAAGTGGAAGTGGAACCGAAATAGGTAAAAGAATTAGTACCAGTTATAACCTTACATTCATACACTAAGTTTTTATCAAGACATTGATTATTAAGAGGACATTTAGTTCTAACAGGGCAATTACAATTACGATTAGAGAAATTAACAGAGTTATTAACAAGTGACCTAGTATTATTTATAGAAGGAATTGGATTGGAGAAGTTATTTACGATAGGAACTATAGTTTCCTGATTTAGATTGGTGTTATGAACATTCAACGAAGTTACGTTTGACGTCGTATTTAAATTTTCTGAATCTAGCCTAGAGTTAACATGACGTCGGGTTTACTATTGATATTATTATGACGCTCAGTGTTGGATGGATATAATTTATTATTTAATATTTTATTATTGTGTTTAGAGATAATGTTAGAAATGTTGGAAGTGATGGAATAAGAGAATTTGATTGTATGTTTGTTAAAGATCTTACTATAGATATGCGAGGGAGGGAAGCATTTATCTAAGGCCCTAAAGAATAGTTTAGGAATATTACTAGTAATAGATAGAGAAAAAGGAGCATTATATCAAATCATATTTTTGTATCTAGGTCTTTTATTTAAGTTATTGGAATGTTTTGGTTTCTTTACTGTATTTAATTTTATCAGGATAACCGGCTTTGGAAAGCGCATCATTATAGTAATTGCCATTAGCGTCGAAGATAACTTTATTAGAGGATAGATTTGAGATTCTTTTTTCAATATTACTGACTATAGCATTTTAAACGTTAGTGGGGTGGTTAGATTTAAAATTAACATAATTTAGATTCTCATTGTCTAATATAGGCCAGTGTCAAGATTAAGGGATATATCCAGGAAGTTAGCTAGTTTGACGTTGTTATCAAATTCAATTTTAAGGTTATGGTGCTTAAATAGATCAAGTATATTGTTCTTAATAATATTAAGGTTAACTAAGTGACAGTTTAAGACTCGTATTAAACCTATTATTTACTTTTACATATTACAATACATAAAAACAAACTTAAACCCTAACTAATTCCTCTAAGTTCCTAATTCATTTAATCTCTCCTTCTTTCACATTATATCCTTAATATCCTTAATATTTTTATTTTAATAATACATATTAATAAATTGTTTTTTTCGCACATATTATTAAACCCTTCAATATATAAACCTTAAATAAATACTATTCTTAATTCCTTTTTCTTTATTCATAAACATCACCATTAATAAACCTCATTAACTTTTAATTTCAAAATCTTTTAAAATTATCTATTATCTTTCAACGGTTTTTTAATTTCTCTCTGTGAGACAATGTTTTCTCTGTTGTAAAGGCTATTTCTCTCTCTCTATTACTCATTTCTCCTCCTCTTTCATCGTTCCTTCTTATACTCCTACCCCGTCATCCTTTATTTTCTTTCTTCCTCTTCCTTACCTTTTCGTACCCCCCCCCCAACTCCTTTTTTTCCCCCAATCTCATATATCCATCTTACTTTATTTTGCATATGTTGATTTAACACTTCACTGCTCGCCAGTGTTTTTTAAGCTTCATATCATGTCTCCCTATTTTATCTGATGAGAACGCAAATATCATCCCATGATGATATTTGTTTTTGAAATGCGCATAATAAAATACTTTGAACTCTTTTAACCATCTTTTGATCTTATATTATTTATACTCCAGTCCTATAAACTGTGGAGTGCTACTTATCCGATATTTGCATTGCTTTATTGTGCTACAATAAAACTCACCTCCTGCACACACACACACACACATATATATATATATATATATATATATATATATATATATATATATATATATATATATATATATATATATATAACAGATTAAAGTTTAAGCAAAGAATCACTGCTTTCACCCTTAACGGGATCTTCTGAAACTAAAATAATAAATCTGTGAACGCAGAAGTAAATATTTCGAAAAACGTAACACACTATATATATATATATATATATATATATATATATATATATATATAGTGTGTTACGTTTTATATATATATATATATAGAGAGAGAGAGAGAGAGAGAGAGAGATATTACAATAATCAAAGTTCAGTTTAAGTCATTTATTTGCTTACAATTGTTTCCTCCAAACCGAGGTTTGGATTCTTCGGAGCAACTATTTACTGATCTATAACATACTTGACCTCCTTTTCAACCCAAGAGACACATAAAACATATGCGCATATTGAACAACAGTGGGGTGACACTCATCAGATGATATAGCATGGCAATTTACATGTAAAGGTTACAGGATAAAAATAAAAATAAAAATAAAAGCAAGGATGAAAATAAAGATAAACATGAAGCGTTGGCAGTCTATGAAGATAAAGCAAGAGGAAAGCTTTGAGTAGTCAGTGCATGAAACAATCTCACGTGTAGCATGCACGCGTGTCTTATTTATATATGATTAGAGTGCGTCAGAATGATATTTGCTGGGTCAGGCAGTTGAAGCAGGCAATCCATCTTATTATGTGGGCTGAATTATTAAGTCATTTATTCTCATACATCTGTATGATATACAGTCTCGGATGCAGGGAAACACCAAAATATCAGAAACTTTCAACATACTATAAACCTTATTGTATCGTAGGCAAAGCCGTACCACTGTCTTCGCTCACACCACCACTCACATAATCCATGAGCCGCAATATATAGAACACGTGTCTATCGTATAATTCGCGATGGTTCAGCTTATAATCAAGTTATAAACCGTATCCAGTCGGTTCTTAATTAATAGATCATGCTGTCCAGATTCCGGAAGTGTCTGAATGACTAAGGGGAATTAATGCGTAAGGGGAGGTAACTAGCTAGTTATCTTAGTTAAATTACTATCCTAAACTACATTAATGGTGATTCAAATACGTGCCTATCTTATTAAGTTATAACTAATTTCTAGAGTATGTTTCCCAATTATAGGTTAGAGAGTTGTCCATTAAGAAGTACAAGGGTGTATATATTAAGATGATTACCATACATTAAGGGGTGTCCTATCTGAACATTCTATAAGAGGAGTCAGACTCTCAAGTCACTGTTCCATGCAAATTTAATATAACAGTAGGACCTGGTATGGTCCCACTATTATATATGCCCCCCGGTAGGCTCCGGGTCATTGCATGTCTGAATCTCCGGTAAATCTTCGGTATGGTCCGGAGATCTAATTTCACATATAAAGGCACTAGTCTGGTCATCAAGGAATAGACAACCCCCATCTCATATATAAATCAATCAAGTATCACATCTACAAGTTAGAGTGGAGTCTATTAATAGGTACTAAAGGAGTTCACATCAAGATGATTACAATCTGGAGATTAAATCTCTCATACCAGGGCACCTGTCTGGCCACCAAGCAATACATAAACTCACATCCCACATATAGATCGGGTATCCCATCCACAAGCTAGAGTGGAGTCCAGTAACAAGTACTAAAGGAGTTCGTATCATGATGACCACAATCCAACATGGGGTGCCACACCCGGCCAATCCATAAGAAGAGTCAGACTACATACTTAATTACATGGGTCTCACTATCAGTAATGGTCTTATTATCATACATGACTCCCGGCGAGATTCAGGTCGTGGTATGACTGCATCCACGGTAAATTCACCAGGGTGGTCCGGTGGCCGGTTCTCTCGTCAAAAGGTGCCGGTCAGGTCACCAGGCAACACAGAGGCTCCTAACTCATGCATCTCCTGTGCATAATTCATTGAACTGATCGTTTACAGTATATATTCACATAACAATACGATTATCTATCTAATCATCAATCTATCTCTTGGTGGGAATCCATGTACAGGACTGTGTTATCGCAACCAGTACCGTGTCCCCGGTTTATACTAATCTTATATTTGTGCAATGCAGATTAAGTAGTCCACGGTCGAGATATCAGAATTAGAGGTACAAGGGGGTATTCCCAGGGTAGGTGGTACTAAAATGCTGTCAGTGTTATCTTTAGAGTATACAAATGGGTGTGGATGTGAGGTGTAAGGTGAGCTACTGATGTTAATTGCTAGGGGTGGTGCCGGTTCCAGTCTGACATTATTATATATAGGGTTTAAAGTTTTGGAACGAGTGTCGGAAGCGGTGTTGGCAAGTTGCGAACACTTCTGATTTTTTATTAAGGAGATTATGTTTAGAGAAGATGATAGTATGGGTCTCTAGTAGACAGAGGTTACAAAATTTATTAGGTGGTTTGTACGATGTTGCACTACCTACCACTTCCCATTTAAGTGTATATATTTTATTTTTAGTTTTTAGATAGTGTATGTAGCTAGATAGTGAAGTGGAGTTGGCTAGACTGTGTTTTTTGAAGGAGTGGAGGTGCGAATTGTATCTAGTTTTGAAGCAGTTAGAAGTAGAGCCTATATAGGTTTCAGAAGAGTTGTTAGTTGTGACTGTACATGAGTATATGATATCCTTGGTTAAGCATTTTTTATCTAAAGGGCAGGTTCTACTTGATCTACAGTTACAATTACTCTTTGTGCTAGTCTGCCGGTTACTATGCTGTGTAGAAGTTTGGATGTTAGCTATAGGGTTATGGTTATGCGGGTTGTGGTACGCGGCGTTAATGTTTACACTAGTGCTATTACTATTATTTCCATTGATATTACGGTTATTTGCTATAATGTTACTTTGACTGTTATTTTGAATGTTATTTTGAAGGTTTATCGACTGTTGTGATTTAGTTTGTTGGAAGTAAGAATTAATTTTTCTTTTATTTGTACTAGCTATGTGGTATGCTAAGTTAGGCGTAGTAGAGTAAGAGATCTTAATAGTGTTTTTGTTTAAAAGGCCGTGGTACCTGTGGCCGGATGGGAAGTGTTTATCTAGTAGTGAGAAGAAAGCCCTAGGTAGGTTGGTGGAGACGTTTAAATTGAAAGGAGGGTTGAAAAATGTATTATTTCTTCTTCTATTTCTGTTTTTTATGTCTGGTGATTTGTTTCCTTTAATGTTCCTATGGTCATTTCTGTGGTGCGGGTTACTTTTGTTGTTACAATCCCTATTAGTGTGTGTGCAGTTGCTATTCCTATTGTTAAATTTTCCCATGGACATGTTGTGTGAAATGATGCTGTAGCTATGTGTTTTTGTAGGTAGGAACTCTATCCCTGTATTATGGCCTGATCTAGCTAATGCCTGATTATAATACTGAGAGTTATTGTTAAATGTGTTTATGTCATAGGATAGATTAGAGATTCTATTAGATACTCCCTTAGAGATAGAGTTCAATATAGATTTAGGGTGGTTAGACTTGGTATCTACGTAGATGAGTTTTTCATTATGTTTGTGGAAAGGTGCATATATCATTGAGTCTAGGTAGAGTGTGGCGTCTAGGAAGTTGACGTTTTTGGTGTTTTTGTCCATGGTAATACTAAGGTTAAAGTTTTTGAATGTTTTGTGCAATAGTTTTCTAGTCCTTTCTATATTGAATTTTTTATAGTCTATAAGTAGAAGTGCATCGTCGCGATACAAACCACCGCTGAGGTACGGAAGTTCCTGTGGATTTGGTTAAGTAAGTATAGGCCAACTAAATCAGTGACCTGCGCCGACTCACTAGACCCCATAGTAATGTCGAAGTTTTTTTGCGTATCCTTGCGGGTCCATAATTGGTCTTCAAAGGTGATTATTGTTTTACGGGCCGCAAGTATGACATCAATCTGGGGTCTAGTCAAGTCACTATTGTCCATGGCCATTATAAGTGCCTTATTTAGTAGGATAG
The DNA here is from genome assembly GCA_964016885.1 of Eledone cirrhosa. Taxonomy (NCBI): domain Eukaryota; kingdom Metazoa; phylum Mollusca; class Cephalopoda; order Octopoda; family Eledonidae; genus Eledone; species Eledone cirrhosa. The sequence continues at coordinate 86,279,496 of OZ024740.1, read as the reverse complement.
GGGAAATAGAGGTGTAGTAAGAGTTGATATCAAATTGAATAAATTTTTTATCCTTGTTATCTATGATATTTTTGAACCATTCAATCACTTCACCCGTATTTCTCCATTGTTTAAGGTAAATCTTGTGTTTAATCTGTGGGATGATTTTGTCTAGAATTTTTTTACTGATAATGCCAATGTCAGACCTGGAGGGGCAGATTAGTCTAATCGAGGGGTTGCTAATGAAGTCTACCTTATGGTCCTTCAGAGAGAATCTAGGGGGGTTTGGGGTGTAAGGTTGTGTATGTCTCTGGAGCCCTAGTTTGGATACTATGTTATAGCCTTCCATATTAATATCTTCCAAGTTTTTCATAGTGGTTTTCTTGTAGCTTTTATGTAATTCATTATATATAAACTTTCTATACGTATTATAATCTAGGCTGTATATGTTATTAGTTTTGTCGGCATGTACAAAAATTTTACTACTAGTTTTGAAGTCATTAATAGAGGTGCTAAGTTTGTTTAAGAAGGTGTTGTTTTTATTATGGTGTTTTTTGTATTTAATGTTTTTAACTAGTTTAATTAGGTCGTTTTCGAAGTGGTTTAGTAGTGTGTTATGAGGGGGGCTTCTAAATGTTTTAAAGCCGAAGGAGTCAAATTTGTTGGTGTTATTATCCTTGCCAGATTTGTTTCTATCATAATGGAATGTCCTCCATCTCACTCTATTGATAAAGGAGTTTACACTGTTGATCAACAACTTTTCATATGTATTTTTGGTTGGTAAAGGTATGTTCTTGGTTGACATATGGAGTTGGTCTTTGATCAGCATGCTGGTAATTTATGGTATATCTGATTATTGTAATCTCTATATAACTGTTCTGTAAAACAACTGATGTTATTACATTGAGCTATTTATCTTACTGGTAATAGGATAGTAATTAATGACTATCTTTCACTATTTAAGGTTTGTATATATAATATATTACCATTAAAGGTTTTATTACATACATAACCATAAATAGTACCCTTAATACTAATATATATATATATATATATATATATATATATATATATATATATATATATATATACACACACTATATATATACATATACACACACACACCGCATCATAATGACGTAATGTGGACAGCCAGGCATACAGACAGATATTATAAGGGTGCAACGTTATATCTGTGTCTATCTAAAAAGAGAAAGACTAAGAATTATAGAGCGAGATAGCTAAATCGCCTAATACGGTCCCTAGGGCATTGAAAATTTGACATTTTTTTACTCAATACACTCACGGGACCATAAGTATTACATGTGTAAAGTTTGCAAAAACTCGGTTGGGTGGTTGTCGAGTTTTAGTGATTGGACAGACAGATAGACAAACAGACATTCTCTGTTTTAATAATATAGATAAGAATAAATAATTCGCCATTATTGGCGTAAGGGCGGTGTATTGGCAGTATATGTAGAGGGTCGGACGCCATGCTTTGCCGCATAGTTACGGCCCTTTATGATCTGAGTTCGCCGAGGTTAACTTTGCCGTTCATCCTTACGGGGTCGATAAAATAAAGTACCAGTAATGCACTGGGATAATTGCTGGCCTTGTGCCAAAAGTAGAAACAATTATATAGAAAATATTTCTTTTGTGCATACCATTATAACTTTTTTTTCGCCGTTGTGTCATTTGCACCACATTTTCGACAAGGAAATCTATTAATTCCCATCAAATGATATACAGAAATGTCTTCTTTTGACATTGGAATTTAAAGAAAACATTCTGACTGGCTATAATAAACCGTCTCTCTCTTCAACAAGACAATGCATTTATTTATATATCTATATTCATTGTTAAATTGCTTTTTCTAAATCATACTGCTTGTTGTCACTGTTATTTAACTGAAAGTCAATAAACTAGAAGCATATATTATTACAAAACTATTCCAGCTATGACAATCCAACATTTTCTTCAAGGAATAGTGTATCAATGATCACTCAATCCAATGTTCTTTAGTTCTTAAGCTAAATTGTAATCATCTTAGTTATACTCATCTTCTGCCACCATATTTACTCTGTTGACTGTTTTGGGTTTTTTGTTTATTCTTTGTTTTTGTTTTTTTGTGTGTAGATCAGTTATTACGTGACAGTCACTTGCCTTTCGATCCATACAGGAAAGAAAGAGAAAATAAATAAATAGACAAATAGATAGATAGACGGGAAGACAGACAAACACACACACACATGCACACACACACACACGTACACACACACACACACACACACACACACACACACACACACACACACACACACACACACACACACATATATATATATATATGTATATATATATATATATATATCGGGTCACTGTCGAGTGCTACTGGTAACATGTGACTCAATACAACCTGTCGCACCGTCGGGTCGTCGGCGACTAAACCGGAAACCACACCAAGTTTACTTGGTGAGGAGGGTGATTTTGGACACCCTGCAGGACAAAAAACAAAACCTGATAAAGGGTGGAAGAACTCATAAGAGGCACGGCCATCCAAATTTATGAATTTATAAATTTATGACTTAGTACAGAATAACATAACATTCATATTCTAATTACATTCTTAGGATAGAAAATTTAACTTTTTAAATTCTTAACCTCATAGCATTTAATCCTTAGAATCATCTGAGTTATTAATAAATCACTAATAACTTCCTTTATGCTGGACTGTTATTATAATACAAATAAGGGGTTATTCTTCTGTAAACTCTCGGAATTTCCATGGGTTTAGAATTATTTGGATACTTTTAACCTACAATTTTTTTTAATAATTAATAATTAATGATAATATATATTTTATAATAATTGTTTCTACTTTAGGTACAAGGCCAGCAATTA
>OZ024740.1:86224116-86266616 GCA_964016885.1 Eledone cirrhosa | reverse complement strand
ATTAAATCGACACCAGTGCGTTACTGGTACTTTATTTTAATCATGCCCGTATGGAAGAAAGGTAAAGGTAACCTCGGTGGGATTTGAACTCAGAACGTAAATGACCGTAACTTTATGCTGCAAATCATGTTGCCACTCTGCCGACACTACCAACCAACCACCCTTAAAGTTTAAATAATGGTTTCTTATATAGCACAAGGCCAGCAATTTTGGAGGAGGGGAAAGTCGATTAAATCGAACCAGTGCGTGACTGGTACTTTATTTTATCGACCCCGTAAGGATGAAAGGCAAAGTTAACCTCGGCGGAATTTGAACTCAGACCGTAAAGGGGTGTAACTCTATGCTGTAAAGCATGGTGTCTGACCCTCTACCGATATTGCCAATCCACCGCCCTTTAAAGTTTAAATAATGAAAAACTAACCGCGTTTGTAAGTAGGTGAGAGTTCAATATTCATGCTAAAACTCTTTGCGATCATTTTATTTCTAAAAGCAATTGAACAACTGAAATTCATGTCACAATTAGGCGATCCAAGATGTGAAAACCAAAAATAGATACAGTTCAAAATATATTGATTATACACTAGGGAGTATTATTCATGGATCTCGCAAAGCTAGAGGTCATGAGATGATGTCATTAAAAAGATGTAGTAAAATATAGAAACCTTTCGTTGTTATTATTTATAACACATATAGGGTAGGAAATTAGCTGTATCAGTAGTGCCCCTAACAGCGTCCTTTGTGACAGAGTTATGGCTCTTTATGTCTGAATTCACATCCCGTGGTGGTTAGTTTTGCATGTCTTCCTGACGAGGTCGATAAGTAAAGTACCAGAAATGCACTGTTGTTGATTTAATTGACTTTCCCCTACTTCAAAATGGTTGGCCTTGTGCCTAAATGAGAAACCGTTATCTATTACACATATACAATAATGATGAAACTAAAGTTATTTCGCATATTTACACCTTTCATTTACTGGAAGTGAGGCAACTGATAGAAAATGACATGAGACGATTTTCAGTATCCGGTTAATGGTGTCACGAATCTAAGTTCAAATTGGAAGACAGCCATTTTCATTTTCACTCTTACCACCAAGGGTGTTTAAACTAAATACGAATAAGATATTGGATTCGTTTCAATTGATTAAATTGTAGCCTATTTTAAGAACATGTACTGTCTATCATCAAAGGAAAACCACACCTGATCCTCCTTTGAAACCAACCTCTATATGCTGCAAAGAAAGTTGACATATGTAAGTCAAAGGTTTTGACACATTTAAATAAGTAGATATATTCTGTTAAGGTCGTGAATTCGCAGAATTGTTAAAGCGTTGACTTACTTTACTTGCTCTATTCGTTTTGACTCTCTGCGCTCTGAATTAGAATCCTGCATGAAGGTTTAACTATGATTTTCATCCCCTCGGGTCGATAATGTATTTTCAAAGTACTGGGGTAGATTCATGCTTCTGTTGCTGCTTCAGCTGTTGTTGTTGTTGTTGTTGTTGTCGTCGTTCTTCTTCTTCTTTTTCTTCTTCTTCTTCTTCATCTTCTTCATATTATTATTATTATTATTAATATTATTATTATTATTATTGGCGATCTACGTAGGAAATCGTATTATCGTGAGCTCCACAAAGGTTTGTTGTTTTCAATTGTTTCAAATTGCCAGTTATGGAAAATTTTTGTTGTTAAGTGTTTATAGTTCACATATATTGCTTTCTGAAAAGGACACTAAAAAATTTGGGGGCTTGAGCCTAAAATTTAAACTTTTATAATTATCAAAGAAAAACTTTCTTTGAAAAAAAACATGGACGGCTCTCAGCCACACAAAGCTGACAGCCTTCCAAACAAATTAACACCTCACACCAACACCACCATTGTAAACATTACTACGGTTGCCAACACTAAAAAAATAAGGAGCGGCAATAATTTAAATTTGTCACATGCAGACATTCATTTCCTTTCATTACCAATAACTGCAGGTGTTTAAGCCGCCACCCACCTCACCACAGCGACAACAGAAACAAAAAAAAAATTATTATGACATCGAAATGGATTCACCCAGAATCGACTCTTCCACGCCAAAGACCACTGACGCCACCACCACCACCATCACAACTGTAACTAAAAATAACAATAACAACAACAGCAACAACAACAACAATGAGAATAACAACATCAACACCAGCGCAAAACAAAATGTGTTTTGCGCAGAGTTTAAGATTTTGGCCAAGGTGTTAGCAAAGAGATTGGCGCTTGTCGTCGGTGATCTGGTGGGAGAGGCGCAGATATGCGCCATTCCGGACAGATCCATCCACGACAACCTCCATCTCATGCGATACATCATAGAGAGGGTGGTTAAGGAACCTGGCACGTGTGGGGCCTTGATCAACTTGGATCAATATAAAGCATTTGATAGGGTCGACCATCGGTACCTGGCTGCGGTCTTAAGGCGGCCAGCTTCGGCCCCGTTTTTAGGGGCTGGATCGCTACGATGCACAGCGACATCTGCTCGATTGTGAGGGTGAATGGTCACCTGTTGCAGCCTTTCAGCATCATACGCTCGGTCCGCCAGGGTTTCTTCCTCTCGTCCCTCTTGTACGTACTGGGCCTCGAGCCGTTACTTTACAAATGGAAACGATGAGGTCGTTGAGCAGGTGACTTTCCTTCCAAGATGACCCCGCTACTTTACAAATGGAGACGATGCGAGGGACCCCACGTGACGTTACCGTGGTGGTGTCGAGCACCAAACATGTCCAGATGCTCGGCACCGCTCTCAAGGAATACGAAGCGGCGAGAGGAGCAAAGATTAACCAGGAAAAGTCGGTGGGCTTGCAACTCGGCACCTGGAGAGGCAAGTCCATGCCGTCCGACAGCGTCGTGGGACGCTGTACGGAAGGACCGGTTAAATTGCTCGGGGTCTGGTGCGGGGGTCCGGACCTCCAGATGGAGAAAAACTGGAGCGAGGTGACGAGCAGGGTGGCCTCTCTCACCCAGAAATGGGCCGAGGGGAGGTTGTCTCTGAAAGGTCGGGAGGTGATGGCGAATGCGTACATAGCGTCCGTCATCTGCTACCGCCTGACTGTCGTACCTTGCCCCCGCCCAAATCTGACCAAAATGGAGCGCCTTCTCTTCCGCTTTTTGTGGAAGGGACGTGCTCCCATGGTCAGACGATCCATTTGTTGTCAAAACCGGTTGCGTGGAGGACTAGGCATACCGTGGCTGATGATGCGCAAACATGCGCTGAGGCTGCGACATCTCTGGTGCTTTCTTGACGGTGAACTGGTGTGGTCACCGTTTGCCAGACACACTTTTCCCCAGTTCGTCTCATTGACGGAGCTGCAGTCCTGGATCAGGAAAAGACCGAGGGATATCACTTGGAAGCTGGAATGTCTCCAAGCGCTCACCGCCCTCTACCAGCTGGGCACTAGTATCGGTGGAACATCTACCTCGGCGTTCTATAGAGGGCTAGTGGAGGGAAAGAGCGACGACGTTCTCGGGGAGACCCTGGAAGTCGAAGACGATCATCTGTTCGCTCTCTTCTAGAGAACTTTCATACCGAGGCCTATGGACAACTTCCAAAAATCCCTGGCCTGGCAGTGCTACCGCGGAGCGTTGCCGGCTCGGGATAAGCTCTACAGGCACCGAGGTGCTGTCAGCCGAGGCTGTCCGAGATGCGCGCAGGACGACGAAACCGTGCTGCACACACTCGTTCAGTGCTCGATGATTGCTGACTTGTGAAGCTATGTAGAACAGCTTCTGTCGCGTGTAGGATGGATCTGGTTATCGACTCAGTCCATTGTGTAGATAGCCGCGTCATCCTCCTTTAAAGAGGAAGAAGAGCAGGCAGTTTTCATCTGCCTGGTGGCCATGGCGAAAGAGATTGTGTGATGGACAAGGTTGAAAGAGTTGAAGACGGACACTTTCCTTTTCGGCCAATCCCTGATTTACCTTTTCAAGTTTCACTTGAAGAGGAAAATCAGGGTGGAGAGGCAAGTGATGTCTTCTAGTAAGTTTGTTGAAAGGTGGCTGAAAGTGGCGAGTATGGACCGTGTGAAGGGGCCCGCTCTGAGTATGCAGCTGTAGACTGAGGAGTGGGAAAACTGAGAGAGAGTGCTTGCCCTCGTGGTCAGTCTGGCCGTGGCCTTTTTGTGTGGTTTTCGCCACGAGTGACCCTCAGAGGTTTCCCCCATTTGGGGGAATTTTTGTTGTTTGAATTTTTTTTATTTTTAGCCCGATTTCGTTATAACCTGTTTACACGACCAAAACCCACTTTGTATCGTCCTGTACTGTTCTGTGCCGTCTCTAATGTTTTTCTTCGTGTTAGCCCTTGTGGCCAATAAAGAAACCAACAGGGGCCGGACGACCGGACTTCTTTAGGCGCCTGGAGACCTTTCTGGGTACGTCTCGCCCTTTACTTTTAGCGGGGGACTGGAGCGGCATTTTAGACGCACGCAGGGATTGTGTGGGAGTAGCCGATAGGAGCGGGGGGTGCAAAAGCCTCAAGCACCTACTCAGCCAGTTCCAACTGTCTGACAGGTATCGACTAGATTTCCCCAATGTGCCAATGTAGACATGGACCAACCGAATGGGGTCATCTAGATCGTATACGGACAGGATCTTCATTAGGAAAATAGATAGAATTAGTGTGGGCTGCCCACTTTTTAAAATGGTCCCATATTCAGATCCCAAATTTGTGATCTGTACGGTCGACCTAGATAAAACGCGTAGGTTAGGACCGGGGTACTGGAAGCTGAACATGTCATTTCCGGCACGTAAGGCTTACAGGGACCGAGTCAACAATTTAGCTAAACAAAGTTGACAGGGGGGATCATCAACAACAGATGGTGGGGGGCTCTCAAAAGAGAGATTAGAGTAACTTCGATAGAGTTCAGCAAAGAACTAGCGTTAGAGAAAAATAGAAAGGAAGGGGAGCTGGTAGATAAGTTAGACGAGGCTATTTGTAGTGGCATTGCAACTGACGTGCTAGTGGCGAGAATGGCATTATACCATTTCTTCAATGCCAAACACGAAGGTTGCATTGTCAGAGCTAAGGCGCGTGCTCTGAGAAACGAGGGAACCAAAGCTGTTCGATGGGCCCGCGTGGCAGAAGTGCAGCGTGGTAATAAAACCACAATTCGGTCTTTGGCGGACCGAGACGGACACGAGATAAGCGATTCCAAGCGGATGTGTGAGGCCTTTCGCCAGCACTTTGCTCGGTTGTTCGGGGAGAGTGGCGAGTCAGAGAGAGTAGCTGATTTCAGTCCATACCTTGATGGCTTGCCGCTCATCTTGACGGTCGACGCTGAGCGCTGCGAAAGGCCTATTACTTCAGCCGAAATTCAGGACGCCCTTGTCGGCTGCATGAGGCGCAAGTCACCCGCTTTGGATGGCCTGCCCTACGAGCTTTACGTAAATATGCCAGACTTGTTCTCCGAACTCCTCGAAGCACTCTACTGCAACTGGCAGCAGAATGGGAGTATTCCCAGTTCTGTGAGCAGGGGAGTGATGACGCTGATAAGGAAAGACGAGAACAAGAGGGATACATTAGACAACTTCAGGCCCATAACTCTGCTCAACACTGAGTTTAAGATTTTGGCCAAGGTGTTAACAAAGAGATTGGCGCTTGTCGTCGATGATTTGGTTGGGGAGGCGCAAACTTGCGCAATCCCAGCCAGGTCCATACACGACAATCTCCACCTCATGCGATACATCATAGAGAGGGTAGGGTGCAAACCTGGCTTCGGTGGGGCACTGATCAATTTAGATCAATCGAAAGCATTCGATAGGGTCGACCATCGGTATCTGGAGTTTGTCCTCAAAGCAGCTGGCTTCGGCCCTGACTTTAGAAGCTGGATCGCTGCAATGCACAGCGGCACACGCTCGGTGGTCAAGGTTAATGGCCACCTCTCGGAACCATTTCGGCTCTCCCGATCGGTCCGTCAAGGGTGCCCTCTCTCTTCCCTTCTGTACGTATTGACTCTCGAGCCATTACTGCGGAAGCTGGAGCTGTTGCAGGGTATCCCGCTCGAACCGGGACGTGGAAAGGCGGTGTCGGCTTATGCGGACGACATCACCGTGATGGTGTCGAACACCTCAGAAATTGAGGTGGTCGGCACCTTATTGAAGGAATATGAAAGGTGGACAGGAGCAAAACTTAACCCGGAAAAGTCGGTGGGCTTGCAGCTCGGAACCTGGAGAGGCAAGCCCATGCCGTCCAACAGCGTCGTGGGGCGCTTGACGGACGGACCGGTAAAGTTGCTCGGGGTTTGGTTCGGACCAGACCTCCAGGTGGAAAAGAATTGGGACGAGGTAACGAGCAGAGTAGCCAGTCTCACCCAAAAATGGGCTGGGAGGATGCTATCACTGAAAGGTTGCGCGGAGGTGGCGAATACGTACATCGCGTCCGTCATCTACTACCGCCTGACCGTCGTGCCTTGCCCCCGTCCGCGCCTCGTCAAGTTGGAACGGTCCTCTTCAAATTCTTGTGGAGGGGACAAGTTCCGTTGGTGAGGCGGTCCATCTGCTGCCAGCACCCTCTACGCGGAGGGCTGGGCATGTCGTGGCTAATGATGCGCAGACATGCGTTGAGGCTGCGAAATCTCCAGATATTCTGCCTCAACGGTGAACAGGTGTGGTCGCCATTTATCAGACGGGCCTTTCCGCAGCTCATTTCTTTGACTGAGCTGCAGTCCTGGGTCAAGAAGAGACCGAGACTGGGTGACTGGCACCTGGAATGTTGCCAGGCACTCACTGCCCTCTACCAAGCGGGCAATGCGATCAGTGGAACTTCCACTCTCGAGTTCTATAGAGGATTAGTGGTGGGAAAGTGCGATGACGCACTCGGAGAAGCTTTGGGCCTCGACGAAGTCGAACTGACCAGTCTGTACCGGAGGACTTTTGAGCCGAGGACGATGGACAATTTCCAGAAATCCATCGCTTGGCAGTGCTACCGGGGGGCACTGCCGGTTCGGGATAAACTCTACAGGCACGGAAGTGCTGTCAGACGGACCTGCCCAAGATGCGTACAGAACGACTAAACCGTTCTGCACGCACTTGTCCAATGTCCGTGCATTACTGACTTGTGGCGTTATGTCGAACAGCTACTCTCGCGTGTGGAACGAATCCGGCTATCGGCCGAGTCCATAGTGAAGATCGATCCACCGCCTTCCTTACGTCAGGAAGAGCAGGAAATTTTCCTCTGTCTGGTGGCAGTTGCAAAAGAGGTTGCATGGTGGACCAGGTTAAAAGGACTGAAGACAGACACTTTTCTTTTCGGCCAATCCCTCATCAACTTCTTCAAGTTTCACCTGGAAAGGAAGGTGAGGGTGGAGAGAGAAGTGCTGCCCCCCAGTACATTTGCTAAAAGGTGGGTGAATGTGGCGAGAATGGCTCGTGTGAATGGGCCTACTCTGACCATGCGCCTATAGGCTAGCTAACTTGAGGAGAGGGGTGCTCTCCCTGGGTGCCCTAGAAGCACAGGGTGGTTCAGGATTGGTGGGGTACCCGAGTCACCCCAGGGTCGTCCACCCCTATCGGGGAATTTATTTTGTTATATTTATGCATAGTTTATTTTATAGTTTTATATTTTCATTGTTAAATTAGTCTTGCCATTGTGCACTTCTGCTCGACCTTATTGTAAACCCCCACTGTCCCTGTCTTTGTATTGTCCCTACATGTCGGCCCTTGTGGCTAATAAATGAAATCATTATTATTATTATTATTATCATTATTATTATTATTATTATTATTGAATGCCATGGTTGGCGGAGGCTCGGCTCTGTAAGGTATAGTAATTTTTAACCGCTATAACAATTGTAAATTGTTTAAAACTTGAAGTAAATTGTAGATAAAAACACCCTCCTCCTCGTGAGAGGGATCTTTCTGCCCGTTATTTGGCCCTTTGGGGTTAAATAACCACTTATTGAGGTTTTGTGCCCAATATTCATTTTAAACCGTAAAAAAAAACATGGCTACAAAAAAGAATTTTCACAAGTCACTCCCACTCATTCCGTCTTCTTCTTCCTCAATCGTCACTACATTCAGAGAGAAGATTGTCTCTCTCCCTCCATTCTCTAAATGTGGTGGCGCCTCCTTCGCAAGCGACGCCATTAAAGAAAAAGAAAAATATAATTTCTGGTAGCTTTCACCAAGAGAACGTGCATTCCGTGGAACATTTCTCCACGACCACCACAACGACGATAGATGTGTGCGGTAAATACGGAAAGCCATTTCATTCGTCAGACGTCATGAAGAATAGCAGCAGCAGCCGTAATAACAACAGCAGCAGCAACAGTGACAAGGAAAACACTAGTAGCAGCCGCAACAACCACAGCAGCAGCATAAACAACAACAGCAGCAGCAGCAGCAACAGCAACAACAACAGCAGCAGCAGCAGCAACAACAACAGCAACCACAGCAACAGCGGCGGCGGTGGTCGTAGTACCAGGAGCAACAACAAAAGTAACAGCAGCTCTGACGACAACAACAACAACAAGAAAGAAAACCAATCTCGTTTGCAGGTATCGCAAAGAACCTGGAAACCATCCTTATAACAAATGAGGAATTACAGGAAGCAAAGAAGATGGTGACGAAAACCGGACACCGAGCAATCTGCAAGGCAGCCGAACAATTTTTCGAAACCCAACGGCACTGTACGGTCACTTACCGTACAGTAAGCACAAAATCACGTAGGGTTGAAAGAGCCACATAGGCTCAAATACAAAAAGCCTTAGGGTCTGTGTGGCAGCGGAAAACGCATATCACCCGAAGCAAGAAATATGCCACCGTGGACGTGTTTTTTGCCACACCCCAGGAGGCAAAGGCTCAATCCTTAGTGACCCTAAGGAGCTAGGAAATGGTGTTAGTGCCCTCCTACTGCGGGCAAAAAATTGTGAGGGTCAAACTGACACACGTCGTCGTCGTCCCCCCCCCCGGGATGGCCCCTTCTTGGCTGGCCGCGTCTGTCCTCGTCGGAATCGAGGACAAAACAACTGTACTGCAAGTACAGAAAAAAGTAAGAGAAGATTGTGTCGGCACCTCCATTGAGATGTTAATTCAAACCAACCAGGAGTGCATCGAAGCTATCCCGGATGTGATAGACTTCGATAACGGCACTCAACTGCCCATAAGTGTTGAGGGCAAACGCCCGAAATGCTTTCGCTGTGGGTCGAAGACTCACCTCAGGGCCTTCTGCAATGAGAAGACCCTGAGAAAGGAGAAAAACCCCCTCCTTCCGAAACCGGCTCCACTGCTACCAGCAACAGGACAGGCGGCAAGCAGGAATGATAGGTCCGTGGTACCCATACCCACGCCAGGGAAATCAAGAACAGCAGCAGCAGTGGAAGTATTAACAACAACAACAGTAATACCAACTGCAGCTGCAACATAGACTCCACTGCAACCATCACCAACGAGAACAAGTGAAAGTGAAAATCGGACACGGAGTGTGAGGTGGTAGAGGGATGGCAAAAGGTCGCAAGAAGGCACAAACGCAGAAGCAGCGCATCGTCGCCTTCGAAAAGGGAGGGAAGAAATGAAAAAAGGGTAAATGTTACTGCAAAGAGTCTTACAGCAGCAACACCACCAACACCCTCACCACCCACACTAGCACCACCATCACCACCGTCAGCAACCCCACCGCCAACAACAATAACACCTTCAACACCACTACCACAAGCACCAACATCGCAAACACAACAAAACACATATACCCAGCATCAACGACAAGAAAATAGCAGAAGCATACCCCACTCCCAGAAAAAGAAATGCACAGCAATAAATACACACAACAAGAAACTAATGACTTACATAATTGAACACACAGACATTTCACAGCATGACTACATAATACCAGCACCAATCAACACACCAACGAACATAAGACTGGTAAGAATAGCACAGAAACAATACACAAACATTAAAATAAAATTCCCCAACGCGGTTGGTGATTTCAGAGACCTAAGAGGGACACTCAACCGGAGGGTATATTCGGATATACTCACAGAAGAGCCGACGACTAGCCGAAAGGACGATTCAACGGTCCCTTCACCATACGATCAAGTGGAAAGGGATGGCGAAACCATCCTTCCTCTACGAGAAGTAAGGTAAGTGGTCTTTCCCATCTTTTCCACTCCATTTCAACATGACCTCACTCAGAATAGGCAGCATAACTGCGCGTGGCTTGGGGTCGTCATGGAAGCAAGGCCACTTGCTCAACGACCTCAGGTCACTAAACATAGATGTAGTGGCCATCAGCAAGACCAGAATCTCGGAAGCACGGGGTCTTCGCACCGATCTTCGGCGGCTACGATGTGTACGCATCTCCCAGCCGTCCTAGATCGGGGGGAGGAGTTGCTGTGATTTTTCGGAGAGGTTTGGATCTCGCCATACGGGCCATCGTGGACCCAGAAAGTGAGATGTTAGTGGTGCTGGACGTGACCAGCGGAGACGGGCAAGCTTTCAGGCTAGTGGCCGTCTATGCCCCAACAGGAGCAGGGCGGTCTGATTTCTTCCGGCGTCTGGAGACCTTTCTAGGAACGTCCCGCTCTTTAGTGTTAGTGGGCGACTGGAACGGGATCTTAGATGCACGCTGGGACTGTGTGGGATTAGCGGATAGGGAAGGAGGTTGCAAGAGCCTCACCAACCTGCTCAGGCGTTTGGAACTGTCTGACAGGTACCGATTGGATTTCCCGAATGTGTCAATGTGGACTTGGAAAAACAGCATCGGGTCATCCAGATCATATCTAGATAGAGTATTTTGTAAATGAGTAGATAGGTCTAGCATAGGCTGTCCACAATTCAAGATAGTCAGCTACACGGACCACAAATTCGTGATCTGTGTGCTTGACTTAGATAGGCTTCATAGACGAGGACCCGGCTACTGGAAGCTAAACGCGTCCTATCCAGCGAGCAAGGCCTACAGAGACCGGATTAGCGAACTAGTTAAGCGAGCGTTGACGGGGGCCATCGTCAACAGCAAGTGGTGGTTTGCTCTGAAAAGAGCGATTAGAATAGAGTCCATTAGGTTTAGTAAGGCTTTAGCTATAGAGAAAAATAGAGCAGATGGAGAACTAGTTAGAAAATTAGACGAGGCGCTTAACAAAGGCATCGCGACCGACGTACTTGCGGCGAAATTGGCTCTTGACCAATTCTTCAATGCAAAGCACGAAGGCTGCGTTGTCAGAGCTAGGGTGCGTGCTCTCAGACACGAGGGGACGAAAGCCGTTCAATGGGCCCGAGTGGCGGAGGCGCGTCGTGGCAACAAAGCCACGATCCGGTCTTTGGTGGACCACGACGGGGGCATGCTACTCGATACCTGGCAAATGTGTGAAGCTTTTCACCGACACTTCGCTCAGCTGTTCGGAGGCAGCGGCGGGCTGAATCGAGGGATGGATTTAGTGTCTACCTCGACGGACTGCCACGGCTCTCGGCCATAGAGGCGGAGTGTTGCGAAAAGCCGATAACAGCAGCTGAAGTACGGGAGGCAATGACTGGCTATACAAGGGGTAAATCGCCTGGTTTGGATGGTCTGCCCTATGAACTTTACGTACAGATGTCAGACTTGTTCGGTGGCCTCTTGGCGGATGTCTACTGCAACTGGCAACAGAACGGGAGAATTTCCAGCTCTGTGAGCCGAGGAGCGGTGGCGCTGCTGAGAAAGGATCCAAACAAGGGGGATAACATAGATAATTTCAGGCCCATAACTCTGCTAAACACAGAGTTCAAGATTTTGGCCAAGGTGTTAGCAAAGAGGTTGGCGCTTGTCGTTGGTGGTCTGGTGGGAGAGACACAGACATGCGCCATTCCCGACAGATCCATCCACGACAACCTCCACCTCATGCGATACATCGTAGAGAGGGTAGCTAGGGAACCTGGCACGGGTGGGTCCTTGATCAATTTAGATCAGTCGAAAGCTTTCGATAGAGTCGACCATCGTTACCTAGCGGCAGACCTGAAGGGGCCAGGCTTTGGGCCCGTCTTCAGAGGCTGGATCGCTGCCATGCACAGCGACATCTGCTCTGTGGTGAGAGTGAACGGTCACCTTTCGGAACACAAACTGGGACTAGGTGACGAGCAGGGTGGCTTCTCTCACCCAGAAATGGGCGGAGAGGAAGCTATCCCCGAGAGGTCGAGCGGAGGTGGCTAACGCAGATATCGCGTCCGTCATCTACTACCGCCTGACCGTCGTGCCTTGTCCTAAGCCCCGCCTGACTGCGCTGGAGCGTTTGCTCTTTCGCTTTTTGTGGAAGGGACGCGCTCCGATGGTCAGGCGGTCCAACTGCTGTCAACACCCGCTACGTGGAGAGCTGGGCATGCCGTGGCTGATGATGCGCAGACACGCGCTCAGGCTACGACATCTCCACCTCTTCCTCGACGGTGATCAGGTGTGGTCGCCGTTTGCTAGACGCGTCTTTCCTCAGCTCGTCTCCTTGACGGAGCTGCAGTCCTGGGTCAAGTGAAGACCGAGAGAGAGCGCTTGGAGACCGGAATGTCTTCAGGCGCTCACAGACTTCGACCAATCGGGCAATGTGATCGGTGGAAACTCCACATCAGCGTTCTATAGAGGATTAGTGGAGGGGAAGAGCGACGACGTACTTGGGGAAACTCTAGGCGTCGACGAAAATCAACTAGCCAATCTATTCGGAAAAACTTTCGGGTCGGGGCATATGGACAACTTCCAGAAATCCCTGGCCTGGCAGTCTACCGAGGAGCTTTGCTAGTTCGGGATAAACTCTACAGGCATGGAGGTGCCGTCAGCCGAGTATGTCCGAGATGCGCGCAGGGCGACGAAACCGTCCTGCACGCACTCGTCCAGTGTCCGCGCATTGCTGACTTGTGGGTTTATGTCGAACACCTGCTGTCGCGTGTAGGACGGATCCGGCTATCAGCTGAGTCCATCGTCTGGATTGCCCCGCCCTCTTCCTTTAGCCGGGAAGGGCAGGCAGTTTTTATCTGTCTGGTGGCCATGGCGAAAGAGATAGTATGGTGGACACGTTTGAAAGGGCTGAAGACGAGCACTTACCTCTTCGGTGGTGCTCTGATTGACATTTTCAAATTTCATTTGAAAAGGAAAATCAGGGTTGAAAGGGAAGTGCTCTCTTCCCAGCATTTTGTTGAAAGATGATTGAGAGAAGCAAGAATGGCCCGAGTGAATGGGCCTACTCTGAGTATGTGTTTGTAAATTAAAGGTGGAAAACTGGGAGAGGGCACTTGCTCTGGTGGTCAGGGTCACTGTGGTCTTTTAATGGGCTTTCTCCACAAATGTCCCTCGGAGGTCTCGCCCCTATTGGGAAATTTTCATTGTTATTTTTTGTTACATCCTCTGTTTTTGTTTGTTACACGCAGAAATGCCCATTTGTTCCGTCCTGTATTGTCTTGTACTGTCCTTAATGTCTACTTTATGTAAACTCTTGTGGTTAATAAAGAAAGCATTATTATTATCGGTAGAGGGTCGGACGCCATGCTTTCCAGCATAGTTACGTCCCTTTACGATCTGAGTTCAAATCCCGCCGAGGTTGACTTTGCCTTTCATCCTTACGGGGTCGATAAAATAAAGTACCAGTAATGTACTGGATAATTGCTGGCCTTGTGCCTAAAGTAGAAACAATTATTATTATTATTATTATTATTATTATTATTATTATTATTATTATTATTATTATTATTATTATTGGCGACCTACGTAGTAAATCGTATCATCGTGAGCTCCGCAAAGGTTTGTTATTTCCGTTTGTTAAAAATTGCCATTTATGGAAAATTTTATTGTTAACTGTTTATAAGCACACATACATTGTTTTCCGAAAAGGACACCCAAAAAGATTGGGGCCTTGTGCCCAAAATTTTAACTTTTATTATTATCCAAAAATGTCTTTGAAAAAAATGGCTAATGCCCCTCTGCACGAAGCAGCTGAAAGACTTCCTCACAAAATAACACCTCACACCGATACCACCATTGTAAATGTTACTACGTTTGCCAACACAAAAAAAAATATAAGCAGTAGCAATATTTTAAATTTGTCTCAGGCAGACATTCATTTCCCGCCATTACCAATGACTGCAGGTGTTAAAGCCTCCACCACCACCACCACCGCGACAACCACCACCCCCACCACCACCGCGACAACAGAAACAAAAGAAGAAAAAAATAAATTAACTCGTGATGTCGAAATGAAATCAAGCAAAATGGACTCTTCCGCATCAAAGACGACTGACGTCACCACCACCACAACTGAAACTAAAATTAATATTAACACAAATAACGATAGCAACAACAACAACAATGACATTATAAAACCGACCCTCAGTTTCGCCATAGTAGCAAAACAATTTGAAGCATTCACCGTAACTCAAGACGATTTAGAAAATGCCAAATAAATGGTAAAGAAAAATGGGTACAGGGTCAGCCTCACCCCCCCCCCCACCCACCTAATAAAATGGAGCATCGGCGTCTATGCACCGTGTCGTATAGAACAATAAATGTAAAATCGCGCCGAGTGGAACGGGCATCCGAGTCCCAAATCCAAAAAGCTTTGGGACATGTGTGGGCAAGAAAAACCCACATCAGACGTGGGCAAAAGTATGGAACCGTGGATGTGTTCTTTGAAACACCAGAGGAGGCTAGAGAACACTCCATGGCCCCATTAAAAAGTGACGACTTCACACTCGTCCCAAGCTATTGTGGCCAGAGACTCGTAAAGATCAGGGTGACCCACGTTCCACCGGCCATCGAAATTCCCTGGCTAATAGCGGCTGTCCTCGCCGGCATCGAAGCCAACACGAAAATAATAGCAATAGCAAAAGAAAAGCAGGAAAACTGGTCCGGATCTGGGATGGAGCTCCTAATCCAAGCGGACCAAAAAAGCATTGAGGAGATCCCAGAGGTAATAGACCTCACTGACGGCAGCCACCTCACGGTAATTGTCGAGGGCAGAAGACCTAGGTGTGTCGTTTGTGGTGAAGGAACCCACCTAAGGGCTTTCTGCCCTCAGGATAAAAGGTTGAGGCCACCTCTCCTACCCACCCCAGTGACACAACCATCAACACCACCAGTAGCAGAGATGGCAGCAACAACTGTAGCAGCAACAACAGAAGCAACTATAACAGCAACAACCTCAGCAACAGTAGCAGAACCAACACCACCACCACCCAACGCTTCAGAACTAGCACCAGCGCCTACACCATCCACCACACCACAACCAAAACTAACGGCTGTGGAGGATTTTCCACTCCCCGGCCTATCACAACTGGAGACAGATTGTGACGACGAGGAGTGGGAAACGATATCCGGAAAAAAAAAAGAAACCAAAAAAGAAAAAATTCTCTTCCTTCCCCCTCCAAAAACAAAATACAGAGGGAAACAAATAAACTAAGAAACAAAAAAGTTAGGACAGATATGCCACCATCCACACCAGCATCACCAACCCCATCAACCCAAACACCAACACCATCACCATCATTAACTCCAACACCACCATCACCTACACCACAAAAGTCACCAAAATGCGAAACAGAAACAAACCGACAACAAACGCAAACAAAACAAAACAACCAAAACGATACACACTACACAGCATTAAATTTGAACAACAAGCAATTATTACACTACATCCAACACAACACCAGCATCACAGAAAAAGACTACACAACAACCCCAAAATTCACACCACCTCCACACATACGAATCACTCGCATCACACAGAAAACGTACATGACACTAAAACAAAAATTCCCCAAAGACATCGGAGAATTCCGACAAGCACTCTCCAGGAGGATTTATAAGGACATCCTTCCTGAGGAGGCCACAAGCAGTGAAAAGGATGGAAAAACCGTCCTTCCCCTACGAGAAGTAAGGTAAGTGGTCTTTCCCATCTTTTCCACTCCTTTTCAACATGACCTCACGCAGAATAGGCAGCATAAATGCGCGTGGCTTGGGGTCGTCATGGAAGCAGGGCCACCTGCTCAACGACCTCAGGTCACTAAACATAGATGTAGTGGCCATCAGCGAGACCAGAATCTCCGAAGCACAGGCTTTCGCACCGATCTTCGGCGGCTACGATGTGTACGCATCTCCCAGCCGTCCGGGATCGGGGGGAGGAGTTGCTGTGCTTTTCCGGAGAGGTTTGGATCTTGCCATACGGGCCATCTTCCTGGACCCAGAAGGTAATTTGGTGGTGCTGGACTTGACCAGCGGAGACGGGCAAGCTTTCAGGTTAGTGGCCGTCTATGCCCCGACAGGAGCAGGGCGGCCTGATTTCTTCCGGCGTCTGGAGACCTTTCTTGGAACGTCCCGCTCTTTAGTGTTAGTGGGCGACTGGAACGGGATCTTAGATGCACGCTGGGATTGTGTGGGATTAGTGGATAGGGAAGGAGGGTGCAAGAGTCTCACCAACCTGCTCATACGTTTTGAACTGTCTGACAGGTACCGAATGGATTTCCCGAATGTACCAATGTGGACTTGGACAAATCGCATAGGGTCATCCAGATCATATCTAGATAGAGTATTTTGTAGGGAAATAGATAGGTCTAGCATAGGCTGTCCACAATTCAAGATAGTCAGCTACACGGACCACAAATTCGTGATCTGTGTGCTTGACTTAGATAGGCTTCATAGACGAGGACCCGGCTACTGGAAGCTAAACGCGTCCTATCCAGCGAGCAAGGCCTACAGAGACCAACAAGTGGTGGTTTGCTCTGAAAAGAGCAATTAGAATAGAGTCCATTAGGTTTAGTAAGACTTTAGCAATAGAGAAAAATAGAGCAGAGGGAGAATTAGTTAGAAAATTAGATGAGGCGCTTAGCAAAGGCATCGCGACCGACGTACTTGCGGCGAAATTGGCCCTTGACCAATGCAAAGCACGAAGGCTGCGTTGTCAGAGCTAGGGTGCGTGCTCTCAGACACGAGGGGACGAAAGCCGTTCAATGGGCCCGAGTGGCGGAGGCGCGTCGTGGCAACAAAGCCACGATCTGATCTTTGGTGGACCACGATGGGCGCATGCTACTCGATCCCGGGCAAATGTGTGAAGCTTTTCAGCGACACTTCGCTCAACTGTTCGGGGGCAGTGGCGGGCCGGATCGAGGGATGGACTTTAGTGTCTACCTCGACGGACTGCCGCGGCTTTCGGCCACTGAGGCGGAGTGTTGCGAAAAGCCGATAACAACCGCTGAAGTACGGGATGCAATGACTAGTTGCACAAGGGGTAAATCGCCTGGTTTGGATGGTCTGCCCTATGAACTTTACGTACAAATGCCAAACTTGTTCGGAGGCCTCTTGGCGGACGTCTACTGCAACTGGCAACAGAACGGGAGAATTCCCAGCTCTGTGAGCCGAGGAGCGGTGGCGCTGCTGAGAAAGGATCCGAACAAGGGGGATAAGATAGATAATTTTAGGCCCATAACCCTGCTAAACACAGAGTTCAAGATTTTGGCCAAGGTGCTAGCAAAGAGGTTGGCGCTTGTCGTTGGTGGTCTGGTGGGAGATGCACAGACATGCGCCATTCCCGACAGATCCATCCACGACAACCTCCACCTCATGCGATACATCGTAGAGAGGGTAGCTAGGGAACCTGGCACGGGTGGGTCTTTGATCAATTTAGATCAGTCGAAAGACTTCGATAGGGTCGACCATCGTTACCTAGCGGCAGTCCTGAGGGCGGCTGGCTTTGGGCCCGTCTTCAGAGGTTGGATCGCTGCCATGCACAGCGACATCTGCTCTGTAGTGAGAGTGAACGGTCATCTTTCGGAACCGTTCAACATCATGCGCTCGGTCCGCCAAGGATGTCCCCTCTCGTCCCTAGTGTACGTATTGACTCTCGAGCCATTACTGCACAAACTGGAGACGTTGAGGGGGGTCCCGCGCGAACTAGGATACGGAAGATCCGTGTCAGCATATGCCGACGATGTCACCGTAGTGGTGTCGAACGCCAAACACATCGAGGCGATCGGCACTACACTAAGAGAATACGAAGCGGTGACAGGAGCAATGATCAACCAGGAAAAGTCAGTGGGCCTGCAGCTCGGCACCTGGAGAGGCAGGTCCATGCCGTCCAACAGCGTCGTCGGGCGCTGGACGGACGGACCGGTTAAATTGCTAGGGGTCTGGTTCGGTCCAGACCTCCAGACGGACAAAAACTGGGACGAGGTGACGAGCAGGGTGGCTTCTCTCACCCAGAAATGGGCCGAGAGGAAGCTATCCCTGAAAGGTCGAGCGGAGGTGGCGAATGCGTACATCGCATCCGTCATCTACTACCGCCTGACCGTCGTACCTTGTCCTAAGCCCCGCCTGACTGCGCTGGAGCGTTTGCTCTTTCGCTTCTTGTGGAAGGGACGCGCTCCGATGGTCAGGCGGTCCATCTGCTGTCAACACCCGCTACGTGGAGGGCTGGGCATGCCGTGGCTGATGATGCGCAGACACGCGCTCAGGCTACGACATCTCCACCTCTTCCTCGACGGTGATCAGGTGTGGTCGCCGTTTGCTAGACACGTTTTTCCCCAGCTCGTCTCCTTGACGGAGCTGCAGTCCTGGGTCAAGCGAAGACCGAGAGGGAGCGCTTGGAGACTGGAATGTCTTCAGGCGCTCACAGCCCTCGACCAATCGGGCAATGTGATCGGTGGAAACTCCACCTTGGCGTTCTATAGGGGATTAGTGGAGGGGAAGAGCGACGACGTACTTGGAGAAACTCTAGGCGTCGACGAAAATCAACTAGCCAATCTCTTCGGAAGGACTTTCGGGCCGGGGCCTATGGACAACTTCCAGAAATCCCTGGCCTGGCAGTGCTACCGAGGAGCTTTGCCAGTTCGGGATAAACTCTACAGGCATGGAGGTGCCGTCAGCCGGGCATGTCCGAGATGCGCGCAGGGCGACGAAACCGTCCTGCACGCACTCGTCCAGTGTCCAAGCATTGCTGACTTGTGGGTTTATGTCGAACACCTGCTGTCACGTGTAGGACGGATCCAGCTATCAGCTGAGTCCATCGTGAGGATTGCCCCGCCCCCTTCCTTTAGCCGGGAAGGGCAGGCAGTTTTTATCTGTCTGGTGGCCATGGCGAAAGAGATAGTATGGTGGACACGTTTGAAAGGGCTGAAGACGAGCACTTACCTCTTCGGTGATGCCCTGATTAACTTTTTCAAATTTCATCTGAAAAGGAAAATCAGGGTAGAGAGGGAAGTGCTCTCTTCCCAGCATTTTGTTGAAAGATGGGTGAGAGAAGCAAGTATGGCCCGAATGAATGGGCCTTCTCTGAGTATGTGTCTGTAAATTAAAGGTGGAAAACTGGGAGAGGGCACTTGCCCTGGTGGTCAGGGCCACTGTGGTCTTTTAATGGGCTTTCTCCACAAATGTCCCTCGGAAGTCTCCCCCCTATTGGGGAATTTTTCTTTGTTATTTTATTTCATCCTCTGTTTTTTTTACACGCAGAAATGCCCATTTGTACCGTCCTGTATTGTCCTGTACTGTCCTTAATGTCTACTTTATGTAAACCCTTGTGGTTAATAAAGAAAACATTATTATTATTATTATTATTATTATTATTATTATTATTATTATTATTATTGTTCTTTGAGTCTCAGTCATTGATGTTAGTTAACTGGAAAGTTTGTTGAAATGAATATCAAGCCACTACCCGCAGCCTCAGATATTCAGGACATATCGGAGGGTTCTTGCTGTTCCCAGCAAGCATGCCTTTTGAAGCGTTCCAAAAAGCGTGGCGGGGCCAATTTTCTTTAACCATCGCTGGAAACCTTTTGAGATAGTACCTAGTGCGCCTATAACAATCGGGACCACTTTGACTTCATGGCAGTTCCAAATCCTTTTTACCTCCCACTTTAAGTCCTGGTATCGGTTAATTTTCTCCCTCTCCTTCTCTTGCACTCTCGTATTATTATTATTATTATTATTATTATAGTTGCATTTATCTTGCTTTATGTTCGTACGAGTTAGGGTGATGTATTCTGTGCATGGTTAAGAATTTTCGAATTTTTGTATCGAGCCTACGGATCTCTGTGCTTGACCAGTTATTATTATTATTATTATTATTATTATTATTATTATTATTATTACAGTTGCATTTATCTTGCTTTATGTTCATACGAGTTATCACCAAGTCACAACCAGTGACCTCAAGAGACAACAAGGTCCGCCATGTTCAAGGAAGAACATACATACTCACACATGCATCTTTAGTGTTTAGACTTGTGATGTACTTATATTGACAGAATCTTCCTTAGTATATGGGCAGTTCCCATTAGTACTATCTTTTGTATTTCTCCTATACGCGGGTTTCCTGGGATCTGCGATAAGTAATCATTAGACCCCTTAGGTATCATTCCCAGAGCGCCTACAACCACTGGTATTGTTTTAGTTCTCAATTTCCACATTTTTCCAATTTCTATCTCCAGGTCCTTATACTTGCTCAATTTTTCAAATGTTTTTATAGATACATTCTTGTCTATTGGAACAGACATATCAATTAGCAGGCATACCCTCTTTTTAAAGTCCTTCAATATTATATCAGGTCTATTTGCATCTATTTTTCGGTCTGTTTGGATGCTAAAGTTCCACAAGATTGAGATGTGATCTTTTTCAAGTATGGGAGGTGGTTGATGCTCCCACCAATTCTTTTGATGGGGCAGGTCAAAATGCTTACACATTATCCAATGTATGTATTGTGCAGCTCTGTCATGCCTGTTTAGGTATTCGGTTGGAGCTATAGGACTGCACATTGAAATTATATGGTCAATGGTCTCTGGTTGTTTTTTGCATACACGGCATAATGGGCTGCATCCATTTTTTATTATGTTGGCTTGGTAATTTTTTGTTGGCAGACACTGATCTTGTGCTGATATAATCAGTCCTTCAGTCTCCGATTTCAGTCCAGAGGATGCCAACCACTGATTGGTTAAAGTTTTGTCAACATCAGGATTGTTAGCTCGCTCTGGGTATTTTCCATACAGAGGCTTTTCTTGCCATTTCTTAGCCAGTTTCTGTAGCAGTTCTTTCTTTGCAGTTACTTTCACCTGCTTTGCTTTTTCTGTGTTTTCCATTTCAGCAGTAAATGGGACTTATGAAATTTGTAGTCCATTACTGTATCTTTGTGCATCTTTTGTAATGGAATATGATCTTTTGATGCTTTCGTGTTTCAAAACGAGTCTGATCATCCAATCATGTGATTCCCTTAGATATGTAGATAATCCAATTGTTGCAGTTTTCAACGCAATGTCTAACTGGATTAACCCACGTCCTCCTTCTTTCCTAGGGAGATATATTCTATCTATATCTGCCTTAGGGTGATGCATTCTGTGCATGGTTAAGAATTTTCGAATTTTTGTATCGAGCCTACGGATCTCTGTGCTTGACCAGTTGATGACATTGTAACTGTAGGTTACCACTGGTATGGCAAGCGTGTTTATGGCATCGATCCTATTCCTTGCATTCAATTCCGTTCTTAAGATTGCTCTTACTCTGCGGTAACATTCCTTCCTTATCCTTTCCCTCATTGTCGAGTGCTTGATTCCGTCTCCCTCACAAACACCTAGATATTTGTAAGTTTTTTCTTGATCAAGTTCTCTTATCACGTTCCCCCGCTCAAGATTAATGTCTGAACTCTTCAGCAGCTTTCCTCTGGTGAACGTTGCTTTGGCGCATTTATCTAGTCCAAACTCCATTTTAATGTCATCACTGAGCTGCTCCACAGTGGATAATAGCCCTTGCAATTGTTCATCATTTTTTGCAAATAGTTTCAGGTCATCCATGTAGAACAGGTGATTAATGGTTTTGTCATAGACTCTATATCCATGTTTTGTTTCATTGAGCATTTTACTTAATGGTATAAGTGCGATGCAGAATAAAACCGGTGATAAAGAGTCACCCTGAAAAATTCCACAATTAATATTAACTTCTCCAGCTTCCAGTGATTTTGTTTCACTATTCAAAAGGAGTGTCGTTTTCCATGTCTTCATACTGAATGACAAAAACCTCCTGACAACGGGGGATATTTTGAAAATCTCTAAACATTTTTCAATCCAACTGTGTGGCAAACTATCAAATGCTTTTTTATAATCTATCCAAGCAATCGATAGATTTTTGTGTCTATTATGACAATCTTCCAGTATCATTTTGTTAACCAGAAGCTGATCCTTACAGCCATATGAGCCTTGTTTACACCCTTTCTGCTCAATGGGAAATAGGTCATTTGTTATCAGGTGGTCATATGTGTATTCAGTTAGGACTGATGTTAAAATGTTATACATTGTGGTCAAGCAAGTTATCGGTCTGTAATTTTTGAGATTGTTTGTCTCATCATTCTTCGGAAGCAGGAATGTAATGCCGTTAACTAGCCATGATGGTATCTTTTCTGGCTCCTTAACTATTTCATTGTAAAGTTGGGCTAACAGCTCATGAGACTCTGTGAAGGCATTTATCCAAAGTTTTGTATTTTGTCTTTTCCTGGGATTTCCATTTGCTGGTTTTTCTTAGAGCCAAGCGCAACTGTTCAACTGTTATATTTTCCCATATTTGTTCCTCAAGGTGAGCTGTATCTTTCATTTGTCTGTCATTCCATGGGGCATGTATGTTATGAACTTTTTCTTCGGCCCAGATCTTTTCCCAGAATTCTTGCACTTCCTCCTTGGGTGGTATTGATTTAGCAGTTATTGTTGACTTACCAATTTTTCTGTAGAAGTTTCTTTGGTTGTTTTGGAACATATTATTGTCCTTATAGAATCTAGATCGTTTTTCAAAGCGCCTTATACGAGCAGCTTTGGCCGACACTTTTTGCTTGATTATTTCTATCAGCATGTCTATGTCACATGTTGATTTTATACTGTACTTTTTTTTCAATTTTCTAAGTTTAGTTTGTTTAACATGTTCACCT
Source organism: Eledone cirrhosa (assembly GCA_964016885.1). Classification (NCBI taxonomy): domain Eukaryota; kingdom Metazoa; phylum Mollusca; class Cephalopoda; order Octopoda; family Eledonidae; genus Eledone; species Eledone cirrhosa. The sequence continues at coordinate 86,243,752 of OZ024740.1, read as the reverse complement.
ACTTTATAGTTTGTTAAAATTTCTATGTCAGATCGGAGAAGGTTTATTTGGCGATTGATGTTCTCTTGCCAAGTAGATTTCTTGTGGGAATTCCTTTATTTTTTCATCTTCACTCCACATAAGTGAGTGGTGACTTTAGCCGATGCATAATAGAGATGATTTAAATCAGTAATGTTTAGTTTGTTTGTGATGATAATGTTTTTGAGAATTATGTTAGTCTTGTGTATTATCTTTTGGTTCTGTTTGGAGTTCTGGATCTTAGGGAGGGTGTCTCGTTGCCCCATGTCAGATTCTTTCATTTTCATCCATTCGATCATAATTTCATCCTTCAAGTTGGCAAGTTCATTCTCATTCATTTCTTTATCACTTACGATCTCATTATTTTCATTTGGAGTTTCATCCTGAGCATGCACTCCCTCCACTTTTTCGATCCTTTCTTTAATTTGTTCTGTTGCCAGTGATTCCGCCCCAACCCTGGGGTTCGAAGTGTTACAGTTTACCTCGTTTTCACTGACACATGTTTCATTTTCCCTTCGCTGACTTTGTGCTAATAGCTTGATCTGATCAATTTCTATATCAGTTAGTAACTTTTTTCTTACAATATGTCTTCGTATATTGGCTAGTTTGTTACTGTCAATATAGCCTCTGTTTTCGGGATGTTTCTTTTTCCAGTTGATATATGTCTGTTCTGTATTCGATGTATTTGATGGGTAGTACATGGCAGTGTAGAAAGCCTCAAGGACTTCTTTATTATCTTCCCTTGACCATTTTTCTCTCTTTTTCTTTGGATTTCTTGGTGGTGAGCATGGAGGGCCAACAGTAGGAGTATTCCGTTTATGGGAGGTCTCCAGCTCCGAAGTGATGGGAAGGTTTGAACCATTAGCTGATTAGGTTTTTCGACCCCAGTCTGCTTCCTCTCTGAGGGACGCGGCCCTTTTTTACCCGGGTGACGGCCGACCCGGTATGAGATTTTATCATTAGACATTTACTTTATTTTGTCGCGTTTTATCCTTATCCGCCAAGGGGTAATCATTTCGTGTTACCACTTCTAGAACGAGTGTCAACCAAGACTAGAGGGGTCGTTCTCCCCTAGAGACACGGCTATTCCCCGCCGGCCGCCATCCGGTATTTCTTGGTCACGGGGTTTTCTTTTTGTTGTTTTTTTTTTTTAAATTGTTATTATCATGAGTGGTTCCTTAATATGAGCATTGCGTGGCTTAAGAATGAAATTATTAATAATTGTCTCACTCCAGGCACAAGGCCAGCAATCACCCAGTGCATTACAATAATATAATATACTTTTTGCTGTAGTTGCCTGTTATTGTTGTTGGCTATATCGGTGGTGGTGCCGGGGATTTTTATATTGTTGGTGAGGAAGGGGTGAGCCAGCAGTCCCATAGTTGTTGATGTTGACGTTTGGCCGGTGGCCAGGTCACTAAGTCAATCTATTTATATCTTTTGCTAGCCTCTCGCTTGTCTAGTGATACCGCCACCTTCCCCTTTCTCTCTCAAGTTAACAGGGGAATAGTGGTGGTAGCAATGAAGGAGTGGTGGCGGCGGCGATGGGATAGTGGTAGCAAGATGATGGATGGGGTGGTGGCGGCGGTGGCGTTGTGGTTACTGGGTTTTGTGATATGTAGTATCTATGAGTTTGTGTTCGTATGTTTAATATATATTGTGTTGACATATCCCCGTAAAATTGGAATTAAACATTTTGTTAAAATTTGAGACAATAATAATAGTAATTATTATTATCATGCCGGGATTGATGGTGGTGGTGGTGAAATTGCCGTTATCTGGCTGTTATATTTAGTGTGATGGGATAGGTGGTGTATCAAGTTTCTGGTGTTGGTGAAATTGCTGTTATTTGGCTGTTCTATATAGTGTAGACAGAGGGTGCTTTCTTCCATTTATAACCATTTTATTTTTTTGAATACAAAATATATAATACAAAATTGAATATTTGAGCGATACAACAATATAATATGGATCCGAAATTTTATGGGACTTCATTCGGTGGCTTATGCAACATTTGTACTAAGAATTGCTATTTCACAATTGATTTAAATATGTTAAAAATCAAAAACTTACGGGAGCGATTTTATGACCTTCTACCACCTCGTGCGTCTTCTTCCCTTCCCCCTTATTATTATTATTATTATTATTATTATTATTATTATTATTATTATTATTATTATTATTATTATTATTATTATTATTATTATTATTATTAATGGCAACAAGCTATACGCCGGTCTTTCATATCGAAAAAATCAGGTGTTGCTGATTTACATCTCTTATTGTTATCTGATAAACTCAGACTGTTGGATGTGTGGAAATCATACCAACTAATCGTTGACCCGGCGAAATATGTACGATAGCTAAATGAATTTATGCACAACTTCATATGGCCTTCGCTATACTTACTCTTCCCTATGCTCTGGATTGTATTACCAACACGAACTTGGATCAATCGTTGTTGAGCACTTTATCACACGGTCATCAAACAATAACCAGTCTGATGACGCTGTGATAAACAGGCGAATCTCCAGAGTAACAAGACACACTATTTAGCCTTCATAAAATGAATATTAAACAAATCTATTTCGGTATTGAGTACTATTTTCTCTCAGATGTTAACCACACACGGATACATATATATATATATGTATGTATGTATCGAGAGAAAATACGGTTTTAGGAACCGTAGCTATGCAAACATCGGGCGGCCAACGCCCTCTGGTGATGTCCAGCAGAAGCAAGGGGGACAACCGTCTATAAATTTCAGGCTTAACTGGCCATCATCAGGACGGTCCCTTCCACTACTTGCGACTGCTGGACATCACCAGTGGGCGTTAACCCCCGGTGTTTGCATAGCTACGGCTTCCTGAAACCGTATTTCTTTGGAGATACGAAATATTTATACATATTGTATCAAGCTATGCTTGAAGCGAAATCCTATTTCTTTTCTATTATACGTTGAGCCAACTTATACAGTTTCATATGTAAATGAGATTATTCACCTCATTTACACAGACGAGAAAACTACATATTCTCGCCTGTCTTCTAGTCCAGCAGTCGCAAGCAGTGGGAGGAACCGTCCTGACGATGGCCAGTTAAGCCTGAAATGCATAGAGGATTTCCCCCTTGCTTCTGTTGGACATCACCAGAGGGCGTTAGCCCCCGGTCTTTGCATAGCTACAGCTTCCTAAAATCGTATTTCTTTGGAGATACGAAATATTTATTTTCCTATATATATATATATATAAGTTAATATAAATAAATATATGAGAACACTTATGTGTTTTTACTGTAAGTTGACAATTAATTTACTAGAATGAAATATCTTAATTCAAATACATATAGTCTGCCTGTATCGATCTAAAAAATAATATATCTATACTCACAGACGTATATCGGCAATGGCCTGGTGCCTATACAAGTTTAAATTTCAAAATTCAAACCTTTTCCGTAGATCAGTCCGAAACTCAAAACGTAAACCTGTTTCACAAGGGATGGTATAATATTGACATAATTAATTAGTTGTGAAATATTTAATTTTCTGTGATTCTCATTAGGCACCCAGAAAAATTAAAGTCATTTCACCTCAGAGAAATATCTATATACATATATATATATATATATATATGTGTGTGTGTGTGTGTGTGTGTGTGTGTGTGTGTGTGTGTGTGTGTGTGTGTGTGTGTGTGTGTGTGTTAAACATTTTCCTATATATATATATATATATATATGTATGTGTGTGTGTGTGTGTGTGTTAAACATTTTCCTATATATATATATATATATCGTTTCTGAATTTGTTTAGCAAGATTCTTTATCTGAAATCGTGTGTTGAAACCGATATTGTTATACTTTGGGAGGGTCATGTTGCCAATAGGAAACACACGCACCAGTTGCTTTCACTTCAATTTATTATATATTTATAAATTTATAAATTTATAAATTTACAAATCTACAAACTTATAAATTATAAATTTCTGGTTGGTTGGTTGGTTCCACAACCAGATAGTTGTTTATATATAAACAACTATCTGGTTGTGGAACCAACCAACCAACCAGAAATTTATAATTTATAAGTTTGTAGATTTGTAAATTTATAAATTTATAAATTTATAAATATATAATAAATTGAAGTGAAAGCAACTGGTGCGTGTGTTTCCTATTGGCAACATGACCCTCCCAAAGTATAACAATATATATATATATATAAGTTATTCCGGGTTGAATCGGAGGTAACCACAGTAAGTAAGGTACTCAATCATACCACCGAATGAAACAGTTCTAGTCCTGTAGAAGCTCTTCTATACTAAAAAAAAATATTTATATGTATATGTATGTATGTATGTATGTATACATATATTTATATATATATATTTAATATAGAAAGGCTTCTACAGGAGTAGAACTATTTCATTCGGTAGAAATAATCAGGAACCAGCTGTCCGAGTAATATGGTGGTATTTATAGTTTTTTCTGGTGGTAGCTTGTAGACACCTGACCAAATCCATTGTTAGCTTAAGTGAACCTTAAACATAAGGAGTGGCACCACAGAGTGACCCTGTTTATAGAATCCTTTCTGCCTTCGTTATTGTAAATATAGTTTTTAAAGAATTCCCTTTTCTTAAAACCCATCAACCAATGACCTCCACCCATCCCAATCACCACCAGAAAAAATATAAATACCACCATATTATTCGGGCAGCTGCTTGCTGATGATTTCTACCAAATGAAACAGTTCTAGTCCTGTAGAACCCTTTCTATATTAAATATTTATACTCTGCTATGTATTGAGTACCTTACTTACTGTGGTTACCCCCCGATTGAACCCGGGATAAACTTTATATATATATATATGAAAGACGTAAAATAAGAGAATTATGAAAATTGACTTACTAAAATTTCACTCCAACTAATTAGTTTCTGTAAGGGAATAAATATGGTTACGTAACGTAATCATAGAGAAACCTTACGTCATCAGTGAGTCTATTCTCACTAAGTTCCTAGGCAATGCGTGGACACAAGGAACTCATATAAAAATAATTCAATGGATGGAAAAAAGCGAGCGGGGACTAAATTCCAGGACATTGAAAAAATTCGCTGCCTACTTGGTCAGTGGCAAATTCGAAAGAATCAATCACGTGACACTAAGGTTAATCAGTGAGGAGTGGGATGTTATTAAGACAGGGGCCTGACCACTACCATGAACCATAGTAGTAATTTCGGTAAATTTTTACTCAACAAATAATTTGCCGAAATTACTACTATGGTTCATGGTAGTGGTCAGGCCCCTGTCTTTATAACATCCCACTCCTCACTGATTAACCTCAGTGTCACGTGATTGATTCTTTCGAATTTGCCACTGACCAAGTAGGCAGTGAATTTTTTCAATGTCCTGGAATTTAGTCCCCGCTCGCTTTTTTCCATCCATTGAATTATTTTTATATGAGTTCCTTGTGTCCACGCATTGCCTAGGAACTTAGCTGAGAATAGACTCCCTGATGACGTAAGGTTTCTCTATGATTACATATGCATATTTCGCATATCTTTTAAAGTCTCTTTCAGTCGCCGAACTTTATTCTATTTAGGTTTATATACATTTAAAAAAATATATAATCGTTTACTCTTTTATTGTAACCTATTATTTTTGTATCGATATCTATTTGCCGAACCACAACAAAAAAGAGAGAAGATGAGACGGGGAGAGAGGGGGGGGCAGAGAGAGGGGGAGAGGGGAGAGAGAAAGAGAGAGAGAGAGATAGAGAGAGAGAGAGAGAGAGAGAGAGAGAGAGAGAGAATTTAAGAAAGAGAAAGAGAGAGGGAGAGAGAGACATAGAAGGTAGGGAAAGAGAGTAGTGTGTGAAAAAAATCGAAGAAAGTGGTTTATTCAAACATTGAAGTAGATGTGTTATTCGAAGGACCGGTTACCTATTTTACAATATACACCTACAGATATTCGTGTAAATGACTGAAATACTCTAAGTAAGACATTTGTAGATCCACGAAAACAGTTTGCTGCAGAACGCTTATTCAGTAAACTTCTATGGTAACTCGAGATTCGATTTTATCCATGAAATATTTTGTAATGTGTGCAAAAATACATTGTTACTTCACTGCCTCTGCAAGTTATTGATATGGGATAAGTGAGTAAAAAATCATATAGCTCACTTCCCGATTTGGTCTTGCTCGCCACTAACAGACCTTCAATATTTATGCACAGCCCCATTCGCGAACTTAATCCATACTCTCTATATATATGTATATAAGTATATATATATATATATATATATAAGTATATATATATATGTATATAAGTACATATATATGTATATATATATATATATATATATATATATATATATATATATATATATATATATATATATATAAGTATATGAAAGACGTAAATAAGAAAATTTTAAAAGTTACAAATTAACTTACTAAAATTTTCACTCCAACTAATTAGTTTCTGTAAGGGGATAAATATAGTTACGTACTATAACTATAGAGAATTCCTTACGTCATCAGGGAGTCTATTATAGACTCACTGATGACGTAAGGAATTCTCTATAGTTATATTACGTAACTATATTTATCCCCTTACAGAAACTAATTAGTTGGAGTGAAAATTCTAGTAAGTAAGTTAATTTTTAATTTTTAAAATTTTCTTATTTACGTCTTTCATATAATTGTTCTGCATCCCTCGGCATAGAACCACAAAGGTACTTAGACATAACATATATATTTGCTAGCATGGGTATACATCTGTACACATATGTTGGTAGATATACTAATTCTCTATAAGTATATATATATGTATATAAGTACATATATATGTATGTAAGTATATATATATATATATATATATATATATATATATATATATATATATATATATATATATAATAAGGAGTTAACGGACCAACCATATTTATCAATGCCAGGATCGGTTGTATCTAAGCGTACTCAATAGGCAATGTAAGATACATTCCCAGAGTATACACATAGTTATTCGCTTCAATACAACACACGAAACCGGGTGCCTATAATAGTTCTCGGACTCGAGTTTCGGCCACACTTGATGCAGCAGTAGGGTGCACTGCACCCTCCGTCTGCATATATTATTCAACAATGCATAATCGGAGAATGTGACTTCATCAGCGGGTATCGCCTAATCAATAACCAATCGATCGACAGAATCGAGATGCACACATATATATACTTATATATATATATATATATATATATATATATATATATGTGTGTGTGTGTGTGTGTGTGTGTGTGTGTGTGTGTGTGTGTGTGTGTGTGTGTGTGTGTGTGTGTGTGTGTGTGTGATGTGTGTGTGTGTGTGTGTGTGTGTGTGTGTGTGTGTGTGTGTGTGTGTGTGTGTGTGTGTGTGTGTGTGTGTGTGTGTGTGTGTGTGTGTGTGTGTGTGTGTGTGTGTGTGTGTGTGTGTGTGTGTGTGTGTATGCTTGTATGTGTGTGTGTGTGTGGTTATTCAACAAATTCATCGAGCGATATCCCCATAATCTAATTAGTTATACAATCAGTCAGATATGCCTCAAAGACACCATTATTTATATAATGCTTTCACAATAACAGTAAGTTATGCACCTGCCTATGTCTTATTAGTTGTAATTAGAAACCAAAAGTAAGTCGGTATTATTGCTATAAGTAATATCGTACTATAAAATTGATGTACGTTTTACTCTGTAAAAGTGTTCAACAATTTTCTGAGGCTATAACTTGAATAAAGTAAAACAGCAGCAAATTCAGATTCTTCTGATATACTTTATGAAGATAGTACCTCCAAGTAACTTCCCCTGTGATCTAATGGGTTAAGGAGACTCACAAATATCAAACATGTCCATCTATTGTATGGATTATTATAAACTACGTAGCAATGAATGTCAATACTTATCTATAGCCTCTCACTCTTGTTTGTTGCCAGTTCTGTTATCTAGACACATGAACTGTTTATGATAAGACGATCTAGTTGTTCAAACGAATAGTTAGAATATGCTTGTCTCAGTGAATCATGTCATGGAAAAAAGAATTCGATGTTACACTTAATAAACACTTATTTGGATGTTAACATAACAGAGAAACAGATACATTAAAAAAGAAAACACTCACACACTCTCTCTCACACACACATATACACTCACACACACTCTCTCTCTCACACACACATACACACACTCACACACATATATATATGTGAATTCGCATTGCTTAGAGTTTAGAGCGTTGGGCTTACTATCGTGAAGTTATGATTTCGATTCTAGGACCGGGTGATGCGTTGTGTCTCTTGAACGAAACACTTTATCTCACAGTTTACTCAGCTGTTGAAATGAGTTGTGACGTATATATATATGAATACTTATTTACACACACACACACACACACACACACACACACACACACACACACACACACACACACACACACACACACACACACACACACACACACACACACACACACACACACACACACACACACACACACATATATATATATATATATATATATATATATAAATATAACGTAATGAAGATCGTTGGTATTAATACACCATTCCCCGGCCAGCATCTAGCTCGCTGAATGAATCTGGCGAATTGCAGCTATGCAGCTGCAATCACCTGTTTAGAGTGCACATATTCAGTTTACTGAAGACGTTGGCTGTGTTTAGTTAGAGATAGATGTAAATATCTCTCTCCTGGACGTTCGTTTCTGTGTAATATAACTTGACAAATATAGATATTGCTTATGCAATATTCAGAAAATGACGCAAAATTAGCGGATATTTACATAATCGGGCTATTACACGTCTTCAGCTGAGTTACCCAAATCATACGATAGTTCCGTGCAGTGTGACAGAACCGTTACTATTGATAATCTATCCTGTAGTTCATGGCGATCCCCTACTCCGCTTCTAATGAAAAGAGGAAGAATCTCTCGCAGACCATAATACGTGGTTTTGGTAGTTGAATTCAAACAATGGAATTAGCGCCAAAACGAAGAACTCAACCGACTTAATGCACATGTGCATACATACATAACGAGGTTCATGCATATATACACATATTCAAGCAAATAAAATCTTATTTGTGATACAAAGTCAAATATTCAATGGTCAAAATTCAATTTTAGGAAACATAAAATATTGAAACATCTGACCTTAAACAGGAGTTTCAAATCAGCGCAGCTGGGAGTATGTTATAACTAAAGTAACGAAGATCGCTGGTATAAATACAGCGTCTAACTCACACAATGTTATACAGTTGCAATCATCTGTTCAGTGTGCACATGTTTAGTTTACTTTAGACAGTTGGTTGTGTTTAGTTAGAGATAGATGTATATACATACATACATACATATATATATATATATATATATATATATATATATATATATATATATATACATACATAGATACACACACACACACATATACATATATATATATATATATAAATACATACATACATACATACATATATATATATATATATATATATATATATATATATATATATATATATATATATATATATATATATATATTTATAGTAATAAATATATATGTGTGTGTTTGTGTGTGTAATGTTCACCTCTGGGTGGTTTTATGCGTCTCTAAATATATATATGTTTGTGTTTCCTAATGTACTTATGAATGTATACAAACGTATGAAAAGAAAACTATCTTTTTGACAAGGAAATACTATGACCTTGCACAGACTTATTCCATCTTGCGTATACTTGATTTCATACGACGACTTTATTCTCAACGAAATGTTGACTCCAAGTTAATTAACCAAAGTTTTGATATGAACCGGTAATAAGCCGATTCATGATTGTAACAGCACAGCACAGCTCATTCGAAGAGATTCGAATCCGTATCGATTTTTTAATGATACGCATTTTTATCGGCTCTTGGACACTGCATAACCTCTGATCTAGAAGGGCACTGTATAGTGAATCACTTATTAATATAGGGCAAATATTCTTTCATGATGTATGAACGATACGATCTCGCAACGATATGTCTGATTCTGGGATTTGTTTAGGATTACTTTGATATCGAAAAATGTTTGCCGACATTGTTGTACACAATGTGCGTGTGTGTGTGTATCTATGTATGTCGTTGTGTGGGTGAACGTATATGTATATATATATATATATATAAATATATATATATATATATATATATATATATATATATATATATATATATATATATATATATATATATATATACAGTTGCGCTTATGTAAGGTTGCGCTTACCAATGAAACGGTCGTAAATACATGGATAACATCCTTTTTTTAATGCTTACCTGTGTTTTCTCTTTTATTGTATATATGTATATACATATATATATTGGGTCATCAGGTATGAAATTTGTAGAAATTCGTTTCTTTTCAACAAATCTCTACAAATTTCATACTTGACGACCCAATATATATATATGTATGTATCAACATATATTTATTTATTTATATGTATACATGTATGTAGGGTTGTGTTGAATGGCTATAATAGTTTTTGAAAGAAAAATTTGGAAACAGAAATTGCATTTATTCTATTCACATGAATGTTGTTACTTAAAAACGGGAAAATATATTTTTGTTCATCAGGGCGGTAATTTGACCTCGCATCGTTGCAACCTGCTTTCTCACTTGAATTTAAAGTGATGCGTAATATCCCGCCTCTGACTTAGCTGCAGCATCGGTCAGGCGCACACAATTCGTATTTATTAATATGGATATAGAAAAAGAGGGGTTTTGGCCGAGTCGTTAGAGAGTCGAAAAAATGATTAGTAATGTTGTTTCCAACTTTGTTCTGAATACAAATCCCACCGATGTTAACTTTGCCTTTCATCCTTCTGAGATCAAGAAAGTGCCAGTCCAAGAATTCAGGACATAAACTAACAGCATAGTATGTACACCCACTTACACAGAGCGCAGTTCCTATTAAAATGAAAATAAAATAACATCAATAATATCCTAGCGCCAAATAAGGATAAAAACACAAGCATATCAAAGCTAGCCCCTCACACGTGTAAAACAAATATAAAAATTCGATTTCTATTATTAGTTTAGGAGAGATGGTCACCATTTTAGAAGGCTGCGTTGTTTTACGATTTAGAGGGGAGTTCGTTTCCCTAGCTTGGCTGCTAGACATCTCTTCTATTTGTTGTTAGGTGTAGGTAAACAATTAAGCAAAAAGAATATACCTCGAGATTATATGTACATGAGCATTTTAATCAGAGCAATAAACAAAACAGGTTATCATATCAAATTATAATAAAATGTAAATACGATTTTTAAAAGTTCAAATAGTTCAAATAGGAAATACAGGATTAAAGCGCTGCACAATCGCAGCTTAAAAATATACAGTGCTACACAGTTTTTTGGGGCCAATGAACCCTCCGACCGGAACGGGTCGTAGTCTTATATCTTGGTGATAGGGGGGGGGGGAAACAGGTGAGTGTGCGAAAGAAAAAGACGGGGGCGTTTGTGGCTCAGGTGTGATAGCGTCTGTGTCCAAATGTGCTCGTTTGAGTCGATCAATAGAAACCGTCTCTCTGGAAACCTTAATGTCTCCAGAGAAATGTTTCTCGGAACGAGCTAATACACGGTAGGGTCCAGAGTATGGTTGTGTGAGAGGTGGTCTCACCCCATAGTTTCTCACAAACACATGGGTCCACGAGGCAATATCCCTCGGGGCTGCTGATTTTACAGTTTGCTTCCTCGTATCCTTCGGCTGCAGGTCCTGTCAATAAGAACGCAGACGGGATACGTAGGAAAGCGGATCTTGTGCAGCAAGATCGACAGGGGCAAGCATTGCCCAGGTAACGCTAGAGGAGCACCATATAATAATTCGGCTGGGGAGAACCCAAGGTCCTCCTTTATTGTTGACCGAATCCCCAACAACACAATAGGGAGGTACTCGCTCCAACGCGTAGAGTCAGGAGAAGTCCGTAGAGCGGCTTTTAGTTGTCGGTGGAAACGCTCCACCATTCCATTAGAAGCAGGATGATATGCAGTCGTTCGGATGCGTTTAGCGCCGATGATTTTCGTTAATTCATGGAAGAGATTCGATTCAAACTGCCTTCCACGGTCCGTGGTAATTGACGTTGATATTCCATATCGAGCGATCCATCCAGACACAAGGACACGCGCTGTCGTCTCAGCAGTGATATCTTTCAAGGGGATGGCTTCAGGCCATCGCGAAAAACGATCGATAACAGTCAATATGTAATTATGACCACCGCTGATTGGCCAAGGTCCCACGATGTCCACATGAATGTGGCAAAACCGAGCGTCCGGGTTACTAAAAGTACCTACAGGACTCTTAAAATGCCTGTGAACTTTTGATTTCTAGCAAGCAACACAGAAACGGCACCAAACAGTAATATCACGTCTCATATTTGGCCAGAAGAATCTAGCCGTTATGAGTTTTACTGTGGCAGAAGATCCTGGGTGTGAAAAACCGTGTAAAACAAGAAACACAGTTCGACGATGGTTCAACGGAACAAAAGGGCGTGGCGCATCCAAAGAGACGTCGCAGAGGATCCGTCCGTCTGCAGTCGATAATGGTAGGTATTTCATCCTGCAATTCACAAATTCAGACGATGTAACATCCAACGATTCGAGGGTAGGCTGATCGGCTGTCAAGCGATTCAAATCTACGTTATCGGACGACGAGATCGAAGCAATCGGCAAACGAGACAGGGCGTCAGCCGCTGTATTCATAGAACCCGGAATATGTTGAATATCATTAGTAAATTGAGAGATGAAGTCGAGATGTCTAGTTTCTCTGGGCGAGTATTTGTCGGCCTTTGCTTGCAAGGCGAATGTCAACGGCTTGTGGTCCGTGAAGATGGTGAACGTTCTTCCTTCAAGCATGTGCGAAAAATGCTTCACCGATAAGTATATAGCTAACAACTCCCGTCCAAAGGTGCTGTAGCGGGTTTCGGCAGGTTTCAGCTTCCTGGAGAAAAATTCCAACGGTTGTTGTTGATCATTCCTACTTTGTTGCAAAACTGCGCCCACGGCAGTATCCGACGCATCAACACAAAGCGAAAGCTTAGCATTGGACACTGGGTGAGCCAACAAAGATGCATTGGCTAGAGCAATTTTCGCATTCTCAAAATCCTCGAGTTGAATTTCACTCAAAGAAATGTCCTTATTTTTCTTTCGGCAATGTTTCAAAATTTCTGTCAAAGAGAAGAGTAACTTAGCACAATTAGGCACAAACCGCCTATAAAAATTAATCAGCCCCAAGAATTGGCGCAAATGACGGAGTGAGGTTGGTGGAAGCAAATCCTCTATAGCTTTACCTCTCTCAGGAATAGGTCGAATACCGTCAGCGTCAATGACGTGACCCAAAAAATTCAAAGATTCGGAACCAAAAACACATTTTATCGGGTTAATCCGAACATTGTAATTCGTCAAACGACAAAATAGAAGATCCAGATGGCGCAAATGTTGCTCTGGGGAAGAGCTAGCAACAAGAAGATCATCAATATATGTGTATACAAAATCGAGGCCGCGAATGACCTCATCCATAAATCGCTCGAAGGTGCTAGCAGCATTTCTTAATCCGAAAGGCATGGTGAGAAATTCAAAAAATCCAAATGGCGTAGTTATAGCCGTTTTCGGGATGTCGTCTTTGGTGACAGGAATCTGGTTGTAGGCTCGTATCAAATCGAATTTCGAAAAAATGTTACAACCTTGCAACGAGGATGCAAAATCCTGCAGATGAGGGATAGGATGCCGATCCGGTACGGTCATCGAGTTCCATCGTCTATAATCCCCTGTGGGTCTCCAATCGCCAGAAGATTTTGGCACCATATGTAATGGAGATGCCCACGGGCTCGTGGAAGGACGAATAATTCCGAGCTGTAGCATATGATTGAACTCGGACCGTGCTGCTTTCAGTTTGTCCGCTGGCAATCGACGGGGACGCGAAAAAACCGGAGCACCAGTAGTAGTAATAAAATGCTCTGTGGCGTGGTTTCGATCAGTGACTCTAAAATTTCCATGAGTCAGTTGCGGGATTTCAACAATCCATGATATGGGTTTCCGGAGTTACCGATGAAGAATGTCGGGTTAACTGTAAACATTTCTGCTGTCCTGTCACAAAGAGAAAAACCAGTAATATCATCGACTAGGCGTTGGTGACGGACGTCCACCGTCAAAGAAAAATTGTGCAGGAAATTCGCGCCCAAAATCGGGTATGGCAGGTCAGCGACAGTGAAAACCCATTTGAAATCCCGACGAAGATTTCGAAACTGGAGAGGAAGCGAGATCTGTCCAAAAGTTCGGATTGGTGACTGGTTGACACTTGCAATTCAATCGACGACTCGGGAGGAGTTACTGTCATACAATTAACAGGCCAAATACTGCACGAAGCTCCTGTGTCTACGAGGAAGGCTCTTCTAGACAGGAGGTCCTCTATGAAGAAATGGCGGTTCTGTTGTGTCTCACAGAGTTCACTTGCCGCCTTTAGTGTCTCTGATCTGCATTTCCCGAAGCTGAATATTTATATGGAGGCCGGCAATGTTTTGCCTTCTCCGCGAAGGTGGCACGATACCAGCAAAATAATGGATTGCTGGCGGGCGAAGTAGTATGCCGACATGGAGTCGCGAAAGAACGCGAACGACTCCTAGGCCGCCGGGAATACGGCCTATTCTCCCTGCATAAACGAGCGACTTGTTGTGTCAAAGTGTCAATAGCTTTTAACATGGCATCCTCGCGTGTCGAGATGAGCTGGTTCGAAATTGAAGAAGAAGCAGGTAAATTGACCACTCATTGCCCATCTATATCAGATTGGACGTACAAAAATAAGTGATATTCGCATTAAAAAGAATGCAGAAATTTCTTTAGATGTTCAGAACAACGGGAAAACAGCACAAATTTCCCTTAACATCCATAAAGGCAGAAGAACGAAAAAAAAATAAATGTTCTCAAGTGTCCTTAACAGGGAAATTAATCCGGCGAATTTGTAAAAAACAATCCGAAGTCGACAAGACAAATCACATCATGGCAGGAACTCTCAAAAAAAATATATATATCTCGACAGCATATCACGCTCCTCAGTTAAGGTCGGGAAACGACGGCATCACGTGATGCGTCTCAGCCAATCAGATGGCTGCATTTCGGAGAAGAAAGACAATTGGCGGGAAAATTATCGGCCATTACAAAAAATAAGAATTCTTCTTTTTCTTTTTGTTTGTCTGCTAAAAAAAAATGTTCAAAAATGTTGATAATCATTTTTTCTTGTTTTTTTTTTGTTTTTTTTTTGTTTTTTTTGTTTTTTTTTGTTTTTTTTTGTTTTTTTTTGTTTTTTTTTGTTTTTTTTTGTTATATATTCACTGCCCAGAGAATAGCATAATAGAAGATATAAGATTTTGCTTATAAATGTTCAACCAAATGTTTTATCGGAAGGTTGCCATTTTATAGTGTTCGATGTTCGGGGTCAACCACTTTAGGAGAGATGGTCACCATTTTAGAAGGCTGCGTTGTTTTACGATTTAGAGGGGAGTTCGTTTCCCTAGCTTGGCTGCTAGACACCTCTTCTATTTGTTGTTAGGTGTAGGTAAACAATTAAGCAAAAATAACATACCTCGAGATTATATGTACATGAGCATTTTAATCAGAGCAATAAGCAAAACAGGTTATCATATCAGTTGCTCCTTGATTGGTAATTCGTAATTATCATTTCGTGGCGGTGTTCAAATATCCTGTGACCACATGGTGTGATATCGCTGTTTCACCACAGTGAAATGCTTCTGCTCGCATCAACACACAAAGTTGAAAAAGAGTGTATTCAGCTACTGACGCCAGAACGTGACGTCAGAACTAAGGGCAGTTAATCGACTGCCTCCAAAGACAAAAATAGGTGGCGTGATCTTCTAAAGCCAGGCACCCCTACACACACGCACATATATATATATATATTATATGTATATATGTACCTACATGCCAACACACGCATATATATATATGTGTGTGTGTGCGTACATATATATATATATATATATTAAAGTGTTTATTGGGCCCAGACTCATATGAAATCGGAGATCGTATGGGGCGGTAAACTGCTGTGAGAACAAGATTTTGACTAGGACAAGATGCCTATTCATTGATACATTCACCCCTAATTGATGAATCCTTTAGCTGAGGGGACTGGTACATTGTGAAATGAAGTGCCTTCTCCAAGAATAAAACCTACGGCCTTACGATGGGGAACCCGATACTGTACAATACATCCACGATGATGGCTGCCCCCTCGTTATCAAGTATGACCATTGCACGATATAACATTATGAATAATTATCAATTAAAGCTATCGTGCAATGCCTGTGCGTGAAGATATTTTAAAGTGAGGAAAAACTGTGCACTGAGCCAATCCCATACATACATAGGTACATTTATATATATATGTTTTATATTTTACTCTTAATTCGGCCGGAGATTTACATTCCCATTTGCCCTTTAAAGCATAACTTTCCGTATTTACTACGGTTACGAGATGCGGTTTCTTATTCAGGTACAACCTCTGATTTTAGCCTAAGAAAATATCTATATGCGTGTGTAATTTATACACGCATATATTTATTTTTTTAATTTCAATTGAGTTCTTAACACGTTGGATTGATAATGTTTTCGAAAAAACTGATTAACCCGCGTGTATATTATTTTTTTCCTCCTTTCGTGGATCGTAGTTGTCTCCCCTTCCCGCTTAGTGACGCTATAATACTTCCTCAGTCAAAAACTGCTGGAATTTAAAATTTGCCGGTCATTCGATGCGGGAAGGAGCAACTTAACTGACACGAATTTTAACTGTGGTAAGAAATGTTTTTCTTATATCAAAGTTTAATGGGCTTCCACTGATGATTTATAAACGCCCACCTAAATATATTCTTACATGAATGTATATTAGGCTTCTACATAAACTGGAAATATTCTCCGAATTTGTAGAAAACTTATAATGAAACAATTGTTTGTAAAGAGAGATATATTTTAACTTTAATTATATCTCATAAAATAATACAACTGGCTTTTCCACATAATACATATTGTTAGCACCCCAAACACTTAAATTGGGTTTATATTAAAATATAACCTAATGTTTGTTGAGTGAGATGGTTACCAGTCAGAGATTAGCTTTAAACTATCTCTGTTATTGTATTAATTATATATATATATATATATATATATATATATATATATATATATATAGTAATAATAATAATAAAATATGAAGACTAAAATCCAAAGAAGGCTCGATAATGATAAATATATATCAAATATATAAGAACCATATTTATCCTTATCGAGCCCTCTTTGGATTTTAGTCTTCAAATTTTATTATTATTACTATTTGGCTCCCTCGGTTGAGCACTCTATTGACTTATATTCATCATGCAGAAACAACAACTGAATATTTCTACAAAGAACATACCCGTACCAAGCAGGAAAACTCCTGATACAGAAAACAGACACGTTCATTAAAAGGTTGCCTTGGCGTGCCTTTTATTTTGATAATCGGGGAAAAGCAGACAACAAACAGGATAAATTTGGGTTTAAAACCTATAATAACCATCCGAGTAACCCAGCATTGCTACCCTTCGAAAATTATGTCTTGGAACTCATACGGAGTATCAAATTTCGGAATAGGAGTAATTCCTTCCAGCAGGACCTGAAGAATAGAATTCGTTCTATTAAGGATTCTAATGTCGTGCACGTCCATTCCGACAAAACTGGCAATCTATATCAAGTGGAGCGCAGTACTTACCATCAACTGCTACATAATGCTGTAACTAAGGATTACCGTAAAACTAATCGGAGCGTCATTAATGAAATCAACGATGCTGGGTTTAAAATCACCTCCGATCTCAACATCCTGGACCGGACTGAACCTCTGGACCCTATTTCTCCCCACTTTACCCTGAAGGATCATAAATCCAATTTTCCGAACAACCTCTCTATTCAGCTTATTAACTCTACGAAGTCCCATTTAGGTAGAATTAGTAAAAGGATTCTTGATAGAATTATACCTGAAATTAGAAGTTTGGCCCTCTTGCACTGTGGAACAATTCTTTCGCGGTGATTGATTGGTTCAACGGCATATACAACAAGGAACATTGCCGTTTTATCCAATTCGACATCAATAATTACTACTCCTCCATCACTTTACCACTTCTCCTTAGAGCTATCAATTTCGCTAAAACACTCACAATGGTTAAGGATTTCGAAGTTGATGTCATCCTCAATGTCCGTAAGTCGGTAATTAATTTCGACGACTCTATTTGGATTAAAACATTTAATAGTACCCCCATTCGACGCGAGTATGGGCGCCAGCGATTCTGCGGAGGTTACTGATCTTATCGGCCTTTTCCTTCTTTTCACTATCAAGGAAGAATTTCCCTACGTGGGAGGTGGTTTGAACCGTGATGATGGTCTTTTGACCATGACTAAGTGCGGCCCACGTGCTTGCGACAGGTTCAGAAAAGAACTCACAGCCGTCTTTAAAGGCTTCAACCTCTCCATACAGGTTGAGGCCAACCTCTCGGTCGTTAATTACCTCGACGTTAGCCTCAATTTATCGAATGGCTTGCATTACCCGTATAGAAAGCCGAATGATACGCTTAATTACATAAGTAAGCATTCTAACCATCCTGCCAGCATAACCAAGAACCTGGTAAGAAACGTTTCTTTGAGGCTATCCCGTCTATCTACTAACGAGCATATTTTCAACGACCATTCCACATATTACAATGAAGCTCTTGCTCGGCGGAGTGGATTTGTCGATAATGTAGCTTATACAGAGTACGAGAATAGACCTAGAAGAAATAGATCCCGACGCATTATATGGTATAAACCACCATATAATATGGAGGTGGCCACACCATTAGCTAATATCTTTCTCTCCCTTATTACGAAGCATTTTCCCCCTACACATAAATATAGTAACATTTTTAATAGAAATACTATTAAAATTTCTTACTCTACGACTCCTAACCTTGCATATAACATCACAGCTTCAAATTTAGCTAAATTACCTAGCCGTAGGAACACGTGCAACCCTGTAGTTAGTACTAACTGTAATTGTAGGAATCGGGTTGACTGCCCCCTCTCTAGTAACATTGTCTACAAATGTAAGGTTGAAACACCTTACATAGGGCCTACATTGAGTTAACCGCCAATAGATTCAAGCAGCGTCTTTACATGCATACCCATTCTTTTCGTTACCCTTTAAGAAGGAATATGACGTCACTTTCAGCTTATATCTGGAGTCTAAAAGACAACCACACCCAATATAAGTTACACTGGGAGATCCTGGCTAGGGCTAGATCGTATAACGGAAATAAAAGACCATGTGACCTCTACGCCGCTGAGGCCCTGGAAATACTCTACGCCAAAGACCACATCTTAAACAAAGAATGTGAGGCAATTTCGGCTTGTAAACATAAATTGCACAAAGCTTTCCTGTATTACAGCCCCACATTATACCCTAACGGATAGTACGAACTATACGCGGATATTTTACGTCTTGATGTGGTAGCTAAGTATATGTTATGTTTATACCATTACTT
>OZ024740.1:86199116-86219116 GCA_964016885.1 Eledone cirrhosa | reverse complement strand
AGAGAGTGAAGATGTTGTAGGAGTCTCTCACCACCATATTGTAGGAGCTCAGCATGTATGCCATCCATACCTGGAGATCTTCCACTGTTCAGCTTCGAAATAGCCACTGCAACCTCCACAAGTGTCGGAGGTTCTGCGAGAGCTACTTTCACAGGACTTTCCGGAATGAGATTGAGGAAATCTTCACTGACGACAGACGGCTGATTCAAAAGATCATCAAAGTGCTCTCGCCACCTTCGTAGAATTCCCTGTGAGTCACGAAGAAGTTCTTTGCCATCCCTGCTGCGAATCGGTGTCACCAGAGAAGAAGACGGTCCATAAACCTCACGCAAGAGACTGTACAACAGCTTTGTGTTATTGCAATCAGACGCAGTTTGTATCTCACCAGCCTTCTCACTCCACCACTGATCCTTCATCTGAGAAAGACTCCGCCTAACACGTGATTTTACATCCCTGAGCTCCTCATGCAACGTATTCCTCTCCTGTGGTTTTGCCGTCAAGTAGCGTGACAGAGCGCGCCTCTTATCAGCCAACAAGTCATCTATATGCACATCTTTCTCATTAAACCAGTCCTGATGTTTTCTCTGCACCAATCCCAGAACACGTCTGCCTACATCATAAACCGACTTTTTAAGGGTCGGCCAATCCTCACCAAGATCTGCAGCCTGCATCTCTTCTTCCAATGTCCTCTTCACATTTTTATCCTTAAGACGAGCAGCATTCAATCTTTTGGGCAGGGTAACACCAGGAGCCCGGATTTTACGTTTGGTGATTAGATTCACTTTTGCGCGTACCAGGCGGTGGTCCGTCCAGCACTCAGCTCCACGAAGAACACGAACACACTGCACATCCTGTCTGTCACGCATCCTGACTAGGACGTAGTCCAAAAGATGCCATTCCTTAGATGCAGGATGCATCCATGTGGTCTTGAATTTGTTCTTTTGTTGGAACATGGTGTTGGTAACACACAGATCCAGCTCCTCACACATCTGCAGCAAGAGCATACCATTGCTGTTACACTTTCCCACCCCATGCCCTCCGATTACATTCCATGTGTTAAAATCCCTACCCACTCTAGCATTAAAGTCACCAAGCACGATGACTTTGTCTGCCTGAGGGATATTTCTTAAAACACCTTTCAAGGCATGGTAAAAGGACAGTTTTTCTTCATCGACAGAATTCATAGTTGGAGCATACACACTCACCAGGGTAGCATATCTTCCCTTGTCCAGCGGAACTCTCATGGACATAAGACGCTCACTAATCCCCACTGGGAATTCTTCTAATTTATTCACCAGTACAGTCTTAACAGCAAATCCTACCCCAGCCTCTCTTCTGGTTCCTTCATCTCTTCCTTTCCAGAAGAATGTATATTCTCCACAAAATTCCGTAAGATGACCATCTCCAGCTAACCTCGTCTCAGACAAAGCCACGATGTCAAGATCGTAACGTCGAAGCTCCTTCGCAACAAGAGCGGTCCTTCGTTCAGGACGCTCCAAAGAATCCCTGTCAAGCAGCGTCCGTACGTTCCAGCAGCCAAGACTAAATGCCCTGTTTGGCTCTATTACAATGGCACGATGACGGGCGGGCCCAGGTTGTGATAACTTGGGGCCCCTGCCCTTATTGCCAATGATCCTTTTTGTTCCAGAACCCAAATTGGCAATTATCTCGTTTACATTGTTCTGGAACATCATTGAATTGGAAAAAAAAAAAAAAAAAAAAAAAAAGTAATAATAATAGTAATAATAATAATAATAATAATAATAATAATAATACTACACTATTAATAATTATTAATGCACTCGTGCAATGCCTGTGCGTGACGAATATTTTTAAAGTGAGGAAAGACTGTGCACTGAACCAATCCCACTCTCTGAGCGACAGTAGCTATAACCCGAAAAGAAGAAAAGATCAACATCATCGGTAACTACTGAGCCGCAGGTTTTATATCGGAGTTAACCCAGTTTCCTGAGATGCCTTCTCCTAGAAGAATACCCTGACATGGGCTAGGGGTTCTTCACTCCCAGTGGTTTAACTGCGCGATCGGGCATCCAGCCCGATTATTTCTATGTCCCCGCGCAAAAAAAAAAAAAAAAAAAAAAAAAATTACTTATTACATATATATATATATACATACACATACACACACACATATATACATACATATATATATATATACACACACATATATACATACACATATATATACACATACATATATACACATATATAATTCAAGAGAGAAGAGGCTTTATTCACAGTGCTTACAATTGTTTCTTTGATCTGGTAGGTCTAGAGTTCGCTAATCGCCAGATGTTGCGTTAATCGAACTCCACTCCAATATATGTATATATATATACATACATATATGTATATATACATATATGTATATGTACATACATACATATATGTATATATACATACATATATGTATATATACATACATACATATATGTATATATATACATCCATACATATATATATATATATACATACATATATATATATATATACATATATATATATATATATACATATATATATATATATATATATATATATATATATATATATATATATATATATATATATATATATATATATATATATATATATATATATATAAACGTTAGAATATGTGTAATAAGGCCAAGACAATGCAGATATGGACATAGAAAAAAGAATGCAATAGTGAGAGATATTGATGAGAATTCGTCTTTCACCTTGAATTTATTTAAATGTCCTTAATTTTCGAGATAATATCTCTTCTTCGGAGGGAAGTAAAAGTCTCAGACCAGCGTCTTAAATTTCCAATGAAGCCATGCTGACCGGAAATAGTATAGAGTTCTAACTTTAATATCAAAGACGGACATACACCGACGGACATACACCAACTTTTGTCCTTCACAGTAGACAACACGTACTTCACCTTCCACCACCACACATACAGACAGACAACAGGATTACCCATGGGATCCAGCCTCTCTGGCCTGCTGGCCATCACTTACATGAACCAGCTAGAATGCCGAGCCCTCAACACCTGCCATTCCCATGCCTTCTTCACCCGATATGTAGATGACATACTCATCCTTACATCATCCCGTGAAGAGGCAGAGAAAATATACACAACATTCTCCAGCATGGACGCCAGTATAAAGTTCAGCATAGAACACCCCGATGACCGCGGATCCCTATCCCTGCTGGACTTCCAACTCAGGGTAACAGAGGAAGGCAACATCCACACTTGCTTCTATAAAAAATCCGCCAGCAGGGACCTGTTCGTACATTTCAGATCGGCCCTTCCACTCGGTGCCAAGTTCGGATACATAAAGAACGAACTGGCACGTATCAAGAACAAATGCACCGACGCCAGAGACCGAGACACACACACCACACATTTCCTGGAAGTACTCAAACTGAACGGATACACGACATCCACCACAAACCGTGCCAGAAAGAACAGAGGACACCACACCCGAGGCACTAACACTTGCTTCCTGAAGCTCCCACACTTCAGTGAAGAAACAACAACAGCCATCCGCAGAGCCATCAGACGAGAAGGTCTGGATATTCAACTGGCCCATTCGGGTCCTTCTTTGCGTGGACGGCTAGCTAAGAGACACTCCACCAGACATGACAACTGCTGCAGACTAGCCAACTGCCCCATCAACGACACAGACCTATGCCACCAGGCTTACGTAGTTTACAGACTAGAGTGTGACAAATGCAACAACTTCTACGTAGGTAGCACCACCAGTCCACTCCACATAAGAATAAAAGAACACCTCAATACTAACGCTTCCTCATTTAAGAAACACCTAGTTAAATGCAAAAACACTGATAAAAACATAACAGTTAGGATAGAAACTAAAGAAAGAAACCTCGGCAATCTTAGAATCAAGGAAGCACTCATTATAGATAGAACACATCCACCAATCAATAATAGACTAGAGCTCAACACCCAATTTATAACCTGATAGGGCCTCTAGCCCCACTTTACACACCCCACACACACGCACGCGCACACCTCCACTTATTCTCTCTCACACATACACACACAAAACCAGTTCTAACACCAGATAACACCTACCCCCCACTTTTACGATTAGACCTATCTTCCCACACTCACACACACACACCCACATACCTACACCTTCATGCTTTCTCCCACACACATATACAGGCACGCATATAAAATTTAAAAAACACAACAAAAACATAAACAAATCCCTCTTAAAGGGAGACTACTCTTTACCCACCTAATTTTAATTCTTTGATATTAAAGTTAGAACTCTATACTATTTCCGGTCAGCATGGCTTCATTGGAAATTTAAGACGCTGGTCTGAGACTTTTACTTCCCTCCGAAGAAGAGATATTATCTCGAAAATTAAGGACATTTAAATAAATTCAAGGTGAAAGACGAATTCTCATCAATATCTCTCACTATTGCATTCTTTTTTCTATGTCCATATCTGCATTGTCTTGGCCTTATTACACATATTCTAACGTTTATACCTCATTACACAATGCTTCAAGTGAACTATAACCTCCTCCATATATATATATTTATATATATATATATATAGGAACGAGTAGGACCCCGACAGCTGAGCTCAAGCAGTTTCGACAGCTAATTTTTAGTCCAGAATTAGCCATCGAAACGGCTTGAGCTCAGTCGTCGGGGTCCTACTCGTTACTATTACCCACTCTACTACCCTAAGTATTGAGTACTTTGGTACGTTTTGGTCAATCTGGTTCCTTACCACATTTCCTTCGTTATATATATATATATATATATGTATATATGTATATGTATATATATAACAAAGGAAATGTGGTGAGGAAATAGATGGACCATAACGCACCAGAGTACTCAATACTTAAAGTAGTAGAGTGGGAAATAGGAAAAAGTATGACCCCGACAGCAGAGCTCCAGCTGTACTTTTTACTATGTATATATATATATATATATATATATATCGTTTCTGAATTTGTTTAGCAAGATTCTTTATCTGAGATCGTGTGTTGAAACCGATATTGTTATACTTTGGGAGGGTCATGTTGCCAATAAGAAACACACGCACCAGTTGCTTTCACTTCAGTTTATTATATATTTATAAATTTACAAATTTACAAATTTATAAATTTCTGGTTGGTTGGTTGGTTCCACAACCAGATAGTTGTTTATATATAGTCATAGTCCTTTCGTCACACACTCTGTGACCTCTTCAGTGACTGTGGATTCCTTTCTTTGTTTCTGTGCTTCTCCTTTGTTCTGTCCTACGCCATTTTGTTTCTGTGTGTGTGTTGTGTGCTCAGTCTGCGCATGCGCCACATCCGGGTGTCTGTGTGTGTTTCTGTTCATTTATCTATTTGTTTATTTATTTGTTTATTTACATGTTACTGGTTGGTTGTTTGTTCTATGTGTGTGTGTGTGTTTTCATTTTGTCCTTAATTGTAAGTTGTGATGTTGCTGTTCCACTCATATTTTCTATTTAATTTTGGTTGTAATTCTTTTATGTTTATTGCCTCTGTAATTTGTCTAAACATTGCATCTTTTCTGTGTAGATTCTATTTTTATTTCTATGTTCTCTAATTTACCCTTGTGTTCTATCTTAGCATGTTCGTAGAGTACAGATGATTCTTTATTATCTTGAAGGTCTCGCCAGTGTTCATTTATCCGTTCCCCTATACTACGAGCTGTCTCACCTATGTACACTATATTTTTGTCTCTACATTGTCCTTCAGTACATCTTATGCTATACACTACATTTCTAGTTTTACAGTTTTGTCTATGAAAAACCATAACATCTCGACAACTACACTTCATAAAGCAGTGTGCCTCATCCAGAATCTACACCAACACCATCAATACCGACGTTAGAAGATTACAACTCACCAAAAAACAAGCAGATAGGCTAAAACGAACATTAATTCTAAACATAAAAAAGATCTATAGAGAATTAAGTCATCA
The DNA here is from genome assembly GCA_964016885.1 of Eledone cirrhosa. NCBI lineage: Eukaryota > Metazoa > Mollusca > Cephalopoda > Octopoda > Eledonidae > Eledone > Eledone cirrhosa. The sequence continues at coordinate 86,213,141 of OZ024740.1, read as the reverse complement.
AGAAAAACAAAAGCGTAACCTAATACAAGAAATAGCTAGGATCACCACACCAAGAGAGAAACTATTATTTATAAGCCTTATACGCCCTGAAGAACAGTACATTACTCAAGAATGTGATAAGCACTTTAACAAGAAACTAAAGTGGCTTAAACAGATAAAGCTAAATCAGGATACTATAGAGAATACTAATAGATATCCCGACAAAATTGACGGTATAAACATGGCCGACACCTCATTAACAGAAGAGTTCAACAACAAAAACACCAATATATATGGTAACGCAAGAATAGATAATGACGAAATGTCTGTGTTATGTTTACCCCCGAAATTTGCGACATTCAAGAAGGTAAATATGATTAGTTGTCTGTCAGAAATAGAAAAATCATTTACAAAACTACGCTGGAGCATCAAAAACAAAAACAAAAACAAAAGCAACAATATACGCACACACATATACAACACACACACAGACACAAACAACAATAACAACAACACACACATCAACAACAACAACAATAACAACATACCCAGAAACAACAACAACAGACACGCAGACACAAACAACAATAACAACACACACAACAACAATAACACACACGGAGACAACAACAACACACATCAACAACAGCACACATCAACAACAACAACACACACGCATTCAATGCCTCTCACCACCACCACAAATCTTAACAAACACACAGACACAGAAAACAAGTAATGACAGTAGCACAGAAATCACAGAAATAAGGGAAAGTAATAGGATTAAAAGGAGAAGGGAGACTAAGGACAAAGAGAATAACCAAGACGAACACACAGACACACAAAATAGGGTAGATAACAACAATGAGCCAGTGGAAAGAGACAGGAGTAATTATGAGAGACATAGAAACAACCATGAGCTGTTGGTGGAAATAGAAATAGAAACAACACAACTAACAATAACAATAGCACTAGTACACATAAAGCAGCAGCCTGGAACTCTCCGTTTTATAATCCCTCCGATAAATCATTCGACCTACGACGAGTCCAAGCCACGACTTTACCATTTAACAAACGCACGCAATTGCCGTCGCAGCTCGATGAACAAACAGAAGCACAATTTAGTATAGCTAGATCCGAACTTAGAAATATTATAGAACAGTATAGCAAGAAGCATAATAGAATGGAGGCCCAGCAACTGAGAGAAAAATCTGCAAATGGCTTGCGTAAGCTCATGCAGCGCTCACGTAATGGAGAGATAGCATGCTTTCCAACAGACAAGTCTGGCAGAATGTCGGTTGACAGCCTGCCAAACTACATCCAGGCAATGCAACCCCACATCACTAACACAAGAGAGGTAACACCACAGGAGCATGAGGATAGAGAAAAAGCCCTCAATGCCCATATGGTGATGTGGACGAATATAATGTAGCCCAACAAAAGGACTGCCAACAACTTCCAGGCCTGGAACAATGACGTGCCGGCGTTGTATGGGCTTCGAAAAGACCATAAAACGGGCTGTGACCCTGTCGCGGGACCACCAACACGGCCAGTCTGTGGAGCTAACATTGCTAGTAACTACAGACTGTCCTACTTCCTCTCCCTGATCATACGCCCCATCATTGAAATGTCCCCAGATGTATGTGACAGCACGGAGGACCTCCTCAGCAGAATCGGCGTGAGTAACCGATCTGGGGACTTAACAAACTGCATAATAGGCAGTATGGATGTTGTGTCCCTGTATCCATCTATTGACGTGGATTTTGCTGTGGAGAAATGCGTAGAAATGATCAGTGAGAGCAAGGTTGAGTTTCGTGGGATTGATACAAGTGAGCTGGGACTTCTACTTAAGCTTACCTATAGTAATAGTTACCTAGACACATATGACCTTAGCAACCTGTGCCCTACAAGACCAGCAAGAGGCAGACCACCTACCATTACCTCAATGGCCAAGAAAACCCACACAGATAGAAGGAACGGGTGGACCAGAGCCATACGGACACCCGAAAACCACGATGAACTGAAGAAAACGATTGCACATGCGGTAGGGGCCAGCATAAAACTAACCCTTAAGGAACATATGTTCAAATTTAATGGAAAAACATATGCCCAAGAGGAAGGAGCAGCCATTGGTGTTAGCATTGCAGGCGACATAGCTAACTTATTCATGGTATGGTGGGACAGTAGACTTAAACTTAAACTTAAAGAACAATTAGAAGACCCCTTAACCCTGATAATGTACTCCCGCTACGTAGATGATATAAACATCGTAGTTAAGAGACCCCCACTAGAGAACAGTCAGGAACTAGAGAAAAACACAATGGAAAGCATCCAGCAAATAGCAAACTCCATCCACCAGAGCATTAGAGTTACTATAGACTACCCAAGTAGACAACCCAACCATCGATTACCTGTACTAGACACAGAGCTCTGGTTAGATACCATTAACAACAAAAAACAAATCCTCCATTCCCATTATGCCAAACCCATGACTTCCAAACATCTGATCCACCGAAACTCGGCCATTTCGGACCATACCAAAATTAACATACTGATTGCGGATTTGGTACGGGTGATGAGAAATGTGTCCCGCATGTGCAACCCCGAAGAACTAGAGAGACACATACAACACTTCATCCACCGTATGCAGTTCTCTGGCTACAATCAGAGAGATAGAATCAGAGTGTATAGAGGAGCCAGAACCAAATGGGAAAAAATGGTAAATAATGACATAAATGGGACCTGCCCCTTGTACAGGAGCAAATTTTGGAATAGAATAGAAAGAACTAGGAACAAGGCTAATAGAATAAACTCATGGTATGATAGCAATAAATACCAGAGTATAATGTTCATCGATACAACCCCTAGAGGCGAACTAGCCTACAAATTTAGAAGGGCCCTAAATAAACATAAACTCAATATTAAGATAGTAGAAAGACCAGGTACCTCCGTAAAAAACACTTATTAGCAAGACATACCCTTTTCAAAGACCCTCATGTATAGATAAGGAATGTATAACCTGTAAAATAAGCCCCCATATTAACTGTAAAACTAGAAATGTAGTGTATAGCATAAGATGTACTGAAGGACAATGTAGAGACAAAAATATAGTGTACATAGGTGAGACAGCTCGTAGTATAGGGGAACGGATAAATGAACACTGGCGAGACCTTCAAGATAATAAAGAATCATCTGTACTCTACGAACATGCTAAGATAGAACACAAGGGTAAATTAGAGAACATAGAAATAAAAATAGAATCTACACACAGAAAAGATGCAATGTTTAGACAAATTACAGAGGCAATAAACATAAAAGAATTACAACCAAAATTAAATAGAAAATATGAGTGGAACAGCAACATCACAACTTACAATTAAGGACAAAATGAAAACACACACACACATAGAACAAACAACCAACCAGTAACATGTAAATAAACAAATAAATAAACAAATAGATAAATGAACAGAAACACACACAGACACCCGGATGTGGCGCATGCGCAGACTGAGCACACAACACACACACAGAAACAAAATGGCGTAGGACAGATCAAAGGAGAGGCACAGAAACAAAGAAAGGAAACCACAGTCACTGAAGAGGTCACAGAGTGTGTGACGAAAGGACTATGACTATATATAAACAACTATCTGGTTGTGGAACCAACCAACCAACCAGAAATTTATAAATTTGTAAATTTGTAAATTTATAAATATATAATAAACTGAAGTGAAAGCAACTGGTGCGTGTGTTTCTTATTGGCAACATGACCCTCCCAAAGTATAACAATATATATATATATACATATATATATATATATATATATATATATATATATATATATATATATATATATATACATATATATATATATATATATATATATATATATATATATATATATATATATATATATATATATATATATATATATATATATATATATATATATATGCATGTTTATATGTATATATATGTATATATATATTTTTATATACTCGTACATACCTGTGTTGTAGCTATTTATATATAAACACACATGCCTACTTAACTTCTCTCAAACACTTAAACTACTACGATTTCCTGATTTCATGTAATCCAACCGCACATTACCCCCATCCAGCTTCTTTCATTGCCATCGTTTCCCTCCTTCCTTCTTCCCCAACTCATCTGCTACCTTTATCCTCTACTCATCCCTCTCTTTCCAACCACATGTTACAATATTCCCTCAAGCATACACTTACAAGATAAAGTCAACTGACCGGCATGAATAGCTATCCCTTGCATCATCAAGGAGTTACAATGAAACGCTATGGTTTCTCTCACAGAACCGACATTTCAGCACATTCACCTGCACACATCCATCCATCCATCCATATATATATATATATGTATATATATATAAAATCATTTTCGTATACGCATATAGACACCACTTGTATCATTATATGTGTATATATATATGTGTGTGTTTGTGTTTGTGTGTATGTATGTGCGTCTATTATGCTTATACATTCCTGTATTAATCTATATGGAATCAACATATACACTTACAGTAAAACATGCATATATACATTACCGCAGTGCATATACACACACAAATTCAATTACGCTCACAAATATATAACAAAGACACACATCACACACACACATACACGCCACATACTATATGTACACATACACGAACATATATGAGCACTCTTCATACATAGTACAATTTTCATACATAGAGCGAACCTATTCAATATACACTGACCACTGCAGCCCACAAAATGCACGATACCACTCCACACTATACCACATCAGAGAAACCTGCTGCTTTGAAGATAAATTAAGTTATGTCGACAAGAAAATTACAACATAAGATTCTTTAGAATTCATTGTATGGCTGCTATATTTATAAAGGATAAGTGCAGCATATTAGCTGCATGTATGTATATATGATGAGCGCAAAATATCAACTTAATCTTAAGGATAGGTGAAGAGTTTTAGCTGAATGGGTGTGAGACTGTATGTAGCAATGTTGTACGTGAGTGTGTGTTTGTATGTATTTTGAGCATATGGAGGACGTGTTGTGAGTAAGGGTCTGCTATGTATGTGTGTATGTCTGTGTAGAATGTTATCTGAACCTACACATACATGAGGAATGTAAAATACCAGCTGAATCTATGTATATAAAGGAAGGAGGAAGTAATTTAGTTGACGTATATATATATGTATACATACATATATATATATATATATATATATATATATATATATATATATATATATATATATATATATATATATATATATATAACGAAGGAGGTGTGGTAAGGAACCAGATGGACCATAACGTACCAGAGTACTCAATACTTAGGGTAGTAGAGTGGGTAATAGGAAAATGTTTGACCCCGACGGCAGAGCTCAAGCCGTTTCGACGGCTATTTCTGGTCGTCGTCAAAACGGCTTGAGCTCTGCCATCGGGGTCAAACAGTTTCCTATATATATATAAATATATATATATATTAATTATTATTACTATATATATATATATATATATATATATATATATATCGTTTCTGAATTTGTTTAGCAAGATTCTTTATCTGAAATCGTGTGTTGAAACCGATATTGTTATACTTTGGGAGGGTCATGTTGCCAATAAGAAACACGCGCACCAGTTGTTTTCACTTCAATTTATTATATATTTATAAATTTATAAATTTACAAATCTACAAACTTATAAATTTCTGGTTGGTTGCTTGGTTCCACAACCAGATAGTTGTTTATATATAGTCATAGTCCTTTCGTCACACACTCTGTGACCTCTTCAGTGACTGGGGATTCCTTTCTTTGTTTCTGTGCCTTTCCTTTCTTCTGTCCTACGCCATTTTGTTTCTGTGTGGAAAATGGCGTAGGACAGAAGAAAGGAAAGCCACAGAAACAAAGAAAGGAATCCCCAGTCACTGAAGAGGTCACAGAGTGTGTGACGAAAGGACTATGACTATATATAAACAACTATCAGGTTGTGGAACCAACCAACCAACCAGAAATTTATAAGTTTGTAGATTTGTAAATTTATAAATTTATAAATATATAATAAACTGAAGTGAAAGCAACTGGTGCGTGTGTTTCTTATTGGCAACATGACCCTCCCAAAGTATATCAATATATATATATATATATATATATATATATTTATATATATATATATATATATATATATATACATAGATATAGATATATTTTAGGCATCACATTTATTTTTACTATATATTTTTTTTTTCCGGATATATATATAACGAAAGAGGTGTGGTAAGGAACCAGATGGACCATAACGCATCAGAGTACTCAATACTTAGGGTAGTAGAGTGGGTAATAGGAAAATGTATGACCAGAGTCCAGAAATAGCCGTCGAAACGGCTTGAGCTCCACCATCGGGATCATACATTTTCATATATATATATATATATATATATATATATATATATATAAATATGCGGTAAATGCATACAGAAAAAAAGTTACATAACATTAACAGAAAACAACATCCCTACCTTGTCAGCCAGCTTGCTGGAGTGCAATTTCGGGCATTACGGTAGTATTGCACTTGTAATGCCAGTGTGCCGCATACATTGGAGAACCGCTTTGTTGGTAAATATACACATGACACGATAACAAAACGAGGAATGGACAGGAACATTTAAGGGACTCTTTCGTCAGAGATAAATGCATAAGACTATTACGAATAGAAATTATTAAACAATAAACTTGGAATGTATGTCTGATATATTAACGCTGGATGAAAGGAATATATATATATATATATATCCATATGTGTGTGTGTGCGTGAGTGTGTATATATATTTCAGTTTCTGTAGGATGGAGTTATACTCAAATTGCAATATAGACTCGGCCCAAGGTAGTCCACACTGGAATCAAAGAATACGCATATATATATATATATATATATATATATATATATATATATATATATATATATATATATATATATATATGTGTGTGTATATACACATATATATATATATACACATATACACATATATATATATATATATATATATATATATATATATATATATATATATATTTATACATGTATATATATGTGCGTGTATGTGTGCGAGAGAGAGAGTGTGTGTGGTGGGGTGTATATGTGTGTATGTGTATATGTGTATTGAAGAAATGAATACCTATAAGATGTAAGAAGAAAATTAAAAGCCACAAGGCAAACACCAACAGCAACGTCACCATCACCGAGGAAAGTTAAACATAGTGACTTCTTCATGGGAATACCACAATTGGCCATTAGTCCACAAGAATAAGATAAGCAGTCCATACTTAGAAAAGTTTGCTTGAATAGTTTTCGCCTTGGAAGCAATGATGCCTGTTGAACGACCTCAGGTTACGATAGACAGATGTGGTGGCGAGACCTGAATTTCTGAGGCATGAGACTTTGCATCTCCGGCGATCAGGTCTATACATCTCCGAATCGTCGCGACATCCGGAGGTGGAGTCGTGCTGTTGTATAAGAAAGATCTAGATCTCACAATGTATACCTTCTTCCTCGACCCAGATGGTTAGTCAGTGGTGATGGACATGACAAATAGCGAATTACATGCCTTCAGATTAACAGACCTCTACGCCTAACAGGAGTGGAACAGTCAAATTTCTTGAAGTGTCTACACACTTTCCTGGGTACATCTCGCTCAATAATGTTATTAGAAGATTGGGACAAAACTTTGGATGCATGTTAGTACTGTAAGGGGATAGCAGAAAGGAAAGAATCGTACAAGAGCTTCACAAATGTTCTTAAACGTTTCTAACAAAGAGCTACTGACTGGATTTCTCGAATTTGCCATTGTGAACTGGTTATCCAGATAGTCTCTCTATATCAGATCAATTCGACTTATTACAATATTCTATCTAGATGGGGGATTCAGTAGATAGGGGTGGAATAGTTTTTCCATTATATAAAGTAGTTGACTACACAGAAAACACATTTGCGATTTTCAAGGATAACCTAAATAAGATTCGTATGTAAGGACCGAGTTACTGGAAGTTGAACGTATTTTTCCCATCACACAAGGTTACAGTGACTGGATTATTGAACGAGTTAAGGAGATGTTACGGAACCAATTGTCAACAACAAATTGTATTTCACGCTGAAAATGGTGATCAAAGTAGAATCGATAAGGTTTAGTATGGTACTAAATGAAGAGAAATGGATTTTAGGAAAGGTATCGCGACCGACGTGCTTCCTGCTAGATTGGCCTTTAACTAATTTCTCAACGCCATGCAGTAAGGCTGCATTGTAAGATCTAATACACATATCCAAAGACACGAAGCAACGAAAGCTGTTCGATTGGCCCAAGCGGCAGATGCGTGGCGTGGGACCAAACACAATACTGTCGTCAGCAGAGAACGATGAGCACGTGCTATTCAATTCCAAACTAATGTATACGGTTTTTCAGTGTCCTTTTGTTCAATTGATCGCTACGGTCTAGGTGAAAGATGTTGATGGCGCACAGAGTTGGAAGGACTAAAGAGGGACATATTCCTCTTTGGCCAATTCATAGAAAGTTTAAATTGAAAAATATTTGAGAGCAAAGAAGAGATTTATTGCCTCCCGGCAAATTTGTTGAAATATGGATTAGAGTGGCGGGTATGGTTCGAGAGAAGGGCCTACCCTGAGAATGCATTTATAGATTTTAGGAGTAAACCGGAGATGGCACTGAGATTGACTGACTTTTGTGGCTTTTTCCATGAGTGACACTTATAAGTCTCCCTTCTAATGAGAAATTCTGTTTCATAAATGATTCTGATTTTGTATTTTGATTTGGATATTTCCATTTTTTTACACGTTTCCATAAAGCCATACAGTATCGTATTTTACCATCCTTAATGTGCATTCTGTAAACACTTTGTAGTTAATAAAGAAATTGACATAATAATTACTATACATGTGGCCGATTGGCAGAGTTTCAGACAAATGCTTAGCGGTATTTGTTACGGCTCTTTACGGTCTGAGTTCAAATCCGGTCGAGATCATCTTTCCCTTTCATCCTTCTGAGCTCGATAAAATAAAGTACTAATAAAGTACTATAGTCGATGTAACCTATTTTTCCCTTCCTCCAAATTGCAAGACTTATGTCAATGCTAGAGAAAATTATTATTTTAATTCGGGGCGGTGAATTGGCAGTATCGGTAGAGGGTCGGACGCCATGCTTTGACGCATAGTTACCTCCCTTTATGATCTGAGTTCAAATCCCGCCGAGGTTAACTTTGCTTTTCATCCTTACGAGGTCGATAAAATAAAGTACCAGTAATGTACTGGGAAATTGCTGGCCTTGTGTCAAAAGTAGAAACAATTATTTTAATTTGGAAAAATAGGCAATGGGTTGACAGGGCTGTTAGAGTGTCTGACAAATGTTTATCATTATTTGTTACCGGCTCTTCATATTCAAAAACATATAATATGTAATTAGGACATGGAAATCTACCTGGTACCTTGGGATAGCGATATTTCAACGGATTACCCTGATTTCGAGTCCCAGGACCTCAGCAATAAAGGAAGCGGTCGATGAAGGTAAAATGTAAACACACTTCAGACAGACAGTGATTGTAGTTATACTGTAGTACTGTTAAGTAATACAAATAATGGTTTCTGATTTAGGCACAAAGTTAACAATTTTGGAGGGAAATAAAGTCAATTAAATCGATCCTAGTGCCTTAATGGTGCTTAACATTATCGATCCTGTATGGATTAAAGGCACGGCTAACATCGACTGGGTTTGAATTCAGAACGTAAAGAGACGTAATACAAATAGAACCAAAAAGAATACACAGACCACCACTACATCTACGGCAATGATATATGACTGGACAATAGAGGCGAACGCTCTCCGACCTGCAGAAACCCAGGCGCATGCCGGCTTATATAATAGAGAAAGCGTTACCCCGGAGGGAGGAAGACGCGTTCGAATAACCCTTATAAGGCCAATTCAGTTACGATAGCAGGGAAAAGAGATGTGGTTCCGGAACCAAGAACGTCGGAACTCTCCATTACTATAGATTCAAACCTATCGGAACTAGATTCAGTTTGGCTGCCAGGTCGAACTCTGTTTTTGATGAAGAAGGGAGGCAGTTTGGGTGTACCAGAGCACTCCTGTGAAAAACGCACGTGCATCGAAGAACGATAACTTAATTCCTAGTTTAGTTATTTCTACGTGGGAAACAAAGTATCTATTTTATTGTGCTAAATAGATTTTAGCAACACAGAGTTTTATATATATATATATATATATATATATATATATATATATATATATATATATATATATATATATATATATATATTCATAGTCTATATCTTCTATTATATATATATATATATATATTATACTCCATGATTAGATTTACGATCTAGCTCCATATTTCTGAATAGCAATATTAAATGTGTTAGGTTATAACCCAATAATTATTTTAGACCAATGCTAAATTTATATTTCTTACATAGTAATGTTTCTTTCGATATAATGGATCACTTGAAGATATTGCCTAATGTTATATGTGTGCACATTGTGTTGTCGTCGTTATCCTTTTTATTTAGACCCAGTTTATTTCTGATGAAGTAGAGCTGCGCTTAACCCTCTCAAAGCTGTATTTCTAATGAAATATACTACAGATGATTTTGAATTTATTTTCAAAATAACCAAACCTTTTGGAAGAATTTAATCAAATATTTTTTTCATTAGTAAGTTGATATTTAGAACATTACGTCAGAAGAATTCCTAAAATGAAATCATGATGAATGGATCCTTATCTTCTAATGGAGACATAGGAGTGCCGCAGTGACAAATGTCATCTGGTGAAGGGCATCCCTTTTCCAGACCTGAATACAGCTAATTTCTTCATGAAAGAGAGAGGGAGAGAGAAAGAGACAGAAAGAGAAGGAAAGACTGACAAAAACGGAGAGAGGGGCACAATCGACTTCAGTATTTGACTGGTACCTTATTGTATTGATTTCGTAAAGATGAAAGGCAAATTTGATTTTAACGGGTTTTGAACTCAGATCGCAGACAGCTAGAACGAATAGCAGAAATCATTTAATCTGGTGCTCTAATCTGGTGCTCAATGCCCCGTTTAAAAAAGCATGCTCTTTGGGTTGAATAGTTTTGTTACAATGTATCAGGGCAGTTTTTGGTGATTTCATATTAAAAGGTTTTAAGTTCTGCCAATCGTTGCCATTTCGGCATAGATTTAGGGCTACGTTATCTTATGTGTCTTTGTTTTATTTCGATGCTACTATGTGATTCTAGAAAGAATTGACTGGTATTTCTAGCAGGCTGAGCGAACTCACAAATCCTTTCTTGCTGTATATGCGTTACAATGTGACAAAATTGGTTTACAATAAATTGGTTTACAATAAATTTGCTAATAATTCTTTCTACTTTTGGCACAGGGCCAGCAATCTGAAGGGAAGTGGGGAGTCGATTAAATCGACTCCAGTGCGTTACTGGTACTTTATTTCATCGACCCTGTACGGATGGAAGGTAAAGTTCACGTCGGTGGGATTTGAACTCAGAACGTAACTATATGCCACAAAGCGTGTTGTCTGATGTTCTACCGATACTACCAATCCTCAGCCCTTAAATATATTCCTGTGCTGGTAATTACTGAGAGATATTCCTGTTGGAAGATGTGGTAGGTATTGATGGTGGTGATGATGGTGGTGGTAACGGAGTTATTATTGATGATGGCGATGATGAAGGTGGTGGTAGTGGTGGTAACAAAATTCGTATTGATGGTGGTGTTGGTGATAGTGGTGGTAACGAAGTTAGTATTTATGATCGTGATGATGACGGTGGTGGTAGTGGTGGTTGTGGTGGTAACGGAATTGGTATTGATGGAGGTGATGATGAAGGTGGTGGTTGTGGTGGTAACGAAATTAGTATTGATGGTGGTGGTGGTGGTGGTTGAGATTATATTTGTATTTCTAGTTATAGTGGTGAAATATTTGGTATTGCTACTGATGTTGGTGACGATGGTGGTGGTTGCGAAGTTGATATTGAAGGTGGTGATGGTGGATGGTTGAGATTGTAGTTTGGGGAGCTTTTGTTGGGATGGCAATGGTGCTAGTGATCGTGGTGCTAGTGCTGATTGGGGTGAGGGGGGTGCTGGTGGCTGTTGCTATTGTTCTGGTGGTAGTGTTGGTGAGGGTGGAATTGTTGGTGTTACTGTTGATGTTGGTGCTGATGGTGCTGGTACTTATAGAATTGTAGAGGTGGGGTGACGTTGTTCGTAGTTGTGGTGGAGGAATTGTTTGTGTTGCTCTTGTTACTGGTGGTAGTGTTCGTGGTGATACTCGAGATTGTTATTGTGGCGACAGTTATAGATGTAGTGATTATTGAGGTTATTCTTGTGGCAGTGGTCGTTTTCAGGGTAGTGGTGGTGGTGGTGGTATTCGTGGTGGTGATTGTAGTGTTCGTGATGCTGGTGGTGTTTTTGGCGGTGGTGGCGTTCGTGTTGGTGGTGACAATCGTGGTTTTGAAGATTAATGCAATTGTAGCTTTGGATGTGGTTGTAGAAGCTGTAGAGTTGTTGATGCCAATGGTGGAGTGACTGCTAGTGGTGATGGTAGTGATGTTCACAGCAAATATTCAACAGTGTATCTTCTCCCTATCAAGGAAAAATCACTTCACTAAAGGTATGTGATCTTCAACACCCGCATCATTCTCCCAATCGTAAATTGTGATATTCACTATTCTACATCCACATATCTGTGTACTCTTTTCATCCTACAGTGAAATAAAGAGGCCCAGGAGAGCCTCAAGTAGATTGTTTGTCCTGCCAGGGGTATTTGCGAAATATCCCTAAAACTATATGACACGTTGTATAATATAGACCGAGATAGAAAGCTATTTTATTTGAATATTGATACTATAAACATTAGCAACTTACTACAGAATCCACTAAAGTTTAGAGAGATCCTAAATTACTTATCGAAGATGCTTCTACTCAACAAAATATATGAATAGAAATATGACTCAGCCATAACACCTGGGGGTGGTAGGTGATTAAATAAATCTGGTGATTATTGAATGCCATGTAATATATTTAGTCAAGCAACGCAAAAACTAGGCAATACAATCTATAGAATGTATTTCAACTTTCTACTCCCGGGATCTTTATCTTTTAAAAGAGGATTTGTTTCACTATTATTTATTCTAAAGTGGGGAAGTAGTGACCATAGTTTGTGCAAGTTCTTACAATTTGGTAAGTTTGTTGAAGTTGGTCAATGTCTATAAGATGGTACCTACATTGTCTTTGACCAACTTGAAACAGCATACAGATCCCACTCTACAATGTTAAGAAAGGAAAGATACATTCGATGTAGTGAGAATGTAGTTTTAGATAAGCCATATCATAAGAAAAAACATTATGGCCCCGGCTGGTATAATGTTCATCTTACGTCTGCTTGATTGGAGCCGAGCTGGAACTAAATAATGAAAACTATAGCTGCGCCAAACAAGTGAAAGAACCTCTACGTAGTCACTTGACCATCATCAAAATAGTAACCAAACCTCACTTACCTCATAACCTACTGTGTTAAGAATGAAAGGCTATATTGAGTCATATCTCCAGACACACTGATAAAAGACAGAATGTCCCCATTTGGAACACTTTTTCATCATTTATCTGTTCGATCTTGATTAACAATAACAGCATAGGCAGTAAGAAGGTTCCAAGCGGCTGGAGATCTAAATAGCTAAATGTCAAATATTTTTTGAAAGAATGTATGGTCTCAGATGTTCATGGTGAGATGAAACTAATTATCTTCCCAATAAGATAAATATATAAGTAACATGAAAGTAAGCGGAAACGAGAAGAGGGCGAACATTCTATCCATGGCTATACAACATATTTCAATTACACCACACAGAAAAAGATGGCAACGAATTGCCACAGAGAAAAGCGAGCGATATCCGTTGCATTAAGACTCGATCCTGGAGTGTTATGCCACCATACCAATCT